>OY734954.1:12667537-13127537 GCA_963457585.1 Spergularia bocconei
ATACTGAAGTAGGATTACTTTTAATAATAAAAAATTACCAAACTCTCTGAAAAGCTTCGGTCGTTGTGGGAGCTTTAAAAAAGCCCCCTTTAATAATATAGAAGGATTCTTTTTTTTTTTTTTTGGAAATATTAGCTTTATTCTCCATTAACGGGGAAATGAAGAACAATACAACCTAACCAAAAAAGGGTAGCAGAAAACCACCCCTAATCGGAACTAGCCACTATGCTATATTAGGTTTAGCAACTAGGAATACTCGAACTAAATCGATCAATAACTCGGACACATACTAGAAATTTTATACAATTTGCTATTTGCTTGCAACTACGACTAACTCCTCGAAATATTTGAAAATTTCTCTCCCGCCAGAGCTCATAGATGGCACAAGTGAATGCTCCTCTAATCATGTGATGCCTCCCATCTTTCCCTTTTATCTTCCTCTTGAACCATTGTACCTCCCTTGCCAAACTCCAGGCTCTTCTATTATAACCAAGTCACCTTAAGACATCCTCCCATACAATTCTTGAGAATGCACAGCTAAAGAAGAGGTGATCGATGCCTTCTTCAGCTTGCTTACACAAACTGCACCTGTTGGGCATGCTCATCCCCCTTCTCTTCAGATTACTTACTGTTGGAAGAGCATTCTGAACTGTTAAAGCTGCAATCACCGAGCTTTTAGGCAGGTTATATGAGTCCCATACTGTATTAGCCCAGCCAATTCTGCATCTGTTCACCCTGAAATTATCATAGGCCTGCTTACTTCCTTTCCTCATGAACCAGTTTCTCACCTGCTTGTCAGCAACCTGCTCCTCTTTGTATATCTCTAGGATTTCATCTCTGATTTGGAGAATGTTTCTCCATGCTGCAGAGCAATCGGGTTGTTCACTAGTTTGCCATACAGATTTCCCCTTCAGATAATACGCATTAACCCATTTTGTCCAAAGATTTTCTCCTTGAGCAAGAATTTTGTTTATCCACCTTGAATATAGCGTTTTATTCCAACTTAAAACCTCTTTTATGCCCAAACCACCTTCATGGTTCGGGGAACACAAAAAACTCCACTTCACAAAAGTAATCTTTCCTTTCTGTACATTTATTCCCCGGAAGAATTCTCTGCAGAGTCGAGTGATTTGCTTTGCAACAGCTTTTGGCAATAGCAGAACTGATCCCCAAAAAGTCTGAAGCCCTTGTATGACTGAGTTGATGAGCTGAAGTTTGCCGGCATATGAGATATATTTATTAGCCCAATGTGTCAGCTTAGCTTTTATCTTGTCCACAAAAGGGAGATACATGCCAACTTTTAATCTTGCTGAATGCAATGGTACTCCCAAGTATCTAAAAGGAAATGAGCCAACTGAGTAGCATGTTTTCTCCATGATCATCTTCCTTTCCATTTGATTGACCCCACCTAGGTATATACTGGTCTTCATAGGGTTTGCAGCTAGACCCGATTGAGAATGAAACTTCTTCAATGTGTTGGCCACAGCAATGACTGAATTCCTGTCACCTCTAGTGAAGATCAGCAAATCATCTGCAAACAGCACACATATTCTTTTTTTTATAAGAAAAATTATGCTTTTTCCTAATTTCGATTGTTATTTAACTTAGGGGATTGATTCTATTGTGGAGCAGTCTGAACCTGCGTCGGCTAATGCTCAAATTCAATCAACTTCTGATACGTCGCAGAAAGACGGTGAAAATTTGACACCGGAAGCTTCACAAGGTAAATATTTTATTTGATGGAAAACACTTATCTTTAAATGTATTGAATTCTCATATTGCAAAATAACTATGTTTTTACAGACAAGGAATCATTGAAATCACTCTTTGTTCAAGCGACGAGCCTTCTACTATCGTGCTCTTCTAACTCCCAGGAATCCGTTGAGGTTCCTTCTTGTTTGGCTGCCTTGGAGTCAGATTTGTTATCTGAGAAGGATGCCCTAGCTTTGATTGAATATCTAGAGCAGATAGCCAAAAATGGTCAAGGACACTGGCGCAATTTAGTGTCTGATATGCAGACAAGGTTTTTGAGTAATCAAAAACGGCTTCTTGATCTTCAAAAACGAGCATCAGTATATGTAGGGGTGGAAAATGGGTCGTCGAGTCGGGTTATGGCGGGTCGGTTCGTATCAGGTCGGGTCATACCGGGTCAAATGATCTTTCGGGTCGGTTCCAAGTTGGGTCCGGTTGGTTTTGGTTCGTTTCTATCGAGGAAATTTTATGCTGGATCGGGTCGGTTTTGAGTCGGGTCACAATCAGTTTTAGTTACTAATGGTCATTTATGGACGTTATTTCAATTTTTGGCATTACCAATCAGGTCATTGCCGGGTAATAGGAGGTCGGGTCGGTTACGGGTCGGGTCATCATCAAGTTGTGTCAGTTCGGATCATGATCGGGTCGGGTCTTGTCGAGTTTGGTTGATCACAATTCCGGGTCTTATCGGGTCAGATTCTCGGGTCAACGAATCGGGTCGGGTCGGGTTTGCCAGCCCTAAGTATATGAAACTGTGCTGCCTCAATTACAAAGCGTTCGAGATGAACTACATCGCGCTCTGTCTGACTTGGAGGTTCGAGAGCGCGACTATGAGAAGCTGCAAGAAGAAATAGCCCAAACCCAACAGGAGATCAACCAATTGGAGGCTAGAAAAGAACTACTCCAACAACAAGCTTCAACCAACAAGGCTTCCATTGAGGAATTGAGTACCAAGTGTAGCGCAAAATCCACCAATATTGCAGACTTAATGGCTCAAGCTACTTCGTACAAGGTCATCAAAGATGAAATCTAGAGTACTCAACAATCCATGAAGGTGATGCTTAGATCCATAGCAACCGCTTTTTGTTTGTTTTTCCACAATCCGTTACCATGATGCTGGAGGCTCTTTTGGAATTTCGAAAAACTATTCCTCATAGTCTTCAATTGAATTTTGGTTCAATTCCAGACTCAACTCTAGTTCTCTTTGTTGTTCTTGTAAACTGTCATACAATTGTATATGTAGCTTTTTAAACTCTGGACCGTATTGTTCCCAAATAGACAGATGGAATCTCTTTAAATACTTTTCATTTAAAGGTCTAGATGAGATTTTCCCCTTCCGCGATACCAGAATGTACGAATTTCCTAAACATTCTTTATGAATCATGAAGGGTCCAGCCCACTTAGGAGTAAATTTTCCTAAAAAGGGATCTTTATATTTCCCCACGGGCAAGATCATTTTCTATACCAAATCCCTCTTATGAAAGGATTTAGCAATGACCTTTTTGTTGTAAGCACTACTACAAAATGAACTATAGACATCACTAGATAAACATCAGATATCTATAAAGCCCATGTCTATAAGGACCCGGTGGCATTTTTGCAAATTTTGGTCAAATATAAGACGTGGGTTATTTTAGAAAAATCCATGTCTATTATGGTTATATAAACATCACACTTTTAGAAAAACCGACGTCTATTTATTTTTGATTTTTTTTTTTTGTTCCGAAATCAGTATAATAAGGATCATACAAATACTCATGTCTATTGTTTGTGAACATTTTCTCTAATTAATAAAACCCAACCCTAACTCTCAACATTCTTTCTACTCTCTCTCTAGCGGCTGCCTACTGCACCCTTGAAGCTCAAACTAGTATTTTTCTCTTTCATAATCCTTTTCTAGTCTCTCATTCATTCACCACTCTCTCAACCTACTTGAATCTCTTAACTCTCCTTTCCTTATACCAACCATCACAAGTGCATCGATTTCTGTCAATATAATGTTTCATGTTGGAGTAGATCTCACCTTGTTCTTTCTTCTTCGTATGGTTATTAAGGTATGGTTTTACTTCTTCAAAAATCAAAGATATGTTTATTCATATTTGGTTTTCAATTTTGGTCTTGATTTATTCATATGAAGATTTCTATTGTGGTGTTGATATTTATAAATTTTTAATTTTGACAAAATTATGTCAATTTTTTGATCAAATTTCAGTTGGGCATGTGTTAATCACAAGAAGAAATAAACCCCCCAAATTCTAGGGATTTATTTATCTTTGTGCTGCCTAAATGTGCGTTTTTGTCTTCCAACTCAATCTTTATACTCTATTTTCGTCATTGTCTAATTTATTTCACCGTCATTGTTGAAAATCTGAGATCTGGTCTCTTGTTTTTTAGTTACTTCTTTATTCTTCCTTTCTAATTTGGTTGTGGATGGTCTTAATTTTTGTTTCAATTGTGCATGATTTTATTCAAGTATTTTTTGGACAAAATCTGAGATCTGGTCTCTTGTTTTTTAGTTCTTTTTTCTTCCTTTCTAATGTGGTTGTGGATGGTCTTAATTTTTGTTTCAATGGTTCATGATTTTATTCAAGTATTTCTTGGATGATTTTGGGTGTTTATGAATTTGATTTTTTTTTCTCTTTTTGGTTTTAGGTATAAACTTCAGGAGTCCATGTACTGTTAAAATTGTAGATTCAAAGGCAACCATTACATCAATCACCAAAGGCGGCACCGGCGATACATAAAATCTCGTTGTTGATTTTTTTTTTTTTTAGTGTGTAAATTCTAGGTATGTGATTGGTTGCCTAGTGATTAGAGCATACAACACTTGTAAGTTTTGAGCTGTGTATTGAATATTGATTAGTATGAGAGTTCTTTTTTTTTTTTCATGACAAATTACATTTGTGCAATATGTGGTTCGGAAACAGAAAAAATTAGGTTCGGAACCATTTTTTTTTAATATCTAGTCGAACAATAGACATGGGATTTTTTAAAAAAATATGATGTATATAGTCCCGATAGACATGGGTTTTTTAAGGGAATCCGACGTCTATAAGACCACATAGACATGAGTTTTCTAAGAAAAACCGATGTCTATACTTTTGATAAACGTCGGACTTAAAACCGACGTCTATTCCTATGGAATAGATGTCACTCAACTTATCGTCTAATGCAAAACCGACGTGTATATGTCAAAATGTCCGGCGTCTTTATTGCCTTTTGTAGTAGTGAAGCCTTTGTCACTCTGAGTTTTTGTAGTCTCATTCTTTGCGTGGCTTCAAATTTATTTTCTTCTGCATCTAGTTGGTCTATGCTCATCGCCTCTAGATACTCTTTCTCTAGAAGTTCTGATTGCCTGGCTACCCGCGCTGACTAGATTACTACTTCAGCAGGTATCACAAGGTTATGTCCGTAAACCAGCTCAAAGGGACTAATACCCGTCGCGTCCCTTTTTGAAGTTCTATAAGCCCATAGTGCATAGGGTAGTTTTTCATGCCACTTCTTTGGGTTTGCACCAATCATTTTTCGTAATCCCGCGATGATTGTTTTGTTTGTAGATTCTGCTTGTCCATTAGATTGCGCATAATATGGTGTGAAATGCAAAATTTGAATTCCAAATTTAGTTAGGAATTCTACAAATGGCTCACTATTGAAGACACTTGCATTATCGACCGTGATCGATTCTGGAATTCCAAACCTAACAAAAATATTTTCTTCCAAAAATCCCAACACAGCTTTGGTGCCAAGTTTTTTGAAAGGTTCAACCTCTACCCATTTAGTTAAATAATCTGTTATCACTAACAAGAATATGTGGTGTTTAGATGAATTGGGTTTTATTTCTCCAATCGCTTCCATCGCCCAACCGCGGAAAGGCCAAGGCTTAAGGATGCAGTTCATTGGGGCTGCTGGCGCTAAAGCAATAGGGCCATGCTTTTGACATTTTTCACATCCCTTTGCATATTTGATGCAATCTTTCCTCATCGAAGGCCAATAGAATCCTATTCTATGCAATGCACATCGCATTTTTAGACCATTTTGGTGTGCTCCGCAATTCCATCATGGACTTCTGCCATCGCGGTTAACGTTTCTTCAGCATCAATACACTTTAGAATTTGTCCATCGGAGTCTTTTTCGAAATAACTCGTTTCCTTCAAGAAAGAAGTTATTTGCCGCTATTTTAACTCTGAATGGAATCTCTCCATTATATGGATTATTAAGGTATTCAATTATGTCATCCCTCCAATCCTTTTCTGAATTCAACACATCAATGCTATTTATGGCACTAACTGGGTTGTTTTCATCTTCATTAAAATTTTCTAAAGGACTCAAAGTCCTTCTTTGAATTATGACTGAATCATCCGGGGTTATTGGCATCTCTTTTGATGACGCGTATCCGGCTAATTCATCTGCGATATGGTTAACATCGCTTGGAATATAATAGAATTCGATCCTTTTGAAAGCGCTAGCTAACTTCTTGATATTTTGAGTTCCATAAATCGCTACTGTCGCGATACACTTATATTCCCCTATAACTTGGTTTATGACCAATTGGGAGTCTCCAAATTCTTTGACTTTTTCAACTCCCATCTCTTGGAGGATTTCTAAACCAATAATCAAGGCTTCATATTCTGCTCGGTTATTTGTACATTCTCCTTCAAAGAGTTATTGGTAATTTAGTTATTTATTCACTGGGATCCATAATGACAATTCATGCCCCGGCCGTCGTCCTTGTCGGCTATCCATCAAAGAATAGAGTCCAAATATCGTTTGATTCTTCAATCCTTTGATCATCACTAGGGTGTGTAGCAAGGAAATCCACGATTCCCTGTCCTTTCACATCTTTGGGGTAAATAAACTAAATCAAATTGTAGCAAATGAAGATGCCATTTGCACAATCTCCCTTTCAGAAAGGGTTGAGATAGCAGATATTTTAACACATCTGTTGGTGACACTACTTCAACTTTAAAAGCCATGAAATAATGGATTAATTTGAACGACGCGTCGTAAAGGCATAAACACCATTTTTCTGCTAGTGTATATCTCTTTTCTGTATCATGGAGAATCCGGCTAAGGTAAAATACCGCTTACTCGTGGCCCAATTCGTTTTCATGGGTCAAAAGACTCGCGATAGAATCCTAAGTCACGGAAAGGTAGATCCATAAGGGTCTACTATTTTGTTTAGGTGGGAGTATAACAGGAGGGCTTACTAGTTGCTCCTTAATTTGGTCAAAAGCATTTTGATGCTTTTGCTCCCACACAAATTTATCCTCTTTCCTAAGTCGAAGTAGAGGTGAATTTTTTTTGTTTTTCCTGCCAGATTAGCCATAAACCGTCTCACATAGTTTATTTGCCCCAAGAATCTTTGTAATTCTTTCTTATTTGAAGGGGGCGGCGCGGCTAATACAACTTTAGCATTGTTTTGATCAATTTCGATTCCTTTCTTGTGCATAAGAAATCGCAAGAAATTTCCGGCCTTTACACCAAACCCGCACTTGAGAGGATTCATTTTCAAACCGAATTCTCTCATTTGAAGAGAGCGCCTAATATCAGCACGATGAGATTCCAAGTCATGAGACTTTATTAAAACGTCGCCTATATAAACTTCCATAGACTTTTTTATCATGTCCTTGAACATATGGTCCATAGTTCTTTGATAAGTTGCCCCTGCATTCTTTAAACCGAGAGGCATAGCAACCCACTCATAGATTCCCATCAAACCTCGACATGTAAAGGCTGTTTTATGGCAGTCCTCTTGAGCAATCCTAAATTGATGATACCTTGCATATCCATCCAAGGATGAAATAAATTCGTACCTTGATGCATCATCAATTAGGATATCCGCCACTGGCATGGGATATTGATCCTTAGGTGTGGCTTTATTGAGGTCTCTAAGATATATGCAGACCCTCACTTTTCCATTCTTTTTAATTACTGGAACGATATTCGCGATCCAGCGTGCATATTTGATGGGTCTGATGAACCCAGCTTTTAACAACTGCTCGATTTTCTCTTGTATTTTTGGCAAGAGCTCTGGCGCCAACCTCCTTGGTTGTTGCGCGACTGGTTGATATTCAGGTAGTATTGGTAGCCGATGCTTTACCACTTCCCGACTTAGCCCTGGCATCTCACTATGTGACCAGGCATAACAATCCTTAAATTCATGAAGGGTCGCGATGAACTTTATTCCTCTTCTGGAAGTAATTTACTTATATACGTACATCTTGGGTTTTCTTTTGTTCCCAGATTTACTTCTAACAACTCATCAGTTACATTTTGCCTGATGTCATCACTTTTTGCCCATACTTTTTGTTCTTCTACTTCGAAAAAGGTTTTAGGGTCTTCTGGAATTTCGACTAAAGTTAAGACATCGAACTTGATTCCAAATTTCTCTTGGTAATATGCCCAAAAAGTTTCGTCTATTTCTTTTTTATTCAATAAATGAGGGAATTTTCCAAAATCATTTATATTATAATCCATTAATAAAACTTTTGACAAAAATACAAAATAAAACAGAGCTAAATGCTGAACTCCGCTTCTTCGCTATTTTGACTGGTCTTTTCTAAGTTCTCTTGATTATGTTGATAACTATGACCATGGTTCAGGCTGTTCAGAGAAGTTGGCAATTCCCCTTCTGTAGGGAAATCAGACCCGTTCGTGAGCCCCAAATCTTTATTTTCTTCCAACTTTGGCCGTCTCGTCTCAGCATCAGTTGAACATTCACAAGTAATCTGGCTCGAATCGCCTTCCTCCTCAACTACATCTGTGCAATCTTCATCTTCAATCGCCGATATTTCTTGTTCTATTTCCTCTGCAAATTCAAGATATCGGTCTGCCTTGAATTTGTAGTCTCTTCGTGCTCTCAAAGCAGACCTGGGGATTTCAAATTCAATTGTGAGGACATTGAATTATTTATCCGCCTCGACTATCTCAAACCTTTTACCATTCCATAAGATTAAAAATTGATGGAGGGAGGACGCGATAGCATAGTTACGATGCAACCAATCTCGTCCTAAGATTGCATTATAACCTGAGTCACCATCAATTACAAAGAATGCCATAAAACTAATGCAATCTCCGACTTGCACTTTAATTTTAATAATTCCTTCAACTGCATATGGTTCTCCACTAAAACTAATAACACTTGCATTAGTCTTTCTAATCTTTCCTTGTCTTTCCTATTCTTTGTAGGATTGATTAGGGCATGATATTAACGGTAACGCCAGTATCTACCAATACTTGGCTAACAGCTTGATCCTGGAACTTAGCTGTTATGTACATGGCCTTTTTATGATTTATGTCAATGTTAGGCCGTCTAAACAACGTGTTTAAGATTTCTTGTGCCGTGGATCATCCAAACTACTTATAGCTGAAGAACGACCTTTAATTCTTTCAAGCGCTCCCGAGTTTATTGCACTTGGGTTAACTTTCTCATCAAGATCCTCAGACTCCTGCATCTTTCTTTTAAAGGCTTGAACCTTATAATTCTTTGGCCAAACTACGGAAACGCATCGCGTACCTGATTTTTCTGCCTCCTCTACCTCGTCAGCCCAGGATTCTGTTCTTGATTTCACGATTTCGGTGGTCAATCTTCTCTTGAAGTCAGCAGGCAAGGTGATGACATTGCATTCCGGGGATGCCTCTCCAATCATTTATGGATCTGATCCATAATCTGAATAATCTCCGTCATCTCCCAACAAATCTTCATCCTTGACCTTAATGTCAAGGTCTTCCCCATCAGACTCTTTGGTGAGACTTAAGTCGAAATTATCTACCAAAAATAAAACTAAATCCTAACAACAGTAGTAGGGAAGTAGGAATCGTATCCACAGGGAGATGGGTTGTCCAATATGATGAATTAAGTGCCAATTAACAAGTAATGCGGGATTTAGAGTTGTTGTTTATCAAACTTGTAGAATGAACAAAAGCAATTCGCGGAATGTAATTCAATGATAAAACGGATCTTGATCAATTAATTCCCACAACGCACTAACTAATCGGTCCTAGTTATCACTATTCCTTTATCAATCTCAATTACTCTAACGTGGAAACATAATTCCAAAATCTCTCCTTAATTATAGCTAAAAGGCGTGGTGGGCACTACCTAATAACCCTAATTATCAAATAACCTAAGCGCACGATTAGATTCAATTCGAAAATAGCAATAAGAATTGAAAAAATATCGATAGAGACATGTAATACTAACGCACGTTTCGTATTTAACATGTAAGTCAAATCTTTGCCCTAATTCACTAACGATGATTACATACAAATCAATGAATTCGGAATTGCTACGATGTAAAAATCAATCAAACAATGGATTCCTTTGATCAATTAGAACTAGCAAACAATCATTCTAAGCAATAAACTAGTTGCACACCTAGCAATCACAAAAGATAATTGTATTGAATAAACATCAAAGCTAACACTATAATTGAAAGCGATAAAATGAATAGATCAAACTCACGATATCGTCGATGCGATGCTTCGATTAATAGATCAAGAAATAATAAACTTAGCTCCTTGTACAATCCATAAAAACCCCTTCTTTTCTTCTAAAAAGTTTGAATGTTAATATCTAATGTCGAGGGTTTTTATTTATATGGTCTAGGAAAACGTAAAATAGGAAAAAAGAAAATTAGGAAAACCCGCCTTCGGGTCCGCCATGAGCCAGCTGCGGGCAAAATTTTCAAAAGGCTGCAGATTCTTTGTTACTTATCCGATGAAGACGTGTAACCACTTCCTGGAAACCTAAGAACATGAAGAATCATATCCAAGTGGTTACACAGCAAAATTCCAAACAATTTGGGAGATATGAAACTCCAAAGTTGATCTTCTGCAAATCAGCTCCAAATCTCTTCCAAATGAATGGTCGCTTCCAAAAGATAGCCAAAACAACCAAAATCACATAGAAATGTTGTCATGATACCCTTAACATGAATTAGAAGTATATTACTTAATTTTGACCGTAAAAGCTGTATAAAAACCATCAATCTGATGCGTACAAACTGGGCAGATCAAACTCCCCCATGCTTAGACCTTTGATCGTCCTCGGGCAACCTAACTCTCCCAAAGATTTCTCCAAGGTCTATTGACAGTTAGCACGGGCGAAGTTCATCCAAAAACCTATCTCCTCTACTCCAAACAAAGGATGGCGAGTCTTCATTTTCCTAGTAAGTTCCGTCACAGATGTAATCTCACGGAACGGACCAAACCATCTTATATCATTATGACGCAACGTAACCAAGAAGCAAGGGAGGCTAAAATGTCCTAAATCACTCCCAAGCTAGCTCACCTCCAACTCCCTTATTAGACACGGTCCGGAATAACACCGTCGGATGCACAACATCCGATTGCAATGACAATAAGAGCCTGTTTGGATACAGTTTTGGGAGGGAAAGGGAGGGGATGGGGACAGGGGGAAGGGAAAGGGAGGGGTGGTGAGGGAGAAGAAAAATAATTTCCTTTGTTTGGATAGCAAATGAATAGGAGGGAAGGGGAGGGGGAGTGATACCTCGGATAACCATTGTTGAAGAAAAATTGAAGAAATTAATAATTATTTATAATAATGACAATAATAATCCAATCCAAGCCATTGCTTTCTCTTTCCTCTCCCTGCGCCGCCACACCACCACCGCGCCCCGATACCAACGACAACCAACTCCGGCGTCGACAGCACCACCCGAAGCGCCACGGTACGGCGACCCATCCTCGGCCTTCGACGGCCACCGCCTCCCATTCCTTATGCGCGCGCAAAGCCTTCTCTCTTTTTTCCTTCTCCCTTATTTTACCCAGATTCGCCCACGACCCACCCTCATCTCTCTTCCTCAAACTCTCAGCCACCTCTCCTGGTGGTCGTCTACCCGGAACCGGCCTTCATTGGCCGGAAAAACTTTTTATTTTTATTTTCGAAAACCTAGATCTAAAATTGGGGGGTCTTAGAGTGGTGGTCGAAGATTGTGGTTAAGGGGGAAGTGTTCATCGGCACCTTGTGGTGGCGGTGATGGAGACTCCGGCGTATATGGTGGCGGCTGGTGCAGGTGGTGGCGGCAGTGGTGGGGGAAAAGGGGAGAGGAGAGAGAAAATATTGAGGAGTAGGGTTGGTATATTTTAATAAAGTGTAATTGTAAATTTAATAAATTGTGAGGGCATTTAGGTAATTTGAAGGCATTTTCCTTCCAAATCTCTCCAATTTTGGAGAGACACAAAACTGAAATTTTGAGGGAAAACTCATTCTCCCAAATCCCTCCATTTATTTCCCTCCCCTCTCAAATTTGTATACGAACAAGGGATACAATTCCCCCCCCTCCCCCTCCCCTCCCTTTCCCTCCAATCCCCCTATCCAAACACGCTCTAACGATTCCTGTCCACTATCGACAATTCACGCACAACACGCAAAACATGAAATTAAACAACTCCCAAGAAACTCTTAAAACACATTAAAATCTCTAAAACAAGATTAACCAGGAAGATTAGAAGTTAAACCATGGTATTATCATATATATCAAAACTTGAAACGTAAGAATACGAAATATCGATAATGGTACAACGAGAACAAAACTAGAAGAAATTCATGCCGTTATGTAGAAGAAAGAAAAAGAGAAATAACGGTGCTAGTTTCGTCCAAAACGGAGCTGAAAATCGGAGCCGATAAGCAAGATGAAGGTGACGCCCATTATGAGCGAAGATGATGATGACAATACGAGGGATGGCTAGAATGCTACATAAAAAGGGTTTGGGTAGAGTTTTTTTTATAGGAATTTGTATATTGTTATACTCATGTTATGAAATTGACAGTTGATCTTTGTTATAATATTATTAGCAACACAATTATTTTCTATAAATAAGCTTACCACCATAATCACCTTAGATTATATTATTTTCCATAAATTAAATTAGCTAATAATTTTCATATTATGTAATTACTTAGCGCTATCCAATTAATGTATGCCAAGTGTCGTTCTAGGAAACACTTGGTTTCAGGTTTTAATATATATTATTAGATTAGATAAAAAGTGAGGGTAGAATCATAATTTAGCAAATAGTATTAAGGATTTGATTTAGTAAAGTTTTCTTTTTAATTTTGTTCTTCTTTTGTTTTATAAAATCAAATAAACCTTTTTTTATTCAAAATACAACGCCAATTTAATAAATTCTCAAAAGTTAACTCAAAACCTTCGAAAATAACCCAATTAGTAACGCCCTAATTAAATTAATTCCTAAAAATTAAGGGGTGTTATAGACAAAGACAAAGATGAAGCTCCGGAATTTGCAAAGAGAAGGATGAGTCAAGCTTGGTACCATTCATTCATTGTGTTATTTTTTTTTTTGAGGAGGGTCAGATTGGACAAGGAAGGGGGGAAATGAAGGTAAATGAGGGGGATGAAGATAATGTAATAGGCTGTATGAATGCCCTGTATTTTAAAAAAAAAAAAATTAAATTCACACCCAAATAGAGTTGAATAATATAAACTAAATTAACATATAAGGCAATCAAACCCCTTTCTCGAACAAAGGGAATGACTATTATTTTTTATGGAGGGAGTATGATAACTTTTCTTTTGTTAATGAGTGGTGTGATATTGAACTTTTTATTTGTCTTTTAAAAATGTCATGACGTAGTCTAGCCACTTTCTTAATAGCTTTTTTATTTCTTGAAAAATGTATCAAGAATTCGTTACATAAGATATATAAATCAATATGGCTTTTCCTTATCCATTTCTACGATTTATGTTGCGTTATTTTAAATACTCTTTATTTCAAACTTATAGTTGATCAAGTAAATTGAACCACTGAATACCATTTAGAAAATGTGACGGGTGTTGGAGTGCAAATTAAGGAAGTCATGTAAGAAGTTCGTGAACATTAAGGGTTGGCTAAAACATTTGATTGGGGCGACTGGGTGTGAAATAAAATGTTGTCGAGCCATATGGGTGTTAGCTAAGGAAGTAGGTAGGAAAGTTCGTAACATGGGTTAGAGCTGTCACGTTGAGGTTTGTGTATACGAGCTAACCAAGGATTGTCGAGTACAATAGTCAACGGGTGGTGAAGGGGTCGAGTAAAATAAGTTGGTAAGAGGTTAGGTAAGTGAATGAGAGTTTCTAAATTTTAGTTTTTTCTTACTTTTTGAAACAAATCAAATCACACGCAAGTAGGCCTATTAAATAGGTTGTTCAGGTAAAATATTAGCCAGTTCGCTACAGGTCGGATCAAATACAAGTTTGGGTTGAGCTTGGACTTTTAGTTATCTAGTGAAACTTCTATCAAAAAATATTTCTATAGAATCAACCATAAGACTAATATTTGTCCTAATTTGGCTTTAAATACGAGTTAAAGAGTTGATTCGTGTTTGACCAACAAATACGGGTAGGAAACGGATCAGAGTTAGGAAAAATGGTTCATGAACTAGAAAATAGAGGGTCACAATAGATTTTGGCGGGTCTACAGAAACTACACAGTTCCAATACTCCCTCCGCATTTGTTCAAACACCCCATACGAAAAACATACACTACATAATTGAGGAAGGTGTGCACACTAATCGGTTAATCCAAGTTAAAGAAAAAATTGCATTAAAATTTTTATTTGCTAAGATTCTTATCTAACTCAGTATGTAATTTTTTTGGAAACATTGATTAGCGATTATGTGTACCCCCTTCTTAACATAAGGGTATTTTCCCCCGAAAAAAACATAGGGGTATTTTTGGCATAGGGTGTTTAAAGAAAAACGGAGGGCATATTGTTGTTTTGAATTTTCATCGGCGTTATTATTATATAAATATTATTGATATATTAATTATAATGGAAAATGCACGCGGTACCCCTGTACTTTGGGGCTTTGCACACGGTACCCCTGTAATTTAACTTAGTGCACACGGTACCTCTGTACTTTTAGGAACTGCACAATATTCCCTTTTTAACTCCGATCTCATTAGTTTATACTTAATAATGTTGACATGACTACAATTAACTTAAATTAATTACCAAATAATGTCAAAAATAACTGATGATAATAATTAGAAGAAATTAACCCCCACCCCTTCATTTTTCTCTCTCCTCTGTCCTCTCCCCTTCCCCTTCCTTGCCCACTACCACCACGTACTAACTTACAAAGTAGGTTAACGTGTATTAAGAGGGATAAGTTAATATTTAATGTTTAGCTAGTATGTTAATGATGTAGAATACTTGTTTAAATAAACCACTAAAAAGATTCTCTAATGATGTTATGAGGGAAGAAGCAAAAAAGGGTATGGTGTGCAGTTTTCAAAAGTATGGGTATACCGTGTGCACTAAGTTGGAGTATATGGGTACTGTGTGCAAACCCCCAAAGTACAGGGGTACCACGTGCATTTTCCGTAATTATAAATAATAAATTACAAGAAGTTGGTTGAGAGACGTGAAAGAATCTAGGCCCACAAACCCTTGGTTATTGGAAAAATCAATACGAATAAAGATATGTGTCGCAGCCTGCGCAGTGCGCACCTAGTCCTGCGTTATTATAATAATGAATTTTATTAAATTTATATTTGTAAATATTTACTATTAAATTTGCAAAGGTCGATTTTTTTAATATTTCAAAAGTAACATGACATAGTAGTATTTTTAATTAAGCATTTAATATTCTAGTTAACCCACGCATCGTATATATCCAACTTCTCCAAATCTTGAAAAGCTGTCTTAGAGGCAACGGCCACGTTCACCGGCTACAGTTAGGCCATCTGCAATGCCACGTGGCATGCCTCTTCAATTTTCTTTTAAAAATTCATTTGAAATATCTTTTATGGTAAAGAGTATAGCGACGTTTTCCATATCAAAAAAATTCACAATATTTTTTTATTATATAAATCAATGTTTACTATTAATTGATTTCATCTTTACCTTATTATTTTGCACAAATTATTAGTTACCCCGGGGGTACCTAGAGCTACGTACCCCCGGTTAACTGTTCACTCATTATATACCAGTATACCACATTATAGTCATTATATAGTTTCACTCATTATTTTACAATTTTCACTCATTATTTCTCAATTGCACTCATTATATACTTGCACTCATTATTTTACAATTTTACTCATTATTTCTCAATTTTCAGTCATTATCTTCCGATTTTCACTCATTATATATAACATTATAGTCATTATTTATTTTCAGTCATTATTTCTGAATTTCCAATCATTATATACAACTTTATTCCAATCATTATTTCCCAACTTTCACTCATTAATTCCCGAATTCCACTCATTAGTTTTCAATTTTCACTCATTATATACCAATTGAACAGGGGGTACCTAGAGCTACGTACCCCCGGGGTACCATATACCGATTGATTATTTTGTACCTTCCTTATTATTTATTTGAAAAATCACATCATCTATATTGAAAGTGAAAGTTCTATAAATGGTAAATATTATTGATAAAATTATTTGTTCACAAAGAAATAAAATGATAAAATCTATTTCGGATGTATAGCCGACATTAAACTAGTTGGCTAGTATTTTGATGTTCCTACTTCCTACAATGTGTGCTTGTGTCTTCACCTATCACACCATGAGTCTGAACCGCGCATGGGGACGAAAAAAGAGTAAAAAGCAACAAAATTGAATTGACACTTGACGCTAACCTAAAACCGGCAACGCTGAACAGCCGCTTAGGCTACTCCCCTTCACTTTTCTTTCCCTGGGGTTTTGGCGGGACAGTAAAAGCTACTCAAAACCCACGCACAAATCTTCTCCGACAAGATTCTGAGCAATTACCCCCAAATTAACCGTGCAATTTCCGCCCAAATCAATCTACCAACTTCACAGGTAAACGTATTTCGATTAAGTTTCCGATTTCTGTTCACTATATAATTTGGGGGATGAGAAGAAAAACTTGCCGAAGATTAAATTCCAAACTAATTGAATAAGTTTCATCCTGTTTTTAGGTAATTGTTGTATTATTGGGAATCAATTGAAAAAAATAAGACAGAAAATTTGCAATTTGAATTCATAATAAATTCAAAGGGGTTTTGTTGTTTTAATTAATGTCGCAGGGGGGTTTCCAATTTACGGGACGGCCCTGATTAGTTCAACAATGATGTTGTCCGGGGCGGCGTCGTCGGTTGAAAACGAGGTTGTTATGAGGGATGTTACCCACGCTGGGCTAGTTGTCAGTGACCGCATTAACAACGACGTTTCTAATCGCCTTGACCTCGAAGACGCTTTAGGAGCTGCTCGTTTATCCAGTCACCCTTACACCACTCACCCTAAGGAGGTTCCTTTTTTTTTATTTTTTTATTTTTTATTCTTCTGTTAATTACTTAATTGTTTTCGTTTTATTAATGTTTCGCTGTTTTGCGTTGTTTGTGTAAGGTTCGGTTTGTTTTTAATTGTGCCGGACAAGTGATTGCCATAGCTGCTAGTAGTGAAATCATAGTGATTGAGTAAACCTAGGTTTTAATTACTCTGGTTTGGTGTTTGGATTCGAAAGAGTGAAGAAAGGTGTTTTCGGACTGCAAGGACATGACGGGTAGTTGGGATTGTGAATTAAGATATTATCATGTTTTGGAAGTCGATGGGCTTTTCTCGGGTTTGGGGTGTTGTTCTGACTAGTGACTATTATTTGTTTGGGGATGAGGAAGTGTATGTTCACGAGTTCAGACTGTGAGATGTACTCCTAGAGTATAGGGAATTTTGTGCTCAAGTACTGAGGTCCAAACAAGGTCAAACTTTTAATACGGAGTACTCATCATTGGATTTTCAGTTTCCAAAGAAAACCCAGCATACACATAATGGTAAACTTCTGTACCAAAATCGAGTTAAGATGCTGTAGGGATTTCGCGTCAAGACATGCTTTTGTTGGCATTTAGTTAAAGCATGTTAACAATTACAGTGACGGACATGTTATCTACAATCGACATCTTGGTATAGTAGTTGAAGCTAGAGGTCGCCTAGTAAAGGCTTGAGACGCTGCTGTGCATTTAGCTCGAGTGGCTTCACTTTAATTGAAAGCTTATCATCTTAGTTTGTTCAATTCTGGATGGTGATGTATCAGCTACACTTCTTGCTATTGTGAAACGTTTACAGATAATATTCTCTACAGGTAGCAATTTCTTGTCAGTAGAGGAAGAATATGTGATGGTCCTCTGAGATCCAATTTGTGGTTGATTGGGTTACCATTCTCTCCCATGAGGATACATGGGACAACAGGATGGAAGTTATCTATTTCGTGCAATATCTCTTACATAAACTTTTTTTTTTTTTTTTTTTTTTCCCGGATCAGAGTTAATGATTGTCGTTTTCAGTGTAATGTTATATGACAGGTTAAGAATTTATTTCTATCTCTCTCTCTTTTTTTTTGTTTTTTTTTGTTTTTTTTTGTTTTGGCCAGGTTGAGGATTTAGCCAAAAGAAAACACTCGCTATTCTTTAGCTCTGAATAAAGCAAAATGGCTTATTAAGCTGCCTGTGCTTTGTATAGTGCCAAGTATTTTCCCCTACACTAATTGCAGAAACCTTAAATTTTGCAAATTCACGCTCCATGCCAAGAGAAGTTCAAATTTGAACATGGGATAAAGACGTTGAATAAGTCCATCTTTCCTGATAGAATAGGATGCACTGTTAGCAAAATGACGATGAGTAACATGAAATAACTCCCTTCCCACTATGGCCACCTCTATGGCTCCCACATCAACCACTTCATGCTAATTCCTAATTAAGTGAATAAAAAAGGTGGTTAGGGACTCTTCTGCCTCTGAACTCTGGTAGGAGTAGTCCACTCCTAGGCATCAGCAAGCACTACCCAACATGCATTAGATTAGTAAATCTTTTTTCTGCTGAACTTCGAGGGCTTATTTTATGAAATAGCTGTCAGTTGATACAATTTTCGACTTAAACGTCTTTTCTGGTCATCCAAAAATAGCCTGTTTGTGGATAGAGGCTGTGTTACAATCGTTTCTCATTTGCTGAAGGCAGAAGCATTTGAGGCTCTACGGTAATGTAGTGCTGTTGATTTTGAGAATCCAGCCAGAAAATGCAGACCTGGTTAATGGTTTCATTCGAGTTGTTTTGGAGCTCTATGTCAGTTTTACCTTTCTATAAAAGCATTTAGATTGCTGATAGATGCTTCCCCGGAATTGTCAAGGGTGCTCTTTGGATCCAACTCTTTCTTTTTTATGCGGAGACTAGATTGAGCTTTGATAAGGAAGTTTGTCTCTTAAAAGCCTGTAAAAGTGACTATATAGCGGTTCTGGACTGCCAGAGTACCAGTAGATCGACATTCAGAATCTGGTTTTCCTGAGCAACTATAGATGTGTATGTTGTTATGGAGCATGTTTTGCCTGTCCATATTTTGGAGCCTTTCTATGATTCTTTTTTTTTCTTTCTTGTGTGTAACATCTTCTATTAGTTCATTCTCCTATGTATTTGTTAATGTTTCGATGTACTTAGATCTGTTCATTTTCATTTCAGTGGCCTCCATTGGTTGAAGTGGTAGATAGTTGGGAGTTACCCCTTGTTCTTATAGAAAGATATAATGCTGGTGGTGGTGAAGGAACTGCTTTGTGTGGAATTTTTCCCGAGATACGTAGGGCATGGGCATCAGTTGACAACTCTTTGTTTCTTTGGCGTTTTGATAAGTGGTAAGTATCCTAGGGTAATTTTTTAACGTGTTTGTAGTTGAGGATGCTAGTTGCTCTTTTTTTTTAATAAATGTTTTATTCTAGTAGCAAGTATGTGGTATCAGGAAACAGGTTTAATCTTTTGAATTTTATGTATCTCATGCAATAAAGACTGATGTCTATTGGAAGTCGTCTGTCTTGCTCATGAATCATTTGTTGCTGTACCTAGGGCTTTGGCAATGTCCTGTTGTTACACAATGGGATCAAGGTTTGCACTCGGATTGTTATGATTGTTTACACAAAAAATATGATGCAGTCATGTGACAAAGTTTTTCTGTTGTGTTTTTGGCTGTTTTTAGGATTTTCCAGAATTCTGTTTTCATGTTTTCTTGATATTGATTCTAAGCCAAACACAACGGATCCTAAATGCTACTTAATGTGCACGATATCTTACTGATCTTTGCTAATGTCACATCCCCAATCAGATTTGAGTTTCTGTTGATGTCTTCTTTGTTTCCCAAACAAACAGGTGTTTTTTTCTTAAGATAAAGGCATGCGAGATCACCCAACCCTTTGCTCTTGTTTATTGTTGCTTGTGAACCTATCAACTGAATATGATGAAATATGGTCTAGTTTGGTGTCGTCCGATGTAGAATTATGATACTGGCATGGGGGGGGGGGGGGCGTGGGGTTCTTGAAGGTTCTGATTGAGTAGGGTGAGTACTGATATTTTGATAGACAGAAGAAAGTGTCATCGGTGACATCTCTGGCCACCAGATTTTTTTTTTTTTTTTTTTTTTTTTTTTTTTTTTTAAGCGCCCTCTATTTCCTTTTTACCTCAGATGTTCTCCCGATATCTCTTTACTTATGGGTCTTGCGGGGCGCACTTTTGCGCACATTGAAGCGAAAAGTTTTGATGTAGGTTTAAGTAGGATATGACAAAGTGACTTTCTGCATATCAAGGAGACCAGTAGATCAAAAGTGCTCATTTTGGAGATGCCATTATTGATGGCAGAGTGGGTGGGGGATCTCTTAGATATTCTCCTTGTTGGTTGGTTTTGTTGCAGAGGAGCTGTTTGGGCGTTTAGGAAGGATGGGATAAGGTAAGATCGAAGTCTTGAAGGGTTTTTTTCTTAGAGTTTGGGGTCTCAAGTAGGGGAAAGGCGTCTATGGTCTTCGTTCTGGCGTTGAGGATGTCATCTCCTTTGGTGGATTTTAGAGCTGTTTAGAGCTTCAATCATCAAGTTGGTACAACGACCCATTGCTACTTCTCCTTTATGGAAGGCTTACAAGGTTGAGGGCAGACCTAGGAGCTACAGAGATGTCTGAGCTTCCATCTCTGGCAATGTCGAACAACCTTTGAAGTCGAAGGCTGTTGAAGGGATTTCCATTCCTAGGGTTGATGGTTGTTTGGTGTGGAGGACATTATCAACAAAGCGTGTGAAGCTTTGTGTGTAGTTTACGAGGAGTCACGCGTGTGGATTCAAGAAGTGGCGCCAAGAGAAGTTGATAGATTTGTTGAGGGGTCTCGTTTCTGTTTAGGGTAGATCGAAGGAAAGGGGTGAAAAGGATTATCAGGGGGTTTCTTCCGTCAAGAAGAACGGTGACTCATCTTTGTGTGGAGGATTTATGGACGAAAAGATTGTTCCATCTTGAGATAATCTTTTTTCTGCATGTGCCTTGGACATCATGGGTGGGATGGGTCTCCACTCTCTTTTGAGAACTAAGTTTGTGCTCCGACTTTGACAGTGACGAATTCCCACTGTTAGAGGAGGAGCTAGTTAGTGGGGGTCTTGTGGCAAAGGATTTCAAGTCTTCTTGTGGGCAGGGGAGGAAGCGGACTTGTCCATGGGTGTTGTTTCCGAGGATCCACCTCAAGTTTTGGATGTTTGGGCTGCCGTCTCTCGATCTTTGGAGGAATTCACTGTGGACGATTTGGTTGCTGCAAAGGTGATTCCAGAGGGTCAAGTGGTGAGCGACAAATTTGTTTTGGAGGTCTTCCAGCCAGGCTGTTGTAAGAAACCAATCCCCATGGAAACTTTAGCTCTTTTTTTCGGGGCTTAGCTTACCTAAGTGAACTCTGGTGTATTCTAGGAATAATAAAAAGATTTCTGAAGTTGACAATCTAATATCCACTATCAGTTATGATGGTGGCTTAAAGAGGGGCTTCTTAGCTAGGGGGTGATGATCTCTTTTGTGGTTTGTGGTTGGGCTTGTGTCATCCCTTGTTTGGAGTGTTCTTTTCTATATTTATGTAAATTATTTTAGCTACCTAAAAAAATAAATATACTAAGGAGTATTCTACTCCAACAAGAGCTTCTTGTAGTCCTTTTTGGGAGCATAGTTTCAAATTTGCAACACATGAGGAGGGTTAGTAATAGTCTTTTAGGGGGGATATATGCTCCCCTTATAAATACTAAGGCGAATCAACGAGGACACATATCCATGCTAAGAAGGGGTTGGACTACCCTGATTTCGCTGTATGAGTAACCTGAAAGGCTCTGTGATGTTGCCCTGAACGAGCATTACCACACTATATTTTTAGTTTTACCACTTCCTAGACTTACATATCTCCTTTGGAAGTGCTTGACAACAGTTGGCCAAGACTACTGTTCTCCTGCCCTGAGAGCTCCTTTCATCTTGAGCCTCCTTACAATGTAAAAACAAATTTAATAAATTCTCCCTTTTGTATTGGTGCCAAATCTTGGTGTAGATTGAGAGGTAACAACTAACAAGTAGGTTCTCATTGATGAAGAATGCTGTTAGTCTGACCCAAGACTGCCGTCCATACAAAAGGTCATACCTTTTACGGGTGCATACTTTAGCAAATGTACTTGGCAGTTGTCACATGAAATAAAGTGGATAAGGTGGATGTCAGCTGATTTGTTTAGAATTTAAAATGGACTTGCATCTGAAAGCTACCTCTCTCCTCAATGCACACCCTTGGTTCCTCCACGTTAGTGACATTCTTAGGCTTTAACAAAGTAGTCTCTTTGTGTTATCTGGATATATGAAAAATCTCCTGGCTACTTGGTGTTCATTACCACTGTGAGAGTTTGTTATTTTTTTTTCTTTTTTCTTTCAACTCAGTTTTTGTTGTTCAATGGGTTCCCTTTTATTAGTAGAATGTCTAGAACAAAGCTTAATATCATCTTCTCCTCTCTCCCCTTTCCTTCCACATCTTCTCCTCTGTTTGTTGCCCAATATGACAATAAGCTTCATTGTTTTACATGACCTTTTTTTTTTTTGTTGTTGTTGTTGTTGTTGTTGTAATGTTCTGAATAGAAAACTTATCTGAATGAAAACAATACTTCGCGTAGGGAATGTGAACTGGGAAAGCTTTGTAGCGACATCAGACTGATGCCAGCTTTATAACGTTTTATGTATAAATGAGCCATTTTATGCCAAATTGCTGGTTATTGTCATGTGACTCAAATTTTAAGTTTCAAATTCAAAGGCAATAGTTACCTTTTCCTCTTTACTTCCTGTAGCAATTGTCATCAGCTCTAACAATATCTTTTGGAAGGGTACAACTTTGTTTTGTTTCAACGAATTCTTATGCATCCAACCTTTTATCGGCCAAAGCGGGCACAACGGAGTTGGTTCGGTACACCATTACAGTACTATTTGCGGCTCATTTCGAGCACCCGTTTGTCATATATTGGAGGCAGAGAGTTGATGGGCTGACTTATCGATTTAATGTGCTGATCTTAATGGATCTCTGTTAGATGAGGGAGTGTATATGAGTGACGAGTCGCACTCCAATGGCTTTATTTTTTTTTATTGGTAAAATAATTTTTATTGATATAGAAAAGAACACTACAAACAAGGGAGGGCAGAAACCCAACCACAATCCACAAAAGAGAGCATCACCCCCCTATCTAAGAAACCCCTCTTCAAGCGACCATCATAACTCATAGCGAATTTCAGATTGTCAACCTTTTCTCTTTTCCTAGAATATACTATAGTGGGCTTAGTCTGCTTAGGAAAGCTAAAACCTGAGACCTCTAGAAAAAGAGCTGAAGTTTCTATGGAGATTCGATCCCACAACAGCCTGGCTGCAGGACCTCCATAACGAATTTTGCCCACTGTAATGGCTTTATGAATTGAAAAGAACAACTTAGAATAGAAAATATAGCCAAAAATTATGAGATATCGTGAATGAATCCTAATGCAGAAAGCATTACACCTCTAATTGACTGAATTGGGATATTATGTACTCCAGATTTGTATGATGTAAGCTATTGCAAGGTCTAGAAGTTGTGTGCTCATAAACTTTACCAATTAGTCCTTCGGTCTGGGGAATAGTGTGGTGTGCGGGATATGTTCTGACAAGGTTTATTTAAGACATAGCATTTTCGAAAGTGGTTAGAGCATCCCAGGTCCTCTGATTAGGTAAGGGCTTAGCAGATAATCAGCCTTGCAGTACTTGAACTGAACCTGGTACTCTGCTTTGCTTTGAGAACTCGTGCCAAGTTAACTGCTCTGTAAGCAAAGCAACAAAAAGAGAGTAGCCCCGATCAGTTGGTTTGACAAACAGATAATGGGAAAGCTGAAGTGCGTTTTAGCTAGGTACTGGTGATCTGAAAAAGAGCAAATAGGCTGATATTTTGTGTGCGATTGATTTCTAAAGCAATACATGGAAGTATTCTACAAGGTCCATACTTCTAGCTGAATTTTTTCTATAACTTATTTTGCGCCCCACCAAAGCTGTGGTATGTCTGGCTCATCATTGGAGATATGGCCAACTATAAAATTACCCTGGAAACTTAGGCTGCACATTCCAAGTAAATGAAGTCTTCTGACGCTGAAGGGGCTCTATTACCTTTTTCTGCTAGGCTTTTTGGTGTTTGCTTCTTTTTATGTTTTGTTGATGTTTCATCCCGTATAATTAAATTATGTCTGTCTTCTTGTTATAGTTACAGAGTGTTGTAAACACAGGCTTTTAGTCAGATGTTGTGAATATAAACATCCTCAAGCATGAACATTGCCGTTTGTGTTCTTTTTGGTTTTTGTTGGTTGTGCTTGTGCATCTTTGAGTTTGAGTTGTTACTTGTTGTCATATCAGCATTCGGTTTGATTCGTTAAAGAATTTTCTTTACTTTATCAATTGAATGCTTATCGGCATTGAATGAGAGTAGGAGAGCTAAAGCTCGCAGTCGGCGAGGAGCTTATGAGTGCATCTGTGATGAGAAAGTAGTTAGGTCACTTAGGTCTAATGTTGTACGATTTTTTTAGGTCTTTTTTTAAGAGAACTAATTGTGACTTGCGAAAAGCTGGTAATAGTGAAGCTGATGCGCACCCGTAATTTGCATCTGCTAAGTAGACTTTTAATAGTATGTGGTCTAGAGACAGAATGGTGAGGAGAGTAGGCTGGAAATGGTGCTTAAGTGAGATTGTAAGCTCTCTGAACTTACTTAATTGGGGCTGATGGATCTCTCTAATGTGGACGACTTTAAGGTGTGTATAACTGAAATGTCAGGGGCACACTCTTGTAAGTTCTTCGTTGCGTAAATTTGCTTGCGTCCTTGTTATGTACTCTTGTAATCTGCCAACATTCTTTGGATGTGTAAGGCTCTATCTGCTTTCATTTGGACCATGGCTTAGTTTAAGGAGGCGCGAGGCGCACCGAGGCGCTGGGGGGCCGTTGCGATGAGGCGCGAGGCGCAAGGCGAAGGCGCACGCCTCATGCACACGAGGCGCACTCATTTAGCGAATAAAATTATATTTTACGAAACCATATTTTGAAAAAAAAAAAACCTTTTTTTGGTATTTAAAGAAGGACAATGGGTAAATAAGTATAAACAAGGGATTAAGGGGTAAAGGGAAGTGTATAAATAAGGTTACAAGAGAAAGAAATTGAAAATTGCACACTTGTGCGCCTCAGTGCGCCTCGGGTGCGCCTCATGCACACCAGTGCGCCTCAAGCTTCTGAGGCGATTGCAGCTGTGCCTCAGTGCGCCTTGCGCCTAGGCGCGTCTCAGGCGCGCTTTTTCAAACAAAGGACCATGGTATTGACCGTCATTCCTTCACTCTATGCTATACCCTTATTTCTATCTTATGATGCATAGGGGTTAGTTTGTAATTATCTTCTTGTGAGTAAATCTTGTCCTCATCATCTTTATGATAATTTATACAACTATTCACTTCTAAAAATAAATTATACAACTATTCTATTATAAGATAAAATGGTAGAGCGGCAACGGTGGTGACACAAGAGCAATAGTCGTGTGAGCACGATCAGGATGATAGGATTTAGGTGCGTTCTGA
The DNA here is from genome assembly GCA_963457585.1 of Spergularia bocconei. Lineage (NCBI taxonomy): Eukaryota > Viridiplantae > Streptophyta > Magnoliopsida > Caryophyllales > Caryophyllaceae > Spergularia > Spergularia bocconei. The sequence goes on from OY734954.1 coordinate 12,693,153, forward strand.
TTATTTTGTTGATCAAAATTGATTAAAGATGATACTTGGTTGATAAAAAATGGTGAGAAAAGATGATGAATGATGATGATCAAGAATGATGATGAAGATGGGAGGTGTCGGGCACTCGGGCAGAAATCAGGAGAAGGAAAAGAAGAGAGAGAAGGAAAAGAGAAAAAAAAAATGAAAGACTTAGGGAGGGGGTTTGGTTTATACGTGGTTTTATTTTTATTTTTGTTTTTTTAAATACTAATCTACTATTTTCACAAACCCGACTAGAAAACTTGTTTTTGGAAAATGGTACAAAGAATTCGACCGAAAAATTATTACGAAAATATAATTGTGACTAAAATAACATTATAAAATCGTTTTGAATTTTGGGCTGTTACATCCTTCCCCTCTTTTACGGAACTTCGGGGGGACCTTAGAAAACAAATGCCCTTTGCAAAAAAATAAAATAAGTATTACAATTCATAAAAGACAGCTAGAGAAACAATCACACACAGTCACATAAGAAAACCAACCTAGATCAACAAACAGTTGAACGCCTAACATCATAGTACAACAATTTAGACCCGCACATCAGATCTTAAGAAAATTTGCATAACCCAGAATGTGTAGGTGTAGTCCTTTGAGGACACTTCCCACATGGTCAATTTCCACAATAAATAATCATCAAAGTCTCCTACTAATTCCGAACAAACCTCGCTTTCTATCATCCTGCTGTATAAATCCACTATCAACCTCCAGACAAAAGCTAAGTTCCATAAAAGTACAATGACTTAATTTTCTCAAGTACAAGATTCATACCAAATTAAACGTGTATACACCCCCTAGACGGTGCCAGTTCTTATGTGATACCCATACTCGCTTATGATACGAACGAGAAGATTCTTACTAGTGACCCAGCCTTTTATGTTCCTGTTGCCCTGGCGATTAGGAAGGAATATCAACTTTTCCCGAACAATGAGTTACTCTGTCTGTCATTTTATTGTCTGTCCACGACTAGTTTAGGCTGTCCTTGATGTTTGTTCTGTTTGTGCCTTCGGCTTTATCTTGTGTCATATTTACGTGTAGGGATGGGCAGTGTCCTGAATTCAGTGCTGAAGAACAAGCTATTTGCGCTGTTGGCCTTGCTGTCTCAAAACCTGGTGTTTTTGTTGAAGCTATTCAGTATCTATTGGTTTTGGCAACCCCTGCAGAGGTACCTTTGTTTTACAATAATTTACGCCAAGATATGTTGAATAAGCTGTGAATTTGAGGAGTTATTTGGTGTGCAGATAGTGAATCCTTGACTTGATGCAAAATCATACATGAGTTTGCCATGTTGATGGTTCTTGGGATCATCTTTTTGTTTTGACTTTTGAGTGATATCTTTGTGCTCCTTTGAGCTGTAAAGTCCATGTTCTATTCTCTTCAATAATCACTCGTTACTCTTTTTTTTTTGAATAATTCAATAATCACTCTTGCGAATGCGTAGCTGACAATCATATTTCAGAAGGATGATTTAAAGCATTAGCATCCATGGTGCCTTCACTGGTTTTTGGAAAGGCTCGAACTTGTCGTCAACGTGTCACTAGTCATTTGAAGTACAAGTTACATAAATACTAGACTATGTGCACTATACAATCTTGCTGCTTACCTTAAAACTCTAGGACATAATGGTCCTTTTCAGGCATGCTCACTTTGCCTTGTGCACTGTTGCTAAATGGACAACTTGTGGCAATTGAGACTTGATTTTCGGATTACTTCATTTTGGGGCTTAAAGTTGTTTTTATATTCGATCTAAGCTTTTTGTGGCTACATTTCTAAGGATCCATGTTTTGTGCAGTCCATGTATTGTATGGTGCAGATATAGTTGGGGTTACCTGTGCACTTTACACTTGACTTAACTTAAGTGGATAGAGTCAAGTGTTGGAGTATATGTGCACTTCGCACTTGACATTACGTATATTGTATACTGCACATACAGTTAAAGTCAAGTGTTACATTCTCACCAACACTTTGAATTTCCCTCTTTTTGTCGATAATGTTCCATAAGTTAGGCTAAGTGCTAAATTCACCATGTCCAAAAAAATGGAGCTAAATTCACTTTTTTTTTTTTTTGTTGGTGTATAGGCATCACCCCCATGGTGTCGTTTTGTAAACGGATTTCACCTCCCTTGGTGTCCTTTTTAAATATATTGATAACCCGACTTGTCAAAACAGTGTTTCTGAAACTTGTTATTCCATCCATATTTCAAATTTTAATGATAATCAAAATGTGTGCTTCAGTACCAAAATGCACTCCCTATTCCTATTTTCGGTGCTTTATTTTCTTCAGTGCGCCTCATGCCTCATACAAAGAGTGACTGTCTTCCATGTCTAGGAAAAACCTTGCATATTACCTTCAGCCTGGGCACTCAAGAGAGCGTGAACTTCCGCTTGAGTATGCTGAGTATATATTTCTGTTTGGTTGCTTTAATATCTTGTTCTTCGTTCCAAGTACAGCTTTCCCCTTGTTTGGAATTTTTTTTTTGTTTCTCTGAATAATTCAAATCAAGGGTGATTGTATTGTCTGAACGTTTTTCTGTAGTGTTCTAGATGAACAGGGGCCTATATTTGCACCACCTCCTTAGGGCTTGATTGAATTGGGAGTAATCATTAGGGAGGCAATGAAGGCTAAAACAAGGCAAAAATGGTAGAAATGGTGGCGGTAGAGGGAGGAAATGAGGGGTAGAGGAGGTCCTATTATCCCCATATGGGGGAAATGCATTACTCCCCTCCCCCCTAGGGTGATGCATTACTCCCATATGTGAGTAATGATTCCTCTTCCTCCCCTTATTTCTTCCCTTCACCATCACATTATCTCCCATTTCCCCCTTGTTTTAGCCCCTATTACCCCCCTAATAATTCCTCCCTATCCAATTAAGCCCTTAGTGTTGAAGGTGTTTGTACCCGGGAGAATGTTTTGCATCTTATTGAAACTTGAGATGTTGTAGAGTATCTATTCTTATATTCTTTTTTTGCAGGGTTTGTTGTTAATTACTTTCGTTGCCTGTTTTATGAAGTGCTTGAAGCTGCTTTATATTGGATTTATGAGGACAATGATTTGAAATTATTACTTTTGGTCTTTTACGTCCCCATCTAATGATTAGACTCTCTTCTCAATATGAAGCTGTCTTTGGGCAGAGATTGGACTTATCATATTAGATGTGAAATGAAACTAAAGTTTGACAAATGATAGGATGCTGGTTGGTATTGTGTAAGTTATCATAGTTACAAATGTTCACAATTTCATCACAGCAGTATAAGATGTCAGATATGAACACTCTGTTTGACCATTAAATTGTAAAATGTGATCATCTATATATCTTAGATGAAGCGGTCTTAATCATTTTTGTTAAATCTCTACTTAAAATGTTCTTATCTTGTCAGTAAAATTGTTGCTTGGATATATGTGCCAATCAGAAAACCTTATCTGCATATTTGATTAGAAATGCTTGGACCTGTACAGCTTATAGTTTTTGCTTTCTTTCTTTATTATCATTTGGTATTCTGCACGAGCTGTACTTCTTATTGATTTATTTCAAGAGTTCTATTGTATATTTTTCAGTTTTTGATAATATGGCTAACTAAAGGATTGGCTTTCAGTTGATGCTTGTAGGAGTATGCTGTTCAGGAACAGCTGACGGAAGAGATCCATATGCGGAGCTTTCCTTGCAGCCGTTGCCCGAGTATACAGTACCATCAGATGGAGTCACAATGACTTGTATTACTTGCACTGATAAAGGTCGCGTCTTCTTGGCTGGTCGTGATGGTCACATATATGAGCTTCAGTATACTTCAGGATCGGTCTGGCAAAAGCGTTGTCGTAAAGTTTGCCTGACTTCTGGTTTAGGCAGTGCAATATCGAGGTATGTCTAATGTCTAGATGTAGATAGTACCATGTTTATTGCTTTCATCTTCTTATTGATATTTGCTCTTATCAAAAAGAAAAAATTAGTTTGCCTGCTGTCTTTTGTCCTTTTTTACCTTTGCTATACACTTGCTGTAGTGATATTCACAGAAAGCGTTAGTAGCCTATTCAATGTCAGACCTTGATGTATTTACATTTGCCATACACTTTTTATAAATGCTTTTCTGTATATATCCAGGTGGGTAGTGCCTAATGTCTTCAGATTTGGAGCTGTTGATCCAGTAATAGAGATGGTTTTTGACAATGAAAGGCACATACTCTATGCTAGAACTGAAGCTATGAAGCTTCAAGTGTTTGGGTTGGGTCAAAACGGAGGTGTACTTAAGAAGGTGGCTGAAGAAAGAAACTTCATCAATCAGAAAGATCCAAATTTTGGTGGCAGACAGCCAACTGGAGGAAGAGCTGGTGGATCATCAAAGCCATCTGTAGTTTCTATATCACCTGTATCTTCACTAGAATCAAAATGGCTTCAGCTTGTTGCAGTTCTATCTGATGGTAGAAGAATGTACTTTACTACTGGTGAGGTAGGGGTTAATGATCGTCTACAGAAACCAAATTGCTTGAAAGTTGTTTCGATTAGACCTTCTCCTCCTTTAGGGGTAACTGGTGCTCTTGGTTATGGTTCTGTGCCCCTTGTTGGTCACACTCAGAGTGATGATTTGTCGCTAAAGGTTGAAACGGCATATTATTCAGCTGGAACTCTTGTTCTTTCTGATTCTTCACAACCCACTGCTTCATCTCTCATTATCGTAAGTAAAGATTACACAGCTCATTCTTCACCAGCAGGAAATATTGGGACAGTTGCACGAAATAATCGTGCATTGCGAGAATCCGTGTCTTCTTTGCCGGTGGAAGGTAGAATGTTGTTTGTGGCTGATGTTCTGCCATTACCAGACACAGCGCTGATGTTGCAGTCTCTTTACTCCGAGGTTGATTTTTTTGGTTTGGGTGGATCGGGTGAGTCGTTAGAGAAAGCATCAGCAAAGTTATGGGCCATAGGGGACCTTTCATTGCAGCATATAATGCCCAGAAGAAGGGTGGTTGTATTCAGTACTATGGGTATGATGGAGTTAGTTTTCAACAGACCAGTTGATATTCTTAGAAGATTGCTGGAATCAAACTCTCCAAGAACTGTATTAGAAGATTTTTTCAATCGTTTTGGAACAGGAGAAGCTGCTGCAATGTGTCTATTGCTCGCCGCAAGAATAGCTGATAATGAAAATTTCATCGGCAATATTGTAGCTGATAAAGCGGCCGAGGCTTATGAGGACCCTAGATTTGTCGGAATGCCTCAACTTGAAGGAAGCAGTGGATTGTCGAATACAAGAACAGCTGTTGGGGGTTTTAGCATGGGACAAGTTGTTCAAGAGGCTGAGCCTGTTTTCTCAGGTGCTCATGAAGGTTTGTGCTTGTGCTCGGCAAGATTGCTTGCTCCAGTGTGGAACTTTTCGGTTATGGTTGACAAAGGTGGTTCAAATTCTTCCGATGGAAGTGGAACCAGTGTAATAGTGTGTAGGCTCTCTCTCGGGGCAATGGAGATACTTGAAAATAAGCTTCGCTCTATGGAGAAATTTTTCAGATTGCGGAAGAATCAGAGAAGAGGGCTTTATGCACGTGTTGCTGGCCTAGGGGACTTGACTGGCTCAATTTTGTACTCTGGCAGTCCGAATTTAGGAATACGCGACAGAAACATGACAGGAAATCTATATGGAGGTTATTCTTGGAATTTAGAGACAGTTGATGGAGTTGGATCTAGTAAAAGGCAGCGGCTACCATACAGTCCTGCCGAACTTACTGCCATGGAGGTTGGTAATATCAGACGCACTTCATTTTCTGTCACACTCTTTTGCATGTTTTCTTATCTCCACCTTACTGCAGGTAAGAGCGACGGAATGCCTCCGGCAATTGCTTCTTAGATCCAGTGAAGCACTCTTTCTGCTCCAACTTCTTTCACAGCATCATGTTGCACAATTAGTTCAGAATTTTGACACTGTCTTGAAAACAAAATTAACGAAGATGACATTCTATGAGCTAGTTTGTTCAGAGGAGGGTGACATGCTAGCAACCAGGCTCATATCTGCCTTAATGGAGGTAATCTTTGTGGTCAATCCTATGGTTTTCCTGATCTCAATTAATTAATTTATTTTTAATCGTAAACCTATCTCGCTTGTCTTACTGATCCATTCTTTTGTATTCAGTATTATACTGGCCGTGATGGTAGGGGAACTGTAGACGACATAAGTGGAAAACTACGAGAGGGTTGTCCCAGCTATTTCAAGGAGAGTGATTACAAATTTTACTTGGCTGTGGAATGTCTTGAGAGAGCTGCTATTTCTTCTAATATTGAAGAGCGGGAAAATCTTGCACGAGAAGCGTTGAATTTTTTGAGTCAAGTCCCAGAGTCTGCTGACTTGCGCACAATCTGTAGAAAGTTTGAAGACCTGAGGTAATTATCTTATAAATTTTCATTCCATCATCTGTGGTCTTCTTAAATGGAGCCTAAGACTCACTATTCTTTGGTTTTGGAATGTAATGGAATAAACCAAAATGACTCAAATCTCTGTATGCTCTTCTTATATTGTGAAGTGGCTTTGGGCCGGTGAGATCCTAGACGCAATATTCATTATGGGTATTCCATTAGCAGCCTCTCTATGTTTTCAACAAAGGGGTAACGCTTGCGTACATCCAACCCCCATTTACCTTGGCATAGGCGGGAGCCTTTGAGGCAGTGGGTTGTTTATATTATTATCCGTGGTCTTCAAAGTGATAATTAGTCTTGTTAATTGCTAATACTCATAGCACTCATGAATTCATAGGTTCTATGAAGCCGTTGTTCGGTTGCCGCTGCAGAAGGCTCAAGCTCTTGACCCCGGTGGCAATGCTGTTAATGAACAAATTGTTCCATCTATTCGTGAACGTGCCCTTGCTCAACGTGAACAATGCTATGAAATAATTGCTATTGCTTTACGTAATCTGAAAGGAGAAGCATTGCAAAGGGACATTGGTTCTCCAACTGTCTCCCAGCCTGCTAGATCTTTACTTGACCAGTCCTCTCGAAAGAAATATATATGCCAAATTGTACAGCTTGCTGTCCAATCGCCTGATAAAGTACTCCATGATTATCTCTACCGAACTATGATTGAGATGGGCTTGGATAATGAGCTTTTGGAGTTTGCAGGTCCTGACCTTGTTCCTTTTCTCCAAAAATCTGTCTCTGAACCTAGAAATGAGGTATCTTTCAAAGTTTTTACTTCTCTTTTCTACCCCTTCTTTTAAAATTTCAATTGTGATCTATACTCGGTACCTTTGACCAATATAGTTTTGCGATTTCTTACAATTGGAGTAACCCTGTTCTAAAGGTGCAATCCTGTTTATCACGCTCCTGAGTTACACCGTGTTCATCTTGCAGGTTCATGCCACGTCATCATTAACACAACCAAAATATTTAGATCTTTTGGCACGCTATTATGTCACGAAGCGCCAGCATCTACTTGCAGCTCATGTGTTGTTGAGGCTGGCAGAAAGGCGTTCTGTTGACGCAAGAGATGTCCCTAGTTTAGAGGAGAGGTTAGTTTCGGCCTCATCTTTTTATGATCTTTTTGGTTATTCAAAAGAAAAAACTAAAGGCTCCTTTAGAGAAGAAAACAATGATCTGGTTTTTCTGGCGAACTGTTTCTTTGTCATAATATTCCGAGTTTGATTGCATCAGGTATCAGTACCTTAACAATGCTGTCCTGCAAGCGAAAAATGTAATCAATAACGATAATCTAGGGAGTAATCCAAAGGGTGGATATGATGATGGGCTTCTTGATTTGGTTGAGGGAAAGCTTGCTGTGGTGCGCTTCCAGATCAAAATCAGAGAAGAACTTCAGTCTGTAGGTTCAAGGTTAGAAGCTCGCGCTGGTACAACCGACTCCACTCAGAATGAAGATACTCCTCGTGAAGCTGAGTTGGCCAGGTGTTCAAGAGAGAAGGTGAAAGAGTTATCATCAGAACTGAAGACTATTACTCAACTCTATAATGATTACGCAGTTCCTTTTGAACTGTGGGAGGTATACAAGTCTTTATCTCCCCTTCAGCTTCTTTTGTTTCTTCAATACCCCTATCCAAAAAGATACTTCTTTTGTTCTCACTTAGTCTTTATTCCGGTTAGATAGCTCTTAATAGTAAATTAGTAATGTGTCTTTTTTTTACTGAGGACCTTAAGATACTTGTGACATGCGGGTTGTTCTTTTGAAGCCAAAGTCTTTTCTTTCAGTAGTCAATAACTAGTTTTGATAACTTTATATAGCAGAGTGCTAAGTGATAGATGTGTATTCTTGTGGATAATTGTTGCTGTGGTTGGTTCTAACTTCTATGATATGTTCACGTGCCTCCTTCTCGATCTATTGTATTGTCGTATGAATTTATTTTCCGGACGACCAGAAACTATTGCATGTGACTGCTTGTATGACATGATGGCTCATGCATGTTATGCACTCACGTATCACATCACAGTAGATCATGTGATACCTTCATCCTTTGATCATGCGTGTTGCGTACCAACTTGTCAGACCCAGTGACATATAATAATCCTCTCCGATGTGTAAGCTTTCCATTTATTTTTACATGTTCAAGCTTCATAATGCTCCTACATGAGAGCATAACATGTGAATCTTAGAGTGCCACTGGTTACAGACAATAGTTTCTTCAAAGAGCTTTCTTTTCCCAATTTGCCTTCCTAATGTCCTTGTTTGTTACCTTTAGCTGATGCTCTAATGTAAGAATTATGTCGATGGGCTGGCCTTCCAGATCTTAAATTGTGATTGTTAAGTTTACTGAGTGTCACTAAAGAGCAGCATCTGGGAGCTCGGCATTTTTAGATTCTTTATAAGAAAATTTACTGCTTTAGCCAGTTAGTCTCATTATGAATTCAGGTATATTTTGACTGATGCACACATAATTGGCTTATGCTTTCAAAAGCATAGCTGTGCCTTGTTAAGCGGTTTATACAGTTAATGGTTTTCTAAATTGGTATCTTGTAAAGTTTGATATCTTCCATGCTTAAGCTTTTTAGAAAAACTCTTCCATTGAAATACAATGGAATGGTTTTGTTTTGTTGGACATGCAGAAGATTCTATTGTAAGCCGACCTTTAGTTTGTAACTTTTTTTTCTTTTTCTTTTCGGCTACTCAGATTATATAGTTTTAATTGCTGCTTGATAGGTATGTCTGGAAATGTTGTACTTTGCAAATCATTCTGGTGATGCTGACAGCAACATTGTTAAAGAAATTTGGGCTAGACTTGTTGACCAGTCTTTATCAAGGGGTGGTATTGCTGAGGCTTGTTCAGTACTGAAGAGGGTTGGTGCTGTTCTCTACCCCGGTGATGGGGCTATGTTGCCAATGGATACACTATGTCTGCACCTGGAGAAGGCTGCACTGGTATTTATGTTTCTCTCTTGACACTTTTTTTTCTTTTCTGGAACTGGTTAGCTACCCAAAATCTTTGACATGCATGTTTCTCGCAAATCTTGGAGATCCCCTGTGCGTCTTATTGCACCTTTGTATCTAAGTCTGTTGCCTTTTACAGGAGAGATGTACTTCTGGGGATGAGTGTGTTGGAGATGAGGATATTCCAAGAGCTCTCTTATCAGCCTGCAGAGGGGCTGCAGAACCTGTTTTAAACACATATGACCACCTGTTATCTAATGGGGCGATCTTAACTTCGCCGGTGCTTAGGCTACGGCTCCTTCGCTCAGTTCTTGTCGTACTACGGGAATGGGCAATGTCTATATATGCACAGAGATTTGGTACGAGTGCTGTTGGAGCTTCTCTTATTTTGGGCTCGCTCTTACCTGAAAATGCTTCAGGAGTTAGTCAAGGGGTTCGGGATAAGATCACCAGTGCAGCAAATAGGTAAATTTCTAAAAGTTTCATACTATGAGGTTTCCTTGTATAGTTTCATGATGCATTCTGATGTGATTATCTTACAAATTACGATCTTGTTCCCACAGTCCCATCATCTTCTCTTTTGCTCTTTTATTTGTTTTCTCGTTATGTGCCAAAATCCAAAATTAGAATCCTTAGAAAACTTATTTTAAAAATCAACTGATTGAAAAGTTTGGGAAAAAACTGAATATCAAACATACGAAAACGAGGTTATATCCTTTTCTATTGTGTTGTTATCTCTGCCTAAAACAGATTAATATAAGCCCCAGACCCCACTCCCCTATCATTAATCTTTCCCTAAAACGCAAACACCCAGCTACTAACCCCCTTATTGAAACCTTCTGTTCTGCGTGACTGTTCAGCTAACTGTACTAATTGCTATTTATAGATGTTGGGGGGAAGGTTTGTGAATAGCAGAGGAAGGACAGCTGAGAGAAATAGTATCTTCTGTCTAGTTCAATCACATTAGTCAGTTTACTAAAAGAAGAGCTTTATAGTTTTAGGGGACCCTTTTGAAAGAATCAGGGGACAATGGTAGGAGTTGTTTGCGTCAGAATGAGGGAGTTGATTCTAGTGTGCCCTATGACTCCTGTGTCTTTGATGGGGTCCTCTTTGGAGGATATGCTGCATTCTGAATAAGTAACAATAAAAGGTATTTAGGGAGTATATTGGTTGACAAAAATGCTCACATGTCTACCTTACTCCAACTTTATAGTTGGCAGTTGAGTTTTAGGCTCCTCATGAGTCAAGCCCGCATTTTTGGCTCTATGATGGAGAACTTGTAGATTTTGCAGAAGACAGACACATCAATATTTTTTTTTTTTGTGTGTGTGTGTGTGTGTGTGTGTTTTACTCATGTATTCTTAAAGGTTGGCTATTCCCTAACTCAAAACATACTGCCAGTCTGCCACCCCCTAAACTAAAAGCAGCAATTTGGAATTTTGTGAGAACTAAAGAAGAGGGGTTCGTAGATGGAAAAGAGTGAACTTACCAGGACAGTAGAGAAGAAATTTCACCTTAGAAACTGCATCATGCTTCAGCAGAAATACAGTTCCAAATATCAGCAAATCTGCTGAAGTGGATGTTTTAGTCGAGTGTACTAGAGGTGCGTCTGTGCGAAGGTGGGACTGGGCGTGTCGTCACAGCCTATTTTAAAGATATCTTGATTTTGAACTAGCGTGTGTATGTTTTGTGAATATGCATGTTACACCATCGTTTATTCAACGACTTTAGAGATTTACTTAAAAACTTAGCCTAGCTATCAAATGCAGTTGAAGTTGTATCTTCCTAAGCTTTTCACATCAGGTCACTTCATTTTCAGACTGTTGAATCCTGGATATGCTCTATGATCTGCAGGGAATAGCATTCCCTTGATTACAAAAACATTTTAATTACTTTTTACACCGTCACTAACTTATGTTGTCAACTTTGAAACATCAGGTACATGACTGAGGTTCGGAGATTGCCTCTTCCGCAGAACCAAACAGAGGCTGTGTATCGGGGTTTCCGGGAATTGGAAGAGTCCTTAATCAGTCCATACTCTTTCCAGCACTTCTAGTGGCACTCAAAATCTTGGTACGAAATGTAATTGGTGAAAAATGTACTCTATGCTATTTCATTTACATTATTACCACCATGCCTTGAATACATCATGAAATTCGAGAGCTATTCTTTGTTCTTAGTTGTCACTGCTTGGCATTATCAGATTTCCTTGGGCACATTAAGCTTTTAATGGGCAAACACAAGCATAAGCTTCACAATGTCACCTCGTCGAAATTATCCTTCCGTGCTTTGTATTTTACTTTAGTTTATTTGGATTGCTTGGTATGGACAACACCAGGTATCTGCTAAAGTTTGTAGGATGAACAACGGTTCCCAAAACTAGTAACCAGAACTGTTAAAATGGTTCCGAAATTGATAATCACGTAACCAAGTATGACCTATAATTTGTCGAATTAATGTGTCACAAATCAAATCAAATATCGTGTCGATGTTCGTTTCCGTGTTTCCGAATTGACCAACAAAAACCAAGTGGTAGTAGTAAGAAACAAGTGTGGCCTGTAATGTAATACGAAACCAAAAACGAGTTTAGGAAGTGTGTTATCCACTTCTTGTGGCCATGCAGACATCTCCCTTTCCAAACTCATCATCTCTCTTACTTGACCACCGTCTTTCTCTCTCCTCACCTCCACATCTTCTTCTTCTTCATCATCTCCCATGGCTGCCACCACTTCTCCCCTCTCTCTCTCCTCTCCCTCCAAACCTTCTTTTCCCAAACTACCCTTGTTCCCAACCCACCTGCCCGTCTCCAGGTGCCACTGCTCTGCCCGTAGCTTGACTAGTGCTGGTGGGCTGAGGATTACTACGTGCAAAGCAGCCCAAGTGACGGCGACGGAGCAGTCTTCCGGCGGTGGCGGGAGTAACTGGGTGCCGGTGGTTCCGCTTTCGGCGTTGCCCAAAGGAGAGAGAAGGGTGATCATACAAGACGGAGAGACTATTTTGTTGTTGTGGTATAAAGACTCTGTTTTCGCTATCGAAAATCGGTCTCCTGCTGAAGGTGCTTATTCTGAGGGTTTGCTCAATGCTAAGCTCACCCAGGTCTCTTCTCTCTTTTTTTTTTTTTGTCCATTGTAACATAATTGTTGTGATTTATGAAATGTTGTAGGAATGTCCTATGTCCTGCATTGCGTTTCTTAAGTAACTTGAACTGAATCCTAAGTACGATAAGTCTTGTGTGAGACGGTATCTCTGAGCATAGCTAGTATAGTGACCTCTTTTATGTGGTGAGCGTGAGTGACCAGTTAAATCAAAACTAGGCAGTTTGAAGTGGCAATCTACCTAGTATAGTAAGCTGATTAAGAGAAGGTTATACAGGACTATTCTATAGAGCTGGCTAAGTAATTCTGATTTACGCAACAGATTTTGACTAGGGAAGTTGATCCTGATGGCTTATTTGAGATGTTTAGCGCTGTGTACACACGTATCCTCGAGGCTTGAGAGACATTTAATGGACATAGGGAAATAAGAATGAGAATTAGGAAATTGGAATTGTCATTCTGCAGCTTCAGCTTGCTAATTTTAGACTAGGTGATTCCCCTGTCCTTGATGGATTTGTTGTTGTTTTCCCATATTGGGCCAGGAAGAATTAGGGCCTGTTTGGCCAAGCTCCAACTTCTGCAGAACTAGGAGAAGCTCCAAATTTACACTAGAAGTGTTTCTCAAAAACCAGAAACAGTTTCTCAGTTTTGAGTGTTTGGCCAATTTTTAGTTTCTAGGACCCAAAAACAGTTCAGAAACACTTCAGAAGCTTGGCCAAACACACCCTAATAATCAGGTGTTTTTATGCAGCATTCATCAATACAATTGGAAGAGTTATATGATTGGCAATGTAATGGTTCCTAATGATTGTTTAGTCTGAAGACGTTGTTGGGATCAAGTGCAAAACTAGAATGGTTAATCTTCTGTAATGAATATATCACAGATGGGTTACTATGACATTTTGGCAGTTGTTGTTGGAGAATTCTATACCTATCTCACTTCTGGCTCTTGTCCCGATTCACTAACACTTGAAAGCTCTGATGTGCTTCTTTCTATCGCCACAACTAAAGCCTTCCGTGAACATAACATTAGGTCAGGCCTCCAATTTCACGGTTGGCATTTAGAATAACACAATTTCTTGTATATGATGGTACATGTAAGTTTTTAACCCTGCCGTCTGATGGGTCTTAAAACCTCCTGTTCAATCGGTAGAGAGATTTACTTTAGGGGAGATGAACTTAAATTTGGATCATATCTAGAATTCGACATAGATCAGCTGTAAAATTTTCCCTGGTAAAATGCAGGATACTTTACTCCTGTTATGTGCAAGGTGAAGCTGATGCCTGTAGCTGAGTATTCAGACTTCAGACTAGCTGAATCATGATCCATCATTTCTATGTTTTCATTTCATCAGTAATCACTTTCGTTAGCTACTCATATGTGATAGTCTAAGAGATAGTCAATTATTCCTTTGAAGCGAGTTACCTGTTATGTGCAAGGTGAAGCTGATGCCTGTAGCTGAGTATTCAGACTTCAGACTAGCTGAATCATGATCCATCATTTCTATGTTTTCATTTCATCAGTAATCACTTTCGTTAGCTACTCATATGTGATAGTCTAAGAGATAGTCAATTATTCCTTTGAAGCGAGTTAGAAAATGTTGGTATAACAGAAGGGGGATGAAAGAACAAAATTAAAAACACTAGTTCATGATTTACCTAAAACATTGAAGTGTGGCCTTTTGAAACTAGACAAAAGGAAAATGTTGATCTTCTTGGTTTATGCTCAGTTTGCAAACTAGTCCCTTTGAGAGCTTGTCTGTACGAAGCCAAGGACTCAGGGCTGTAACGGTTAGGATTGTGCAGGCGTGCAGCTAAACTTAAAATGAAATATGGCAATCAAAGAGCACAATATGTAAATCTGAAGAATGGGGTCGTCAATGGATTGCTGGCTATATACATTGGAAAGACCTGAAACCTATCCTGTGGCAAGTCCAATAATAGGGAACTTTTTTATTTATTTTCTAAATATATTCATGTCATCATGTTCCAGCCATATACAGCTGCTTTGTACATTCTTTCGTAACTTTTATCAGCAATTATTCCTATGGAATTGCCATCTTCGCAAGTCTGTCAGGGATCTGATCTTATGGATAACTCTAAAAATTTGAATCAGCATTAGCTCTACCATATGTGCCGGTTATGCTTAAACTTGGATGATGGTACCCCATCACTGAAAACCTCCTCCTTAGCTTTCAAAATAACTGCACCATTCTGATTGCTGGCTCATTGGCTATCATCTTGTGTAGACTTTTTACGCGTTGCTTTGAAGTTTGATGAAGATTTAGTTGGATATCAGAATAAACTATAAATGATTGATTCAGCAAGGGTGGAAAAGAAAGAGTTAACCTTCTGAAAAAGGCTTGCACTTGGTCTCTTAGGATGTGAGTAGCAGCCAATTGAGTTGGAATGATCCAAGGGAAGAGGATTCTTTTTTTCTTTGGCGAACTTCGGTACTCTGTCATCTACATCCCAATAATTGAATACCTAGTTGGACTCTGTGATTGGAAAGCACCACAGTTGGTAATGGTTATTTTTCAGAGGTGATGGTTAGAGTGGTAAATGGTAGTTATTGGTATTGTTGTTTGAATTGTAAAACTGTGGTTGGTGAAGACGTTGGGATCAAGTGAAAAGAAGAATGATGCATCTGTTGGAATGTATATATCATGGATGGCTTGCTCACTTTGCAACCTGGTGTCTTTGTGAGCTTGTCTGTCCGAATCCAAGGACCCATGGTAATAACGGTTAGGATTGTGAAGCTAAACTTCAAGTAAAATATGTAAAACTGGAAGAATGCATGGTTGTCAAATGCTGTTTGCCTGGAAAATGCTCATGCATATACTTTCCTTTGATAATTGATAGCTCAATTGCTTCTTCACCTGGAAAGTAAGACCCAAACCAATACTGTGCCAAGTCCTTTGATGATGGGTTTTTTTTTTTTTTTGTTATTTTCTTAATTCATGACATTATGTTTTAGCTATGCACAACTGCTGTTAAGTACGGAGTATTATTCTCGTGTTACTTTTATCACAAATTACGCCTTTAAAACTGCTATTATCGCAAGTCTGTTAGGGCTCTCTAGGATTACTCTAAATTTTTTTTTTTTTTTTTTTTGAAACCAAGGATTACTCTAATTTTAATCAGCATTAACTCTATTATGTGTGCCGATTATGCTTAAACTTGGATGATGGTTCCCAATCACACCAAACCTCCTCCTTAGCATTTAAACCAACTGCACAATTCTGATTGCTGGCTCATCTTTGCCTCTCAGACCAACCATCCCCTTTTTTACCTTTTTTTTGGTCTGTTGTATGTTAAGTTGATCAAATGCGAAGGCGTGATGATCTGTTCACTGTTGCCTGAGTAAGAAACCAACTATGTGCTTTCCAATTTCCGAAAAGTTATTACCTTTTTTTCTTCTGAACAAGTTTCTCAGTATATTTTTCTTATATTGCCTTCATTTGATGTCCCAGGATGGCTGCATAGTCTGTCCTACAACTGATAGTACATTCGATCTTAGAACTGGAGAAATCAAAGAGTGGTATCCTAATAACCCTGTCCTAAGAATGCTCACCCCTGCTCTGAGGTCACTCTTTGTCTATCCTGCTAAAACTGATGATCAGAACATTTATATCAGCATGGGTGTGAGTTCACCAACAGATGCATCTGCCGAGATTGTCTTTAGTGGAAGGGCTCAACCCGGTTTTACTTCAACAGACGTGAACGTGGAGGAGGTACATTCTTAGATCATTTACATTTTTCCTTGTTTACTTTAGGCTAAAAAGAAATAGGAATAAACTTAATTTCATCCTAAATTTCGCACTATATTCATTCCTTCTCGTCAACTTTACTGCTTGTTCTAAACGTATCTTTCGGCGTGAAATGCAGGTAAGAATGGTGGTTGATGAAAGTTCAGGGGGATTTGGGTTCACACCCAAGAACGAAATTATAAACGGAAAAGCTGCAGTAATTGGCTTTCTGTTATTACTAGATTTTGAGCTTTTAACTGGTAAAGGCCTTCTGAAGGGCACAGGATTCTTGGATTTCCTGTACTCCGTCACAAATGCTTTCAACTAAGCCGCCGAAGTATTAACACTGTAAGGTGAAACAGATATCCATACATAGAAAACTCTCTTTGCCGGTCTGTATCTTCCTACCTGCCTCGGTCCTCTCTGATTTTTTTAGACAATTGTATAGTGTACCTGCTGCCTCCCTCCTGTCTGTTACTTAAAAATCCTTCCAAAGTATTAAAATTTCAGGAAACTTAGAAGTTTGTGTTTCTCAAGACAACTGGTAATAGTACTTATATGCATGCATCATTTATTCACTTCTTTGAAAGGTTTAAGAAACTTATCTGTTTGGCCAACAACGGCATTCAAATTTTGATGAAAGAGTACACATATAACAATTCATGTGTTTCTTATGCATTTTTTTGGTTACATAGTAGTAGTATATGACTCATGACTGAACTGTGTATCCATCAACATTGAGGCATGTCTGATGGAGGTTCCAACATACTTGATTCCGGTGTTTCACCATTCTTGACGATGAAAGCCATGTCCATTCCCCATGTAGCATGCCGGTCCAAGTGACAGTGCATGAACCAGACCCCTATACATCAGTGCATGAAAAATATGTCAAGTTATTAGTGGAAAATTTCATAACATAAGAGGATGCATGAATGTATGTATTCTTAATTACCTGGATTATCAGCCCTGAATCTGATGGCAGTCCAACCCCTATATGGAACAACGATAGTATTTTGCAAAGGCGGGTCGACCAGATTATAATTCGGGGGGTCCTTAACCTTGTCAAAGTTCCCCAAACCGATCCCAACAACGTAGAAACTGTACCCATGAAGGTGCATAGGATGGTCTGCTCCGGAAACCACATTAGTTCCTTGAAAAACAAGCTCTACAGTTGCATTATAATCCAACACTTTAACCTTTGTACCGCGTTGGGGTACTTCAAAATCCAATGGCAACACCCTTGCGGTGTAATTAAACTTCAAGGGCGGGTCGTTAGGGAAATTAGCGGTAATTCGACTAGTAGTCACGTGGTGATAATAAGCTTGGAGTAGATCAATGGTCGGACATACAAAGGATATGTTGTTGATACTAGTAGCAAGGCGGGTCGTATTGGGTCCTTGACATGTATCAGCATTATTATTATTCATGTCACACGGGAACGTATTCATCGACAATGTGTAAAACAATGTCGTTGAAATATGTAAGGGGACTGCGACAGGGTGATCCTTACTAGCCAAACTTCGAAACAATTTGGTAAATAGTAACACAGCATCGGTGTCATTGAACAAGGGAAGAATGGGCAAGTTGATGGCCGGAGAGTAGTGATCATCAGTTAGTGTGTGATTTACGTTATAATGGATGGTTCCGGTGGTCGTGGTGTTATCGAAAGATTGTCGTGGGGTGCGTTCGTAGGCTGCCGCAGCCATGTAGTATTGGTTTGGAGCTTGGTTGGCCTCTAGAAGAGCATCTATGGTTTGTCCAGGGGATATAACAATGTAACTGCTAGTGAATGGTTTTGTATAACTTCCATCTGATCCAACTATGGTTAAGTTATGGTTTGCTATTCCAAAGAAGAGTATTTGCTGCATGACTGAGTTAATTATACGCAGTAGATATTGCTTTCCTGGTTCAACAAGTAATCTGAATGTACCTACACATGTATTAAACAGGGGATCATTACACAAATACAACATAATCCACATTATTATATATCAACATGGTTAAAAATAAAAGAAAGAAGAGACTTTGTTGTTCCAAATGGGGGAAAGAACCTATCATTAGCTCTATCACAAATTTCCAAGTGAAAAAATAACTTTAGAGGAGGATCCTGATCCGTTAGTAGTACGTCAAATATTAGGTTTGATGAACTATTGATCTGGAGATGATTTATTTTCAATGAATTTAGACCACTTCTTCAAGTTGGATCAGCTTAGAACAATTTTTGACGGATTAATGCATTCATCAAAAATCAATTCAGGATTACTTTGTAAATAGAATGGAACGGTATAAGTAAAGTTTATTTTAACGGGTTGTACAAACAAAATAAACAATGAGAATCACGGGTTGAACTAGTAACCAAGTGTTCTTATTTTTTTTATTTTTTTATTGCATTAATGTTGTGCGGATCATCTGTCCCATTTTTTTGTCCCACTCCATGTATCCCCCAATCACATGCTCGTATTTCATTGTTTCATATTTTAAAAATAATATTTTTTGGAAAAATATCAGAAATGCTAGCATATGATTGGAGGGGTACATGGAGTGGGTCAGAAACATGGGACAGATGATCTACACCGGATTAATGAGGATCAAAGGTTACCTTGTTTTGAGCAAGGATACAAATCACCTGGTTGACCATTGATAAGGTAAGCATCAGAATTATTTGGGTCTCCCCCTGTTCCGAGGAACGCATAGTAAAGCTCTTGTATGCCAACATTCCACCATTCTCCTGAAAATATAATTCATATATACTCCAGTAAATTTGTCAAACTAAAGAAAAAGTATATACTCCGTATCCAATAAAAGTCGAAGTTGGTGATATGATTCATAGTAGAAATTTGACTAATGCTTTTGACATAAGTTTTACCATCTCACAACTAACTTACTCTGATTAATCTTACTATTATAACTCGACTATTTTGTTATTTTTGTCTAAATTTTAAACCTATAGCAATGTTTATGAAAAAAAAAAAAAAAAAAAAAAAAATTAAAGGTACTCCAAATTACCTAGGATTATGGGAACTTCTACATGAGGCTTGGGGAAAGGGTAGGTGGTGCCAAGCTTAGGGTAGACCAAAATGGCACCATGAACCGTAGCTCGAGTCCAATTGCTATGAGCATGCCACCAAAGAGTTCCCTCCTCTTCTGAAAAGATTACTTTTTGGCTAAACTTGCCTCCCGCTGGAATTGGACATTGTGTTACATATTCTGGTCCATCACTCCATGGATTTCTCGTCATTGCTACTCCATGCCTATATATTGAATTGATTGTTAGGAAATATTAAATCGTTGATAGATAGAGAACTGCAATTCAACAATCCACATCTACAAATAACATTATGAGCACATGAACTGATGAACACAAAGATACGATGTTTTAATTAAAATATGCCGTCGTTAAATAACATTAGTATTTCTTAATGAGATTACTTAGATACATTTTTTTCAACAAGAAAAGAAAATAGTTTTAAGATATTAATGAACCAATTCAACCAAACGTTTAGGATAGAGGTTATAGACCATAACTGACTTTGTGTTTTTTTTTTTAAAACAAAATCCATGTAAAACAAGGACATGCAAATGGGAGCCGGAGCTATCATATGATATCATGATAATGTATTGATTTGTGAACTATTGATTCAAATGTATTACGCACCTAGAGCTACTACGTACCATCCGATTAACTGTTCACTCGTTATATAGCACATTATAGTCATTATATATAATTTCAGTCATTATTTTACAATTTTCACTCATTATTTCTCAATTTCACTCATTATATATTTTCACTCATTATTTTACAATTTTTACTCAGTATATATAACTTTATTCCAATCATTATTTCCCAACTTTCACTCTTTATTTCCCGAATTCCACTAATTAGTTTTCAATTTTCACTCATTATATACCACTTGAACCGGGGGGTACCTAGAGCTATGTACCCCCGGGGTACCATATACTGAATGATATTTAGTTGTCAAAATTCGAAATTAAAAAAAAAAAAAAACAAATCCATGCTATTGATTTACCCTTTAACTTATTACTGTATGCTTAGTTTGCCTCATTATAGCAATTTACATATTAGTTCAATTTTTATGGTAAAGAGTATAGATGGACATTTTATACATGGTGATATATAAGTGACTATTTCCATATATTTAATTGTCGAAATTCCATACATCATGATATGGTACACAAAGTTAGTTCTACATTGATGTACAATTTTCAATACTACTTTAGAGTTCATTTAAGTTATTCTTAACGCATATTTTTGCAGTACTCCGTTTTGGATGTTAAGGAAGTTCTAGGTCATAAACAACTGCTCCTAACAGTGGTCGAAGATGGTGTTCTCCATAGCAGCGACGCTGTTGTTGTTAGTAGTTACAAGGCATACATTTATAATATTGTAAAGTAGTTGGATAGCTAGTATAGTTTCAATTTCTGATATCATTATGCATTTTAAATAACATGCACAAACTACATTTTTTTTTATGTAATATGTTCAAAGAAAATTTTGGCCCATCAATTAGCATCTTATTTATGTCATCTGTACATTAATATTGCACATCTATTACATATTCATTCTTTATTTAATTTAAAATATATATAACGATAAAATTTATTTCGAGCGTAGCCCGAAAACTAAACTAATAATAATGGACTAATGGCATATACGAAAATATCTATTATATACATACCAATGGATGGTGACATTGTATTGACCTTTGTTGAAGACATCGACCATTATTGTATCCCCTTTATGAACATGCAACGTTGGTCCGGGAAATTCTCCATTTACTGTGAGGATGCTCTTTGTATTACAAAGTCTAGTGATTGTTGAATCTCTTAGCTATATGTCAAGATAAGACAATCGTGTCAATCATATTCTAATAACAACAGATGGATCACTTAATATATTCAAGGTTGGATAGTTTTTGTATGTAATGAGTAATCAAAGGCGTTTTTTTAACTTGGGCGAGACGGTTGAGGTGACTCAAGACCCAATTTTTGATCAAGTTCATATATGTAAAGTATTGCTACATTGGGTAGCGCGACACATGTACGGAGCGTAGCAGTAAATGATATCAATTATAAGTCAACAGAAAGAATATAAATTGAAATTTATTTCTACATAACATATATCTATTGTTGGTTGTTTAAATAATAGGAAACTCATATTTTAGTTTTGCCTAGGCCGCCGTGATTCTCCAAGACGAACTTTGATTTTAAAAAACTGAAGTTTTTACATAAGCTTAAATTATTTTAACAAATTGGATCTATTTATTGGAACTTATCTAAATTTTACTGTTAGGTAATGTGAAATATCTCGTATGTCACATCCATGTATAGTGATCTCGAGATCTATTTATTTAAAAATATGGAGATTTAGAAATATATCATTTTGTCACAACAGTGCATGGTGCTGTACTCGATAAAGTTGGACCAAGTTAGCCATTGTAGATCAAAGAGCACTTAACACCAAAGAAAATGTTGTTTCCTCGAGTAGCAAAATGAATAAAGTACTTAATTATAGTGATCAAATGAACCTCAATTCTATGTTTTGAAGTTCATCTTAAACATGGTTACGTGAATGTATGACTTGTAAAATATGAACGAAATTAACGGGTTTTTTGGGTAAACGGATTACTCTTTAACTAGCTTTTAATAAACTATATAATTATTGTTGAAAGAAAAACGACTCGAAAAAAATGGATAATTTAACAAATTTGAGATAGGAGTACTTCTATATAAAAAAATTGTTACACGATTCTTAATTACAAGATTCTGAATTCGCCAATGTCTTAGATTCTTGAGTATATACCAGAAATACACGACTACACTAGATAAAATGGCTATACAAACCTCAAATTTATAATGGGCAATGGCTTGGTAGCGATGAAAACCATGAGCGAAGAAGGCAAACAGTATGAGAATTTCAACCACTGAACACCTCATTTTGATCTATTCTTCTTACTAGTGTATTTTGTGTATTGTGCTAAACTTATGATGATTATATAATGCGAGTTGCTAGCTTAACTTCGAAAGAGTACATACGTAACTAAGTTCAGCCTCTTAACTTATACGCATGCAAATTAAACAAATTGAACTTGATCGAACGTCATCAAATTAAATTATTATTCACTCATTACATAGTCTAATTATGGGGCATAGAGGCCAGAGCTACGTTGGAAACTATACACTTTCAATCAATAAAGAGCTACTACCTTCGAAAATTCCATTAATATATTTAATATTTCTTTTTATATTTTTGTTTGTTGGGTGTGTATTGATCTATGACGATTATAGTCACATGGATATTGCACTAGATTAACTTATCAGTTGAAAGTAGATGACCCTGCAAAAGATGATATCATATGCAAAATGTCAATCTCCCATAGTCCCATGAATTAATTTCTCAAAGGCTCATGCACTTAATAAAATACAATGGTCCCTTGGTCGCATAGTGCGGCATGTCACAAGGCATGCATTGATTCGAGCTGTCATTAAAGAGTATGGATTTCCCATCGATTGGGACTTAGAAATGAGTAAACATGGTACTCTCCCATGCATGGAGGTCTTAAATTTGACTGTTAGAAACTTGGGAATGCGGCAATATAAAAATTTAATGATGCTAGGATCACTTGCGAAGCCAAGATTTGGAGAGTGGGGTACAAAATCGTTAAGTATAGCGTGTATTTTTAGTATTTATGAAATGAAAAATAGAGAAGTTACGAGTAATTGGGTAAAATCGAATAATTTTTCTAATATGATAGCACAAATAAAAAACAACTCTCATATTCCATTTTGGGACGTCCCACTTCAAACACCACATCTATTTTGGGACATATTTCTCTCTCCTATTTTTATTATGATAGCACAAATAAAAAACAACTCTCATAATGCGCCCCCGGCTGGTAAGGCTGGCAAACCCGACCCGATCCGATTCGTTGACCCAAGAAGTTGCCCCGATAAGACCCGAAATTGTCAAACCTGACACGACCCGACCCAATCATGACCCGAACCGACACAACCCGATGATGACCCGACCCGTAACCGACCCGACCTCATGTTACCCAACAATGACCCGACTGGTAATGCCAAAAATTGAAATAACGTCCATAAATGACCATTAGTAAGTAAAACCGATTGTGACCCGACTCGAAACCGATCTATCCGACACAAAATTTCCTCGATAAAACCGGTCCAAAACCGACTTGACCCAACCCGAAACTGAACCGAAAGATCATCTGACCTGGTATGACCCGACATGATACGAACCGACCCGCCAGAACCCGACCCAGAACCGTCCCAGAACTGACCCGACGACCCATTTGCCACCTCTACCGGCTGGGATAACTTTGTCGCCCTATATTATGATATTTGAATCGAACTCGAATAAAAGCGAATAGTGCAAAGCAACGCAATAAAATTAAAATGTGTTAGGGGAGATAACAAGCGAGGAGGAAGGCAGGACCACAAACACTACGTAAGTGAAATTGCAACCTAAAACCAACTGATAGCGAGCTTTTACAACGCATAAATAAATTGCAATAGATTTTGCTAACCTTGCCATTGCCAAAATTAACTAGTAGAAAAGAGAAACTGATCAATTATCGAATCATGACTCATGAGAGGACCGACGACAATCAGCAGGCTGACGACGAAAAGTGTAATGACAACAAAACTATATGCAAGCTAGTCAATGAATTACTACGTGCAGAGTGATCTTACATACGAGTACACCGTATATAATTTAATTAACTTTCGTTTTCACCACGGAGCTCTCGCGCGCAAATTGCATGCATGCATCCAGCCTTTTAAATTTGTCCTAACTTTGTATTGTACCCAATAGACCCATGAGTCAATTACGCCAATATTAATAAAAAAATATATAGGAGAGAGAAATAAGTACTTACTTTTAACCCCGTAACCATTAAAACCACTATGATTATTAATCAGATAATATCTTCTCGGTTTAAGCAGCCGTAAGCCCGTAATCATTAAAACAACCATGATTATTAATCAGATCATTTCTTCCTGCTTTAAGCAGCCACGTAACCACCAAGCTGTACAGCAGTTGGACTGTTGGAGCATCTATCCAACCGAGGCAAACGGCAAGAGTCACGATAATGTAAGATAACGTATAATACGGACTATGGAGTATAGTATTTCTTCCGATTCATATCATACGTACACAAATTTTGCAATGAGAAAATTTCATATAACGATCCATAGAAAGGTGGATGTGGCACTTTGACGAATTGACCCCAAAACAGTGAAACACCACATTCCTAGACAGGATCAATTGTGTCGACATCTCAAAAATCATCAATTGATAAAAAAAAAAAAGAAGATACGGTTTCCATACATCCGCTGCCATAACTTGGGAGGTGCATTATATACTCGTGTCATCTCTAGTTAATTGAGAACATTTTGAAAAATTCATCACTAAGAATTCTAGAAGCTCATTATTTGTGTATAAGCACAATCACCTCCCATAGCAAATGTCCCAAATGCAAAACCAAAAACTTCAAACAGACGATAAAAGTCATGTACAAAAACACTTATAATTCCTTTCATTCTGCCTTTATTAGCTGCTGCACATATGCAGCCCTTGTACTTGTAATTGGGCTGGACGGTCTCCGAGAAGCACTTGTTTCCAAAAGAGGCCTTCCCACTCCAACTAGCGAGGTTTTCCTCTCGTTCTCAGGTGCCAGTAGCAAACGAAACGTCCACCCTAAGACTTTTGGTGCAAAAGCCCTGTATAAAAGGAATACATCATACCAACTTGGGAATTTAACGTAAGCGTCTCCTCTGCATGCCCCTGCCACTATGAGCTTGGCGAATTCCTCAACTGGTCCACTTGAGGCATGTACCTATAAATGGCCTGGTTAGCAGAATAGCAGGACACTCTAATAGAGCCAGCAGATTAATCGATATGGTTATGATACCAATTGATCAATTCGCACAGTCAAATGTTTCAAATCAATCAAAAGTATTTCAGAATAAGCAACATCTCATCAAAGTAGTGTTCAACATCTCATCATCGATTAACCTCAAAAATCTCATCAAACTGATGTGAGAGTTCTGAATTCTAATCGGACAAACACATTCATACTTAATTCACTAGTGAAAGAGTCTAATTACAGGCCCCTAACATATGATACGGGAGTAATGCTTTACACCCCACTGTTGTACATATGCAGGGGCGGTGGCCGGTGTATACGCACACTAAAGTACAAAGTGTGGAAGGGTGACGTCCACACCATCTTCGATCCCCTGTCCTTCAGTATGCATATACGTACCACAATACCTTCCTCCCATATAAGCTAAGTCTGAAGTGATGACAGTAGCATCACTAGCATGGCATGCTCCTAGAGAAACTTATATCATCATCTAGGTCGAGTCGACAAGCTTTTCATTTTAATTGTATTTTAAGCTTTTTACCAACTCGCATACTCCCTTTATTCAGTATTTTAGATTACCAGATGGTTCTAACATTATACTTTCAAATTTAATCTTTAAAAGATCCTATCCCCTACAGAAGCCAAATGCCTATAGTTTACTACCTTGCTGTTTACACTGTACTTGAATTAGAAGTAGCTTAATTGCAAACATTTTTCGAAAATATGTCATAAAACCCTGGATAACAAAGATCATTGTACTGATCAGTCCACTAATCAAGATATATCTCTCTCAAGTAAAACAACAGCATAACCACGATAATGCTACAACACGAGTGAGCACCTTGCCCTACTATAATCATGCATGCACATCACGACTAGCAGCAACCAGCAGTAAACATAGCAACTCATGACTCACCTCTCTCTCTTCTTTCCACTGCATCTCAGTTCCGTTGTCGAGCATGAACTTGCCCTTTGCTAATTCAGCCCCAACCCAACCATGTGTAGCAATTGTTATCTCCACGTCTTCTTTAACTTCAAGTCTTAATGTTTCATAGAAATTTACCAAAGCAGATTTTGCTGCCTAGTCATTAAGAATTGAACACCTCTGATTAGATAATCATGAAAAATAAAAAAAATTCATAGAACATATAATTATGAGACTATATATAGTACAAAGAGACTTACAGAGTACAAGCTCATACGAGGCAAAGGGAACCAATTTTCTACAGAAGCATTGACGATAATTCGGCCCCTACTTTGACGTAGGTAAGGAAGGGCTACATAGGTTGGATAGACATTTCCCCAAAAATTTATGTCCTGGAATTGCAGACTTATTTATTAGAGAACAATCATTCCCTAAAAATTAATTACGACATTAAAAATCAGCAGAAAACAAACAATGCAGAATTGCAGAGTATATCATTCACAAGAGTATTTGACCTTACCATCAAATGAGGAAATATAGTAGTATCTGTTGCTTCCTCGAAGTAGAATGTGTGCCCCAAACTTGTAGCATTAACTAAATGATCAACTGCAAGAAGATCCAAGTTATTCGATATCACCATTTCTTCTTATTGGACCACAAATCCAAAATAGTGCTTTGAAATTAATTATGATTATTAACTACAAAAGGAGTTCATTTGGTTGCTACTAAAACTTTGCGAACTGACTTTAAAGTGTCACGAGAGAATCACATGTAACATGAAAATGTTAATTCCGAGAACAAGGAGGTACACACATATGGTGTGGCGGAGAGGACAAATTAAATTGAAACGAAAATTAATTCTCAATTATATGAATATATATACAAATTTAAGAAAATGTATCTAAGCTAGAAACAGAAAACTTAGTCATTTTGACTTTTGAGGTCAAAATGCTACCAAATCCCATTCAATAAAACTAAAATGATGATCATTGATGATGCAACAATCGATCATTATGATAGAAATTAGTCCCTACTGTACTTACCACGGCCATAGAAACTCACAGTCTCATTGACGAACCTTCGACAATCTTCTTCCTTCACAACATCAGCAGCGACAATCATAACATGCTTTGCTCCAATCTGTCTTGCGTTCTCACTTATTGCACGAAGCCTCGTATCTCTTCGTGCAACAAGCACCAAGGTTGCTCCTCTTTTTGCATATTCATATGCAATTTGCTAGAAAACACGACCATACTTTTTCTTATATTTTTGTGCATTAACAGATAGTCATGTTGGTTTTACAGAAATTATTAACAGGCCGGGTACTAGGTTTAAAATGATAATTACACCTCAGCAATTACAATTATGGCTCCAATTCTGCAACTAAAATTGTATTTTCGGAGAAGTTAAATGAAGTTCATGAAAAGAGAGATTCACAACATACATTAGGGGTAACACATTTCCAAACAATAAAAACACAAGAAACTGATAAAAAAAGGCTTGGACATGTATAATCAGCAATCTTATAAGAAAAAAAAATCTAATATACTACTATACTAATCACTGTATTTTAACACGAATTGAGCGGGTTAGTATTTGCATCTCGGTGCTATCAATAAAATTGGTCAACATGGCCAACATGATTATCTAAATGGGTTAGATCTCAAAAAAAAAAGATTATCTAAATGGGTTAGGTTAATTAGTGTCTATTTCAAACACGAAGATGACAAGTATCAACTCGTTTATCCCAAATATTAGAAATTTTTGGCTTAATTAAATGTGCAAAAATGTATATAAGCAGTTTAGCACGATATACCACACGAAATTATTGGAGACGTGTTGATATATTCAGACACAATTAACTAAACGGGTCAATACAGTTGGGTTGATGTCAAGGGTTTCACAACCTGCTTATCTTTGACAAGAACATGAACACAAATTTCTTTTGCCACATCAGGTATTACCCAATTTCTAATCTACTAGAGGTGGGCATTTGGTTGCATGGATCCACTTCACATGCAAAAATTGACATGAATTTCTCGAAATTGTTTCGTTACATGTCCGAAATGAATTCTTACATGAACTTCCAATAACTAAAGGGGGGCTAGGTAAGAAAGTCCTCCATTTAGTAAAATTGGAAATTCTCATAATTTTGGTCAATCAAACAACTCTAAAATTTAAATTCATAAGAATTTTGAATTTCCATGATTTTGCTTCGTAACCAAATGACCACTTGTGTCCAGTGGAGGATCCATGGACAAGGGCATGGGGGCATGGGTCCGCGGACACCGGAAAGATTTCTGGAAACGCGAATTTTTACACCAAAATTTATGAAAAGAAAAGTTCCCCTAAAACGATAGAGGCACACCGAAAAAATATATTAAGACACCAGAAAATATTTTTTCTAGATCCGCCACTGCTTGTGTCGTATATGAGCCACGAAGGCCCGTACAAGCTCGTACAAGCAAGTCTCAAGAAGGGAAAACAAGATTTGATTCCCACCCTAACGTACTACACCCCCTCCCAGTTCAAACACCCCATCTCCAAAATACCCTGTGTTGAGAAGGTTGTACTTTATCAAAGTTTAAAAAAAAATTATATAGCGAGTTAGATTAGAGTTTTCTCTTACTTGCTATGCAATTTTTTTGGAACTTTAATTAACCGAGTAGGGTGTACACCCTTCCTAATAAGAGGTCGATTTTTACGTGGGTCGTTTGAACTGGGACGGACGCCGCTTCCCCAAAATATCCCCGTGTTGAGAAGGTTGTACACACTAATCGGTTTATCAAAGTTTCAAAAAAATTATATTGCGAGTTAGATTAGAGTTTTCTCTAACTTGCTATGCAATTTTTTTGGAACTTTAATTAACCAAGTGGTGTGTACACCCACCCTTCCCAATAAGAGGTCAATTTTTACGTGAGGCGTTTAAACTGGGACGGAGGGAACTTTTTTTTGAGTGGAAACTTTTGAAGGTAGAATTGAATTTGGTACACTCGGTTACAATTGAGTGAAATCAACTTGGCCATGAGTTATTTCGGGTTTCGGGTCCTCATTTCCCCAACCCGCAGCCGCTCACTTATATATGTACCAGAAAACATGTAAAGTACCAAAAATAGAGAGCAAAGTGAGAGATGAAATACCTCACCAAGGCCAGAGGAAGCTCCAGTGATGATGACAACTTTGTCCTCCATGTTCTCATTATTGTAGAAGAAGCTATAAATCCATTCACATGCATTGATGAAGGTTAGAGTCGGCCATGCAAAAGCTAGCATCACCAAGCTAGCCGGAGGAACCACAAAATTCAGAAATGAATTCAGGAAATCCATCAGCTTTATTTATTATATTGTAGATAAACTTTTAATTCAAAAGATACCAAACCAGTTGAATAGCGTAATTGAGAAGCTCAAAGAAGGATATAAGAAGAGGAAATCAAATTAAAGAAAAGAAAAACAAATGCTGATCGGCTCTGTCTCTGCTTAGCCGATAAACATTATGTTTCCATGCAAAGCTGGTTTCTACCACGTGTCTCCCTCCCATCTTTCATATACTGACTGATGGCCTTTCCTGATCTCGTTGTGTTTTTCATGTAGTGTTCGAACACTACGACCACGACAACAAACAAACATAATTATAATTTTGGGGCGACTCCTAAATGGAATCTTCATCTAAAACTGTTGTATATTAAAGAAAATGTTGTTTATGAATTTAGTTTATACTCGTACTCCGTAGTATAACGAGAATAAAGTATACATTATTCTGATTCAAATTAAAGAGCTTTTCTTGTTTTGCAGTTGTTTTAGTCGCCATGAAAAACCCGGCCAATGTGAATAAATAACTGAAATGGAGGGAGTATACGAGATGAAATACCTGTTTGAATTGCCTTAAATTAAGGGGAGTTGGTAGACTGTAATGCTGAATAATTTTTTTTATTTTATAAATGTAAGTGAAGAAAGGCCACTAGGGTCCCTTACTGCCAGGGGGAACTTGCCAACCCTAAGTGCCATACAGAGGGGGGGAGGGAGAAAGAAAAATACAAAGCCGAGGCCGGTTCAAGACCAGTGGTTATTTGGGGGTAAGAAAAGTGGAGCTGGAAACCCGAATATTTAAGGGCACAAACACGAGATCCACCAAGACCCAAACCTCCTGCGGTAAAGAACTAAGCAACCACGGCCTGCAAAACCAAAACCAACATATAAAGTGGAGTCACATCTTCCCTAATGCCACAAGATTACAAGGATGAGAAGTTAATTCCGGCGGTGCCCAAAAGAAGGGCTAGGGGTAAGTACCGGAGCTACACAACCCAAGACCATGTAACCCAAAACACCAAACAGAAGACTGACCCAAGACAAAAGAGATAGCGGAACAAACGACAATGGAAAAACACCGATCAAAACATAATAACAAGTCACACAGTCAGCTCCGCATATGCAAGGCTGGACGAGACTCCACCCGAAAACCAGACATGCGTTATCCACGGCGCCACTGCGCATGCAATCATTTCTCCCACACATGCAAGGTTGAAACACAAAACCACCACACCGACCCTGCACAAGTAGGAAAAACCCCTATACTGAAAATCACCCACAAACACCACACCACCAACTTCACTAAATCAGCACATAGTAGACTTGAAATCCAAAATATGGAAGAGTAGCACAGCCAGCAACAACACCATGCCGCCGTGCATGTGAACCCCAAATGAGTACAGGCAATTAAAAAACAATCAAAAAATTAAATAAATAAAAAAAGGGTCAATCGATCAATACCGAAGGACTAGAAATCCTCATATTGAAAGAAAGTAAAAAGCAATCAAGAAATTGCAAATCAAAAGGGCTACAGCCCACGCGACACAACAAAAGTTGTGATGCATACATAACCAGTTCTAATGATTTCAAATCAAGGGCTAAGCCCATGCCACACAACATAAAGTTGTGATGCATTAGAAAATAAAAAGCATATCGATCATTTTCGAGGATCGAATCCAAAACTCCAGAACGAGGACAAGCGAGTCGGGGAAATCACATGCACGAGCTGAATTAGCACGAAAAGGGCCAACAGAAGCCGGTGTTGGGTCGAATAGCACCCAAAAAAACTTAGATCGGAGGAAAGACATAAAAAACCAAATTGGAAAAAAATCCCCAAGATGGAAGGTGAAATCTAAGAAGGCAAAGAGAAGATGATAAAGAGATAAAAATCTGTGGGAATCATGGGAAAGGAGAAAAGATTCTCAAAAAATAATGAGGAAGACATGAAAGAGGGGCTTGTTGTTTGTCGAGAGGAAGGAATGAGAAGGGGAAAAGTCTAAAGAGAATGATGAGCTCCTCTCTCTAGAACCATAATGCTGAATAAATTATGTATGAAATGACTTTTTAAAAAGTATCTCCCATCTTGTTCATCCCATAGACCTAGACTTGGCAAACGGGCATTCGGGTCGGGTTTATTCTAGTCGGGTCATCTTTTGGGTCATGAAGTTCGGGTCTAATTCGGGTCGTGTCTAGTTCGGATCGGGTCATTTCAAATTGTTCAAATCTACTTCCCGTCTTGGGGTGCCTTTATTCACCATTGATCGCCCGTGCTCTGCTTGCTCGCGGGTCTTCGTGGGTGATATATTCGGAAATCATGTTGTATCGTGTACGGGGTTGGTTGGCGTCAAACATCGGCATAATGTTGTTCGTGACACGCTAGTTGACATCTGTTATCGTTCAAGGATCAGCTGGAAAGGAGGTTGACATTGGTATGATTGGTGCTGATGGCCGACCTCTTCGCCCAGCGGACATGCTGCTTTATTCTTGGGATCGAGGTGCGACGTTTGCGTCGATTTGACTGGGTCGTCGCCCATGACTCAGACGGGATTGATGGATTTTGAACCAGGTAAGACGGTGCGGGAAGCGACCAATCGTAAGCGTGCTAAGTATGAGGCTAGGTGCGCTGTTTTGGGTTATGGTTCCTCCCCTTCTCTTTCTCCTCGTTGAGAGAGTTGGAGCCTTCAGTTGTTGTTCTACTAAAGCGGATCCAGCATTTCTCCAGGACGCAGGATATCGGGGCGCACGCTGCAGCTTTTATTTTTACTAGGATTGGTTTTGTCCATAGCAAAGGGTGTGGGGGATCAGATTGTATCTCGGCTCCCCACCAATTTCTTGTAAATTATTATGGATTTTTAGATTTATAATAATATCAATTAATATTATCTTAATTTGAAGTTTTATTGGTAGTTTGCCAACTCAGTTTTGCTCAACTGATTCATTAAAACGTCTAGTTATTCGGGTCTGGGTCATTTCAATTCGGGTCATGTTAGGGTCGGGTCAATATCGGGTCAAACAGAATTCGGGTCATTTTCGGGTTTGGGTCGGGTCAATTCGTGTTTGGGGTTGAATTCATAATTAGAAATTCGGATGTTCGGGTTAAGTAATTTGGGTCGGATGTTCGGGTCTGGGTCAGTTTTGCCAGGTCTATATAGGCATACACTAGTACTTTGACCCGTGCAAATGCACGAGAATAAAATATGTTAATATTAATCATGTAATATATTAATTTTACTTTGAAGATAATTGAAAAGAAAAAAAAATATATCAAGGATTTTAGGCTATGACATTGAGAAACATAAATTAAAAATTTATTGGATAATAGTATATATGAGAATCGAAATTAAAGTAACAAATATTTTAAAATTAATCAAGAATTAAAGAGTCGGGTCGTTACTTCATCCAAAAAAGTAGGTGTCTTGGAAAATTTGGAAACCCACCAGCCTCTGCCCTTTGACTAACTTAAATTGCTCGACCCCCTCCCAACCTAAATATCGCCACGCTCCACCGCCATATTCACCCTCCGACTCTAGTAATTAATGAACAACGGTCTTCACCATGACAACTATCTTAGTCGCATCTCTCCTCCATTGATTTTCCTAGGCGACCCCACTCTCCTGTTAACCCCTCTACACGCACCTCCAATAAAAAAAGACATTCCATATCAACATCATTCCTACCCAACGCCCCTCACCCACACCCTTTTCCCACTCTTACCACCAAACAATTATTTTGGTGATACCCCTTGCCCCACATCAATTGTGTAAGCTAAACACTCAATCCCGCTAGACTCTTTTACCTGACCTCCCTAATTGATGCCCTTATTAGACACGTCGAATTTTCCAAGATGCATTCCCTCCCTCTCTTTACTCCGCTTATCGCACGTGAACTCCACCACCCTAGGCTGTTATCTCGCTCAATTATTAAACTCTACTCCCTCCGTCCCAGTTCAAACGCCCCATATTCCATTTTGGGAGGTCCAACTTCAAACACCCCATCTATTTTGGGACATATTTCTCTCTCCTACTTTTATTAAATTATCACATAATCTCTCACACTATCTCTCCTACTTTTATTAATCCCCACTTTTTCTCTCCTCATTTTTCCTAATATTACCCCACTCAACTTATTATATCAATTTTGCTTATTACACTACAAAAACCGTTCAGGACGTTTGAACTGGGACGGAGGGAGTAATCCCTTCACCCCCATTTGTAATAGCCCAAATACACCATACGTCGCAACACAAGCCAATAAGATGAGTGGTCACCTTTTTAACTCGTAAATCCTCTCTTGGCTATAAAAGGTAGTGAAGGTCTTGTTGGTAGTATGATGGTGAAAATAGATTATAAACTTATCATATGAGCCTTAGTCCCTCATCGCAGTTTGCCAAGCCGTATACTGATCCCACAGACCAACACGGGTCCTTCTGGCGCACTTTGAGCTCACTCGTTTGCACCCTGAGAAACTTCCCACAAGGTCACTCATCCTGAAATTGCTCTCAATCAAGCACACTTAACTTTGCAGTTCTTATCACATGAGATTTCTAAAAGAAAAATCAACTTTGTTGATATGAATAGTAATATCAATCATTTTAAACACCTCATATGAACGCTTAACTCTTATAAACTTACTCTAAAATCTGGGTATTACAAAACCAAACCAAACCATAACAATAGTCATAGGCCGAAGATCTCACCCGCTAGAAGGTTGGCCTGGCCTTGCTCCAGTATCCAGCACGCGGTTGCGGAGTTGCTCTAACACCATATGTAATAGCCCGATTTACTACACGTCACAACAAAACTCAATAAGCTATCCGTACACCTCTAAGGTGAAGGCCTTTGCTGGTAGTATGACGGAGAAATCTAGTATAAATTTATCATTTGAGCCTTAATTTCCCAATGTGGGACAAATCAATTGCATTAGGGGCGAAGCTCGGGTGGAAAGACAAGGGGGGACACAACTAACCTTGAACTAGTGGTGTAGCTTAATCGTGTCACTCTCCCAAATGTAATACAATACTCTCCTAAAACTATGTGATAGGGAAGTAAGGTTCGATACTCAGGGAATTCTACAAGTTATTTGTAATTACATGAGTGAGTGGTAACAAATTGGGGGTTTTGATTGAATGAATTGTGAATTAAACTCATGAGTAAAACAATGAATTAAGTGATTCATTTATCAAGATTAACGAGGTCTTGGTCGGAATTATCGCCGCTAAAAATTCAAAAAATCGATCTTAGTTCCAATTTAATTATCTTCTTCTTAATTACTCTATTGTGGAATTAAATTCATATTGTTCCTTAGAGATTAGTTATTTGGTGTGAGCATGAATCTAACAACCCTAATTATTAAACGTTCTAAAACAAGCGATTAGACTCGATCAATAACATCAATAAGACTTAATTAGAACAATGTCAATAGAGAATTGGGTGCATACACTCAACAGTAATATACTATGCCAATTATATTGATATTCCCTTAAATCTAATACCGATGAGAACCTAATACTAGATCAAAGTTCTTTACTTTACCATATTAATTAAACGAGCGATAATTAATAAGGCTAAGGATAGATAATGCAAACCCTAGGTAACTAATCTAGAATAAGGAAATCATAAACATTAAAACGGAAGAACAACAATAATAAAAGTTAGGGCAGAGAATTAGAACTCACGATTTGATTGAATGCTATCTTTGAATTACCAAACTAAGAATTGAAAGATTAGTTCTCCATACAATGTACCGACGGTTACAAGAATACTGAAAGATTGAATATATATTAATACAAGGGTCATAAGTTTGCTATTTATACTAAATAAGAATTGAGAACAAAATTAGGAAGATAATCTAATTAGGATAACCCGGCAAGAGGTGGCCTCGATCACGGCTCCATCGCCGCGATCACGGAAATCGGTTATGTTCTCCATTCGCGTTCGCTGATAAGAAGCCGTGATCGCGGTAAAAATTGGGTCATCAGGCGATTTTCAAACGGACGTATCTCACTCGTTACTTTGCCAAATAAGGCTTATGACCACCTCCCGGAAAGCTAAGATCATGAAGTTTCATCTCCAATTGGTTTCACAATAAAATTCCAAATACTTTGAGAGATATGAGCCTTCAAAGTTGACCAATGCGCAAATCAGCTCAAAACTACTTCCAATGGCCATATTTTCTATCAAAACATTAAAAACCCAATATATGAAATATGGACTATAATCTACATAATAATATCCTAAACTTCATATAAATCGTATAAAATAGCACTCGAAATCCTAACGTATCAACTAGCGCCATATCACAATTATTTTTTTGTTCGCCAACCAGGTTTTGACATTAATAAAACGTAAAAAATATTGTCCAAGTCACGAGTCTCTTTCGTTCGTGTATGCGTGGATGACTTTGGTGTACAGTAATAATCAGTTACCATCACAACTATACTAGCACTTCACCATAAATGATAAAAGGGTGAAGTAATAAGTTAAGAGGGTTCAACCCAATACCTTTTATTAGACCCAATAGATAATGTGCATGCAAGACTTAAAATATTAATAGTTAGGCCCATTTGTTAGGAGGGACCAAACCAATACCTTATACTAGACCCAATAAATAATTTTTATGCAGTACTTAAAATTTAACAGTTAAGCCCATAGGTAGGGGGGAAGGTAAGGGGGGACGGGCCCAGTTCTGCCCCCATAGTGCTTTGGTCCCTGAATTGCGTAAAACACTTTCCATATCCGTAGTGTTACACCATTCATTTCTGAACTCTTGTTTGTATATTATAATTTCAAATTTGAAATAAGCGCACTAACTTTGATAATTAATAAAACAGATCAATAGTTGCTTATACCAAACTAATATCCAAATTACATAGCAAATCAAATTATTCTATTACTCTACATAACTCCTCTTATTAATGCAAAGAAAATAAAATTCAGTTCTGTAAAAATATATTTGTGTTTTTTAGTATAATTTTTCATATGTCATGGTAACATTCAGGGGCGGAGCCAAGATTTTAATACTATGGGGGCCGAATTCAAAAATCATATATCCCCTACATTACCTTCAATAGATGTTTGGAACAACTATTTGGTTGACTTTTGGAATTTATTAGTATGTATTTTAGTTTAATATTCCAAATATAGGCGTTAATATGTTTTAAGGTTTCTTGGAACATTCATATGGTCGTTTTTTTGAAGTTATAATCGCGACTAAATTTTTTTAATTGACACTATTGATGATTATTGTAGCAAGTCTAAGAATTGTTCTAATAAGTAAGCCATCAAATTAATGGCAAACACAAACTTCATAACATCACATATATGTAACATTTGTAACCAAAAAAACATATATGTAACACTAAAGAATTAACAAAGCAATATCAAATAAGTTGATATATTAAGTACAAAAAACACACACAAATACATAAAGTTGCTTACAAAATATTTTGAAATTATATAGTTAAAGGAGAAGACGAAAGCGAATTCAAGAATCGAAAATAATGAGATATGTAAGCTATAGAGTGAGGAAAACTAAGAAAAATAAACAAGAAAAAAAATGGAAAGGGAATTTAAGGGGTAGAGGAAACAGAGTGAAAAATGAAGTAAAAGGGTGAAGGAAACAGAAGAAAGAAAATCCAAAAGTATTGCGTTGGCCAAGGTTTGAACTAGAGACGTATGGGTGAAAGCAACACTTTCCTTCCTTGCCACTGCGCTAAAGTGAACATTTGTGATTATAATAGACAGAAATCTTATTTATCTATAGGGGCCAGACCCCGCCATGAAATTCATGGGCCGCCACCGTGAACTGTAGGTGCCAGGCACCCACCAGCCTACCCCTGACTTCGCCCCTGGTAACATTATCGATGTGATGTTACCTTTATTATTTTAACCAATGAGATTATGTGATGTTACGATTACACAATATATCTTCGGGTTTTGAGCTCGTTGTTACATATAAAGTTAGAAATTATTATTAAATTATGATGACAATAACGCAACTTTTGCCTCATCTTCCGAAAATAACCCAACCTTTTAGTTTTAATGAGAATAATCTGACGTTTAGTTTTGTGTGACAGATATATCCCATGGGTCGCCAGAATAAGAATCTCCGGTGCTCTCGTGATGGCGTGGCCCTAAATGAATATTTTGGCGCAAAATAATTTAGAATCACTCCTAAGCTAAACTAATAAATCTCCTTAAGATAAGCCGTACTCTTTTAGGCTCCACTCTATTTGCTCATGCTTAAACGCTCCTCTGCCTCTTGGAATATTCTTCCTCCCCCTATATTCAGCCTCTTGCAATATTCTTCCTACTCCAGCGTTCTTCCTGCGGAACGAGTGAACTTGTCAGTTCAAGGTAACCTTTACGTTTTTTCATTCTCTTGATCATGTATTTCGGTATCGATTAAACTCGTAAACCATGACGTAATTGAAAATGACATAGTTTAGGGTTTATTCGATTTTAATAGTTTATTCGATTGTGCATCTGTGTATATAGATCATTAACCACATATCTAAAAGAAATGTAATGTACAAGTTCCTTTACTGGTAGAGGTAAAATTAAATTTCTATCACAGAGGTCGGTTTAGGAGAAACCCTAATTTGGAGTATATAGGGGGTCAATGCACGGAGTATAATGATAATTCTGATGAGTTATGCACATTTTGGTTGAATGAGTCTACTTTCTCATACCTGGGATGAATTTGGACAGTAGGTTAAAGAGGCTAGATGTAAATGATGATGTGAGAGAACTGATATATCATGTGTCTGTGAATAAAGCTATTGACTTGTATGTCGCACATGACATTGGTGATCATGAGTTAATTTTGAATTTGCTGCCTTCACCTCCACCTGAACAACAAAGATTACTCAAGTTAACTCCTAGGAGAAAAAAGACAACAAATTTCTCACAAAGCATCAACTAGTAACCATATTCGTGAAAACATTCCCACTGACTATGATGATTTCATGGACACGAGGCCTGATAGTCCAATACCCTTGCGTGATCTAATTAGTGATTATCAGGCTGACTCCGAAAATGATTCTGAATACAAGCTCACAAGTCTTCATAATGATTCTGATTTCGATGAAGACTTTACAACTAATGACGTTGAAGGTCAATGTGATGGTTGCAACAAAGAGGCATCAAAGGTGAAAACTAAAGTCAAGGGGAAAAATAAACTTGTAAAAGGAAAAGAAGAGGCCATTCCAGAGCACTCGTCTACTAAAGAAGATGATGACATTGAACAGTTTATTATTTCACATAGTGATACAAGTGATGATGAGCTCTAAATGCAAAGGAAAAATTACTCCAGTGGAAAAAATGCAAAGCTGCAACTCTTGAACGAGTCACTCAAGACACCATTCAAAATCATGGGAGGCATACCAAGGAAAATCCAATAAGAAGGCCACACAATGATAATGGTCTTGAAAGTGAGTATGAGGAAAGTGAAGGGGATTTATACTCGGGTAGTGGGAGTGATGAGGAAATAATGGCAAGAAAGAAAGAGAGGAGAAAGATTCCAGTTGTGAGCAAGTACACGGATTTCAACACTTTAAAATGGTGTTTAGGTATGAGATCACAAGCAGAACATCATTTAAAGATGTTGTTATCAGGTATGGTATTGCCTAAGGTTTTCCGCTAAAGATTCGCCGAAGTGACAAAGAAAGAGGTGGTAGGTTAGGTGTAGCTTGTGAAGACGGTTGTTCATTCAGACTTTATGCTTCTTTGGAGGGAAAAAGGGCATGTTATGTGCTGAAAACTGTAAATCAAAATCATGAGTGTCATAGAGACATGCAGAGAAATAGTTGTTTCAAGTCAAAGTGGGCAGCAAACGAGTTCATTGAACTGTTTAAAGAAAAACCTCACTGGCCAGCAAGTGACATTGTGAATGTTGTGCGATTGAAATTTGGGATCATCATAGAAAGAGGAGTAGCATACAAAATTAAGTACTTTGCCCATAAAATGTTGCATGGCTCTATGCTGGATCATTACTCCAAAACAGGGAGGTAATTAGAAGCTATTAGAAACTCTTCGTTATCTACATATGTTGACCTTGTAACCATACCTGATCTTGAAATAAAAGATAATCCTCCAATGTTTCAAAGGTTATATTTTTGCTTCGATGCATTAAGAACTGGGTTTTTAGAAGGCTGCAGACATATTCTGTGTTTGGATGGGAGTTTTTTGAAAACATTCTTGGGTGGAGTCTTCATAACTGCTATTGGAAGAGATGGAAAAAATCAAATGTTTCCGGTGGGTTGGGCGGTAGTAGAAGGCGAAAACAATGACTCATGGGGAAGCTAAAAGTATTAATGTGAGGCTCGGAAGGTGAAAATTGGACATTTATGTCTAATGAACATCAGGTACAACTAATCTATTTAATTTCTAATTATTCTTTGTGAAATTGAGTGGCATCTATGAAAATTTTATTAACAAATGTTATCTTTCTGTTTACAGAGTATATTAGTTGTTGTGCCTAAAGTATTTCCAAAAGCAGAGCACGGACATTGTACCAGACATATTTACCAACATTGGAAGAAGACTTACAAAGGCGATGAGCTGAAAATGCATTTCTGGAATGCCGTGAGAGCATATAATTTAGCCGATTACAATCATGCATTGGAGGACATG
The DNA here is from genome assembly GCA_963457585.1 of Spergularia bocconei. Lineage (NCBI taxonomy): Eukaryota > Viridiplantae > Streptophyta > Magnoliopsida > Caryophyllales > Caryophyllaceae > Spergularia > Spergularia bocconei. Next base: position 12,733,142 of record OY734954.1, read on the forward strand.
GCCCTTGTGTCTACTGAAGCCGTTCAAGCATTCAAAACTCTCGATACAAAGACATTTTGCAGACCATCCCTGAAAACAAATAGCAATTGTGACATTGTTGTTAATAATATGGCAGAAACTTATTGTTGGATTATTCAAGCAAGGTCAAAGCACATCTTTTACATGCTTGAAGATATCAGATGCCAAGTAATGGAAAGATTATGTAAAAAAGATCACAGATGCAAAAATGGAACATAATATGTCCTAGAGTGCAAGAAAAGTTGGAGAAAGAGAAGGACGAATCTCAAAACTGTTTTCCAACCCCCTCTGGTTTAATGGTGTTTGAAGTTCCTCATAAACTAGACAAGCTGGTCGTGGATATGGAGAAAAAGACATGCACTTGTAGGAAGTGGGATTTAAGTGGAATTCCTCGTTGTCATGCGGTAGCTTGTGCATTCTATCTGAGATAGAAGGCTGAGGAATATGTAAGTGACTACTTAAAAACAACTACTTAAATGAAAAGTTATTCGGGTTCAATAGCCCCTTGTCCTGGGGAGAGACATTGGCCCATATCTGACTTTCCATTGCAGCCTCCTCCTATCAAAGCAGGGCCGAGAAGGCAAAAAAAAAATAGAAGGAAAGATCCTTTTGAAGACCCCAAAAGGTCTGGCAAGTTGAAAAAGCATGGACAAGAAATGCATTGTAGTTTGTGCAAGTCTACTAAACATACTAAAAGAAAGTGTCCTAACAAGGACAATATTCATGAACCTGCACCTGCACCTAAGAAAGCAGGGGGAGACCTAGAAAATATCCTAAACCATTACCTGCTATTACACAAACTTTGGTGTTGGATAATACTACTACAGCAGAGCCAACAAGAAGAGGTAAAGGCCGAGGGAGGGGAAGAGGTAGAGGTAGTGGAGGAAGCACACAAGGCAGAAGCAAAGTACGTCATACGTTATTTTTATAAGATACTTTATATTTGCAAAACATTCTACTTTTCAAAATCTTACAACCTGGTCTATGTATTTGCAGGTGCCAAAGGGAATTGGAGCATAGGTAGATGATGAAGGCAACATTTTCACAAATGTAAACATAACCTTCTTATATTGTACTCCATTCAAATTAATTTGGTTTATTCGAGACTGATAACTATTTTTATTTTAATGCAGACTGCTGGACAAAATGGCCCTGTAAACATTAGCAACATGGTTCCATTTTCTACGAGCACACAAGTATCAACAACAAATGCAACATCATTTGAGTCAGGATGTAGTTCTTGATAGACAATGGCATGATCCTCTACATGGTTTACTTAATTTATGAACCTGATTTTAGTTTGGTGATCTGAAAATGTTTTGCTTGTTTTGATTCCAATCGGTAACACTTCACTTCATATGTGGATGTTATAATTTGACTGTTACTGGGGAACAAGGCTATTTTTATTTTCATGTAAAATTTCTGCTGTTTCAATTTATACTGAAATTTTTTTTTTGGAAAGATTTTAGCATTTGTATTATCAAAAAGAGGATTAAAAATAAATTTTATTTCCAAAGGAAGAGCAATGAGCTCACCTAGCTACCCACTATCTTATCTAAATGATAAGGCTACATTTGATCTTTCACTCTAATGCAAGTATTAAACTTAATTCTCAAAACAATTTTCTCTATAGTTCAATCAATCTCCTGAGAAATCCTATTATTCCTCTCAATCCAAATCTCATAGATGGTTCCAGTGAACGAAGCCCTCAACATATGGTGCTTAGCTTGCTTTCCTTTCAGTTTGTACTTGAACTAGTTCAACTCATGCTTCAAACTCCAACTCCTCTTATCATAACCAAGCCAGCTCAATATCGAGTTCCAAATCTGCTTAGCCATACCACATTCAAAGTAGAGATGCTCCATGTTTTCTTCCCGGCTTTTACAGAGCACACACCTGTTCGGGGCGTTAAACCCTCTCTTTTTCAGATTATCTATGGTGGGCAAGGCATTCTGATTGGCCAGAACATAAATTATGATGCTCTTTGGAGTGTTGTAATGGCTCCAAATTGTCTTAAACTAGTTGACATTTGCATTATTGCTGCTGAAGAATTTGTAGATTCTTTGGCCCTTGCTACTGCACTGGTTCCACTCTTCTACAACTCTGATTGCCTCATTTTCACCTCCAGCTATCTCAATGATTTCATTCCTAAGGTTCAATATACTTCTCCAATTGTTAGAGCAGTCGTTCATGGTGTCAATGTCCCATAAACTCCTACTCTTAACATAGAAGGCCTTCATCCATTTTGTCCATATGTTGTTTGGACAATGCAGCACCTTTATCAACCATTTAGCAAACAGAGTTTTGTTCCAACTCAAAACTTCCTTAATGCCAAGCCCTCCCTCTTTTCGAGGCTTACAGACCTGCTTCCAGCTGATGAGGGTATGCTTTCTCTTATCTTCATTAATTCCCCAGAAATGTTCACTACACACTCGACTGATTTTCTTCAAAACAACCTTAGGAAGAAGCAGCAATGATCCCCAATATGTCTGTAACCCCAAAATCTTAGAATTACTTAGTTGCAACTTACCCGCGTAAGAGATATGCAAGTTAGCCCAGTGTTTCAACTTGACTCTGATCTTATCAATAAGCGGAGAATACATATTTGCTGTAAGCCTGGCTAAATGGAGGGGGACTCCAAGGTATCTGAATGGGAAATGTCCAATGATATAACTAGTTTCTTTCATTGTACTCTTTTTTGTTTGATCCTTAACTCCTCCAAGGTAGATATTAGTCGTCAAAGGGTTGACAACGAGGCCTGATTGCCTTTCAAACTTCTTTAAAACTCCCGCCACAGCTTTGACAGACTTTGTGTCACATCTTGCAAACATTAGGAGGTCATCTGCAAATAATAGGTGGTTTAGACCTATTTGATTGCATTTTGGGTGTTGAGAGTATTGTTGATTGTGAGTAAGAATTCTGAGCTGCCGAGAGAGACCCTCCATACAAATCACAAAGAGGTAGGGAGAAATTGGATCACACTGTCGCAACCCTTTTTGAGCAGCAAAGAAACCAATTGGGGATCCATTAATGTTTAAAGTGAAGTGAGCAGAATTCAGACATGCCATGATCCAGTTCACAAACCTTTCGGGGAAGTTTAAGCAACTCATTAGATTCCTGAGATAATCCCAAGAGACAGAATCAAATGCTTTCCTGACATCCACTTTGATTGTTGCCCTTGGGGAGACATTCTTCCTGTCATATCTCCTAATTAGCTCCTGAGATATCAAAATGTTATCAAATATGTTCCCGTTTTTCACAAAAGCAGAATGCTCTACTCCGATAATATCATCTAACACTGGCTGCAATCTCGTTACCAACATTTTGCTTATCATCTTGTACACTGTGTTGCAGCAGGAAATAGGAAGGAAGTCTATAACAGAATTTGGGACCATTTTCTTAGGAAACAAGGCAATTAAAGTTGAGTTAACCTGTTTCAACAGTTTCCCCTTCTTGAAGAAGTCAAGGATTGCCAAGGTCAGATCATTGCCAACTATATCCCAAGTGTTTTTGAAAAATGCCGAGGTGAAACCATCAGGACCAGGACTCTTCATTTCATCAATTGAGTATAGAGCATGTTTTACCTCTTCAGCTGTGAAGTCTGCCATTAAAGTCTTTTGTTGCTCAAGGTTTAAATTAGCTCCTGAATAGAAAGAACTCTCAAAATCTTCTATCTGCTGTCTAGTCCCAAGCAGCTCCTTATAATAGTTCAGAAAGGCATTGTTGACATCTTCTGGCTTCGTACACAGGTTTCCTTGATTATTTTTTATCTTACCAATATAGGAGCGAGCTCTATTTTCCATTACTTTTAGCATGGAAATACCTTGTGTTGGCATCATTCATGGAAATGTCATTGATTTTAGCTCTTTGATTTTAGCTCTAGATTATCAAGCTCTTTTTTCTGCTTTTTCATCTGATCAATGTCTAATTTAGAGAGCAGGCCCCCCTATGCATCAGCTTGGAATTGGGTGAGAGATTGCCTGTAACTTTCTACCCTTTTGGAGATAAAAGAATATTTTTCTTTGTGAAATTTCCTCAGACAAGTTCTAACAGCCTTAAGTTTTTCCATCAATTGGTACATTTTTGTCCCCTTTATATTCATATCCCAAGTTCTTTTAATTAGGTGCTGAAACTCATGATCTTCACACCAATGATTGAGGAACCTGAATGGCTTTCTTCCCTCCTTAACTCCTAATCAATATCCACTGAGACTGGGGAATGATCTGAGAGCCCTGGTTGATGGAAGTAAGCTGCTGCCTTTATCTTCTTATCAATCTAGTGCTTGTTCACTAGTGCTCTGTCAAGTTTTGCCCAGACAGTGTTAGCTCCCACTTAAGGATTTGACCATGTATACTGACATCCTGTTCCAGGTAAATCAGACAAGCAAGCTTTGCTAGCACAGTCAACAATGTCATCCATATCCTTTTTATTCAGAGCTCCTTTGCTAAGCTTTTCATTTGTGTTGAACACAACATTGAAGTCTCCCATCATAAGCCATGGCTTCTGAACATTGTGAGCTTTCCTTGCAATAAAATCCCACAATTTTAATCTCTCTGAGCCTTTATTGAAACCATATACTACAGTTACTAGGCATTCAAACTGAGTTTTCAGGCAACTTACTCTACAGTGGAGATATTGAGCTCCAGATTTGAGCAAGTTAACTGAACAACTGTACTATTCCAGATGAGCCAGATTCTGCCATTATAATGGTGGCAGTAATTATTAGCAGTGCCAAAATTCTTAAATTTCTTACCTAATATCTGCATCCCCTTCCTTTCTTTAACCCTTGTCTCCAATACACCTAACAGATCGACCTTATTTATTCTTAGGTATTGCAGGACTTCCTGCTGTTTATGAGGCTGGTTGCAACCTCTTATGTTCCAAGTGGATATTATCATTGAGATAATGGACTCCCACCAGGATCCACATCACTTTCTATCTCACTCTGAGCAACTAGATCCATCTTTATTTCCTTCTCCATGAAATCTGGCCCAAGGTCAATCTCGTTTTCACTTAAAGCTTTGAATCTATTCTCCACAAACTCCAATTGCTTAGCCATCGACTTTCTTGTTTTCCTCCCCACTACAGGGGTAAATCCACCCTTATCCTTAGCAACAATGTTCATAGCAATGTTTGATCTTGCTGCTGGTGGAGTAGCTTGCATATTCTCCTTTGTGTTGTCCTTCTTTTCAATATCTGGAATAATTTTTGGGACATAAACAGGTTTGCTATGTTCCTTTTTGGCATTCTCCTTCCTCACTAATTTGCACCTCTGCTGCATATGACCCAACTTTTGACAGTGCTTACGGTAATACGGTACCCACTCGTACTTAACAGATTGCACACTTTCTCCATATGGGGTACACATTGATATTGTATCAGGTAGCTCTTCTGCAACATCAACCTCAACAAGTACTCTCGCAAATCCTAGTTTTGCTTTAAGAGTAGTCATGACATCTGCAAATAGTGGTTTCCCAATCATACTTGCAATTTTTCTCAAGGCTTTTTGTGACCAGAGGTGTGGCTCTAGATGGGGAAACAATACCCAAACTGATACTTTCGATGTACAATCCATTTCCTTGCTGAAATTAGGTGTCCATTGCTTCAAGATGAAGGCACAGTCACCATAGTACCACGGTCCTCCTTTCAACACCTCCTCCATTTCAGATTTTCCCCCAAATTATATGAAGAACCAGCCCTTCTTGAAATATTGAATCAATGGAGCCGCAGCAAAATTCCAATTCTTCTTAGCGAAATCATCTAGGTTATTTTCATTTGGCTTTGCTCCAATCACATGACCAACCAATGTGTTTTCCCAATGTTTCAGTTCATCCTCAATGTCCTCAAGTTCAATGGTAACTTTAATATCAACCCCCAGAATAAAATCCAAGTTCATACCAGCTTTGTTCATCATTTTGTTTTTATAGGATTGTTTTCCAGCATCCTGTTATTCTTATTACATTTCCCAATTTAGGCACATCAGAATTATCCTGTTAAACATGGGTTTCTACCTGTGGATTAGGGATAGAGTTACTTACATTAGTCCTGATATGATTTGTAGCAGTTGCGAACAGATTAGAGAACGTGATTTTCTCTGGTGCTGGTTGAGCCTCTTCAATTACCTCCATATCCGAGCTTGCATTTCCTAGCTGGGTTTTACATTGCTTCCCCGATTCTGACCCAATTCCATCGTTGTTGGTACCATTCGATTCGTCTTGTTTCGCTGATGAAGACTGTGAGTTTGGTTTTTTATTTCGTCTAGAATAAGCCATGGAATCAAGCTTTCAATGTATTGTTCATTGAAGCTTGGAGATGAAGTTACCTATTTTCTCCTAGACTCCTTTTTTTTTTTATTAAAAATTTCAATTAGAGTTAATTTATACTGAAAATTCATCTTGGCTTTAACCTGAGTTCTATATATAACAATTTGCTTATCATCTAGTTTCATTATGAAGGCTCCTACAGTCTCTAATAATCCGAACCAAGGTTGTACGAGGAGGAAACTGCATAAAAAGTATGGGGCAAAGCACCTCTGTTAGTTAAAACGCCGTTTAAAACGCGTTCCCGTTTAAAATGAAAAAAAAGCGTCGGCTTCGTTTAATAAGATCCGTGTCGTTTAAAACGGCTAAAAACGGCATGTTCCCGAAAAAAATGTTTAAAACGAATTAAACACGTTTAAAAATTTTAAAAAACGTTATTTACGAAAAAAAAAAAAAAACTGAAAACTCGACTACACAGTATACACGATTTTAAACGAAAAAACTGTGGTTTAAAATTAAGAAGAAAAAAAGCAAACAAATTTTTGAAAGCATACACACCCTTTGGCCTCCCCCTCACTCACATTTCTCGGCAAACAAACAAATACTTTCCCTCACTCGTTTGCTCGTTGGTGTTGGTTAGTGCTCTTTCCGGCGAGCTTGTTTCAACTGCTCATGTTTTGTATTTTTGTAGATCTACAATGTTTTGGTCGTTGTTAAAAAAAACGACCAAAGAGGTGGTTATCAGAGCAGCGCGACAAGAATGGTGGTGGTGGTGGTCAGGTGGAGGTAAGTAATATGGTGGTTGTTGAACAGTGGTGGTAGATGGTGGGTTTTGGGGTATATTGGGTAGCTGGGAGAAGAGAGAGTATATGATTCTTGTGTTTAAAAAAAACGTAAAGGAGGGATTGAACATTTGAGGGTAAGGGTGACAAACTCACATGATGTACAATAACTTGATAGCAATGGGGCCCATGGTGTCTAACTTGTAGTATTAGACTATCAGAACGAAATGAAGTAGTGGGCTTTTTTATTTAATAAAATGCCGAATTATTAATCCGAATTTTTGAGAATGAGAACGTATTAAACGCGTATCCGTATATATCCGTTTTTTCAAGGTCAACATTTTCTTAGACGGATATTTGACCGTATTTTTGAGAGTTTTTGCCCTTTAAAACTCCTCGTACCGTCCCGTTTTTAACTAACAGAGCAAAGCACTCCTTGACTTTATATATGATCAAACAGGGAGCCTAACTTATCAATCTTATCTAAACTCAAGCTAATATGTCAGACTTACATGTTTCAATCCCACTTTGTGCGAAAAGAGCTAATACAAGTCATACAAGTGAACAAAATACCTAGAAAAAGCAAACTTACTGATTTGGGGGAGTACCGTTAAGCTTTGATTAGGTGAAATATTCCATGGATTTTGAAGCCTTGATCAATCAAATGGACAACTGTTCTATCAAATGCTCACTTCTCCAATATGCATCTTCACCCTTTCACACATACATGGCCAATTCAATTAGTACTAAACAACAATTAATTGAACAGAAATAGTAATCTAATGATGATAAAGTAATCATATGAAATATGCAGGATTACTGTTGTTTTGAAATTAATCGTCTCTGGCATCGACACTTCTCAAAGCAAACATTACACTCACAAATCTACCATTAGAGTGATAAAGGTTGGTCAAAAACAACTGCTTGGTGGCTTGCTCAAAGTTGGGTAGTGAGAAAGGAGAGATAAAGGCTGATAACTGGTGGAACTGGAGTTGTACATCTTTTCAATTGAAATTGGAACCAGATACCTGTGGAAGTTAAAGGAAGGGAAAATAAGTTTTTTTTTTCTTTTCTTCAAAAGGCAATTAGTTATGGTAGTCAAAGTATTACAACTAACTAGGCCACGTCATCAAGTGAGTACCAGAGATTCCGATTCCGGCGACCTGTGGTGTATATTTGTAACACCAAACTAAACGTCGGGTTAATTTCATTGAAACTAAAAGGTTGGGTTATTTCCGAAAGATGAGTGAAACATTGGGTTATTTTTGTTAAATTTGCCTTAAATTATTGTAAATGATATAAAACACTTCTTTTAATACATTTGATTTAAACAAAACTATAATTATGCTAATGTCTTATAAATTGATATTGTCATGGCCTTTGTTCACTCCCAACGCTTGTATCCGGGTTTGTACTTAATTATCATCAAGATGCCCCACTCTAAGTCAACTTCTTCACAACTCGACCCCATTACCCGGTCGATTCCTATACCCCACCAGCCTAACATCTATCCATTTCTATAGCCAATCTCATTTAAACCCTTCTCCACTCCACTCCACGACCTCTATGCCTAACATTATCCTATGCTATACATACCCATCGTTGTTTCCAAACATCGACCGCAATCCTAATAAGAAAAAAAGTTTAGCTAACATGATAATCCTTAGAAATTGAGTTGTCGTAGTATTGGTAATCCGACCCGATCCATGAATATTATTGTGGTTTTCAATTGAGAAAGATAGTGAATAGATTCCGTTTAGGAAAATAGTTTCTTCAAATATATAATTTGATCGGTTCACATTTTGAAGAGGTAAATAAGGAGAAACATAACAAATGACTGACTGGGTGATCCTAGGAGTCTACATGTATATAGACAAATCAAAATTGTCTATACTACTTTAGTCCTTATATCCCAAGTTTGGTAAAAATCAAGATGGTACATAGTAAAAAAACATGTGATTAAAGTAAATATTCATGATTTACAGTAAATTTTTGGCAGCAGTATGCAGTAAAATCAAATATATAAGATTTTTCTCCAAATCAATATCCTAATTTATTGCACTTTCCTATTATCTAATTAATTCCTAAATTAAACACTAAAAATTTACTACAACCATAATTAAATTTACTAACATTAGGTGCAGACACATTCTCATTTGTCTACATATAAACTCCTAACATTTTGTTACGCTCTTCCTTAGAGCGTATCGTTGTTGCTTCTGCTCCGGGTTTCGGTGACTGGCAGTGGAGGCTCGTTACTTTGCCTTTTTCGTTCGGAGGGCTTGGTGTCTATTCGGCTGGAGATGCTGTCCACTATGCTTTTTTAGTGTCGCGAATTCAGTGTGCTGGCCTACAGTCTAAGCTTCTTCGTCATGCTGGTGTTGTCTCTTTGGGGTCTGCGACTCTGCGTTTGCTGACGTGGTTGGTGTTTTTAATCGGACTTTAGAGGTTGATATCTTGGGTAATCCTGGCGAGATCACTGCCCCCAGACTTATGAAAATATTGGCAGATACGTATTTCGCTCGGGTAGCTAGGGATGCCGCTTCTATTTCTTCCTCGACACCGCGTCAGTTAGCTTTGTGGAGTTCTCAGCAGGGTGCGCACATTTCTGATTGGCTTAGGGTGGTCCCTATTTTGGGGTTGGGTAAGACTATGAATGGTCGCACTTATCGTTGCGTGCTTTGCTACCGTCTGGGGTGCCTTTATTCACCATTGATCACCCGTGCTTTGCTTGCTCGCGGGTCTTTGTGGGTGATATATTAGGGGATCATGCTGTATTGTGTACAGAGTTGGTTGACGTCAAACATGGGCATAATATTGTTCGTGACACACTGGTTGACATTTGTTATCGATCAGGGATCTCAGCTGGAAAGGAGGTTGACATTGGTATGATTGGTGCTGCTGGCCGACATCTTCGCCCAGTAGACATGCTGGTGTATTCTTGGGATAGAGGGCGCGGTAAGTTTACGTCAATTTGACTGGGTCGTCGCCCATGACTCAGACGAGATTGATACATTTTGAACCAGGTAAGGTGGTGCCGGAAGCGGCCCATCGTAAGCGTGCTAAGTATAAGGTTAGGTGCGTTGCTTCAGGTCATGTCTTCTTTCCCTTCTCTTTCTCCTCTTTGGGGGAATTGGAGCCCTCGGTTGTTGCTCTGCTAAAGAGGATCCAGCGGTTCTCCAGGACGCAAGATATCGGGGTGCAGACTGCAGCTATTATTTTTACTAGGATTATCGGTTTTTCCATAGCAAAGGGTGTGGAGGCTCAGATCGTATCTCGGCTCCCCACCAACTTCTTGTAAATTATTATTGATTTTTAGTTGATATAATACACATATGATAAATGACTATCTATAATTAACATTCTCTACTGATCTCAAAAAAAATTATTTAACAATCTCTACATATTTATAACTATCTTTTACTCCACCTTTATAATCTTTAAAAAAACAAAATCAAATTGTTGTGGCACAAACCGCACAATGGTTGACTTATATTTACAAATACCAAGAGGTCCTTGGTTTGGGCCTCGATGTTGTCTTTTTGGTAGCATATTGGATTCTAATTATTACGTGTCACACCTTGATAACATGGCACGCTTATGTGGCAACGTTTCTTGTGAAATCGCCACGTGACACACTTATGCAGCGACGTTTCCATTGACCTCACTATATGGATTTCCGCGTCGACACATGACCATAAGACCTAGAATCACGACATGTGTCAACGGGGATGTCTTTGGTAAACTATATAGATAGACGATGCAAATGTCCTATATTGAAATATTAGAAGAATGGTGCAATTTATAAACCAGTTGAAGGAGTTACTCTTCTCACCGCCAAATGTATTTTCTTGGTCTTCTAGAGTGGACTTTTCTGCCTTCTTAGGACGCGCCTAAACCCGTTTTCTGTTATCTAATAACGATCACACATATAATTAGACCTGTAAAAAAATTGACCTGGCCCAAAAATAACCCAAAATATTTGGACTTCATCAACCCGCACCAGAACCCAAAATGAGTTGAAATGTCAGGGTCAAGACCCGACCTGACCCGATCAACCATTGAGTCAACACATATTTAGTACAAGATATATTAGAATAATAAAAACTAACATAAATAAATTAATATTAATATAAAAATTCATTTAATACATAAAAAATAATGAACAATATTATATAATATAATATTGAGTATAAAACAATTGTAAACTAAGAATATATAATACTTTAATGTTACATTTACCGAAGAGAAAATGCGAGAACATGTATTTCCGATCCGTTGGTTAACCCGTATTGACCCGACATGTATCTACCTCGACCCAAAATGCATCCGACCCATGTTTTGCTCAAAATCGAAACCTGCCCACCGGACATGTTTTACAGGTCTACATATAGTCACTCCTTAGTTTAATAACCTGTTTTAAACATTCTTGGTGAACCATAGTGACACGGCTCATATGGACAAATCCATGCCTGATACAATTTGATGTGGATTGGTCGATATATGGGTTGTGGCATTATCAGCAACCAAATTCTTTCAACAACTATATATGGGTGTGTTTGTCCAAACTTTTGAAATGTTTTTGGACTGTTTATTGGTCCTAGAAGGTGAATACTATTAGTCAACCACACAAAACTATTTCTAGTTTCCGAGAATCACTTATAAGTGTAAATTTGTTCATTAGAAGTAGAAACGTTAATTTGGAGATCCTCTCCTACAAACTTTTCTCAAAAACTATTTAAAATAAAGGTGTTGTTTGGATAGTATAGGAATAATTAAATTACTGTGGGAAGTATGATTTCCGAAGAATTGAATTCCTAATGTAAATTCCTTGGAATTTGCCTAAGTGCGTTTGGATATCATGTAGGTATTTATAATGAGACTATCTTGCCGAAGTGCGTTTGGATATAATGCAGGAATTCCTTGGCTTTTTTTTTTTCCAATGGGTTGTTTGGATACACTAGTTCAATTCCCATGTTAACTATTAATGAGACTATTTTACCCTTTACTTTTTTTAGTAGTCAACTACACAAATGTAAGAGGAATAATTAAAATTTTTGAGGGCAAAAGAATAATTTTTCTGAAATCGAAAGCACAAAAATTTGGAATGACCAGGGGGTAATTAAATTCCCATGGTTGAAAGAAATTAGAAATACCCAAATATTTTCAAATGCCCCAGTTTGAATAAAAAGAGATATCCAAACAACCTATTGAAATCCCAATTCTCAGGATAATGAAATTCCTGTGGAAATAGAGGGTATACAAACGATACATAAGTTTGGAAAACATATGGGTCATTCAATCATTTGAGTGGTTTTTTAAAATTCAGGTCATATTCAGATTATATAGGTCCAATTCAGTTTCATGTCATGCTTAGATTGATGGATTCGTGTCTATGATATATACATGCTGAATTACTATGGCCAACAGTTTTGGAATTATACACACAAATATTTGTTCCTCCCCAAACACACTAGGGCATAGAGCAAAGACACAAGCGGGAAACCCTAACACGACAATAGAGGATGCTCCCCATAGTACAAACGAGTGAGACTGGAATAACAAATCTCAAACCAACGCAATTATTGTATTTTGAATCATCTCTATTTTCCATTGGATTACTTTTTCCCTCTTTTTTCTCTATTACCTTACATATCCAAACGAGTTATTTGTCAAATTGGTGAGTGAACTTTCACCAAAAGTCAGAATTTGGTGTCTGGGAACTTTTACCCCCCAAATCAGTGTCTCCGTTAGCTTTGCCGTGTAAGTGTATGAACTTTGCTGCAAAGTTACTGACATCTACTGCAAATATCAGTCCCCTCGATTGAAACAAGGAGGAGGTGTCTGAGCTTCTGTTTTTTACACATCAAAGTGCCAAAAAATATAGTCGTTTATCATAACCGTTGGGGGGGGGGGAGCATATTTACATATAAAAACAGAGTACCATTGTTACAACTCACAACAACTCCTCATTCCCCAACTGCTTCAAAATTTCGGCTTTGAACCTTCATACACAAAATCCCTTCTTTCATCTGATGTGTGTAAAAAAAATACGATGAATATGGGTGAGGTTCGATGTTATTGCAATCGAAGAGCCAAAAAATCACTATAAAAAACAATGCGCAATCCATTGCGAAGGTTTTACATATGTACAAGATTCAAGAAATCATTTGGGTGCGATTTTTTTGAGTGGATTGATCCTCCACATGTTGAAAAAATTCATTCAAAAATTCTTCACATGATGAGAAGAATTGAACAATTTGAGAATGAAGTCCATCAATTTCGGAGAATCATGCCTAGCTTTAAATCCATTGTTATAATTAGTGTGGTTGTAATTTATTTTTTGTATTTCAAGAATTGAACAATCTAAGAATTGTAATGTAATGTATGATCGGAATTGCAAAGATGACCTGTTTTTATTGTGATTTGATGCATCTTTCCCTTTTCCAAGTGCTGCAACTCGATTTCGAACTCGTTCCTAAATAAGAAATGTTGTTTATTAGCACTCGAAAAATATATGCTATTTAGACACGACTCGACAAAATTAATTATTATTTACCTGTAACGTTTGGCTTGAGATTAAAGCCCTTCCTCTTGTGTCTGTAAAGGAGGTGTTTGGAGTTGAGCTAGAACTGGTTTGAGAGAAGTTCACAGGGCCTTGAGACACAGACTTTAGGGTTTGTTGGCCTTCAAAGTCCTTATACACCGCAATGTTTCTTTGTTGTGGTTGCATCTGTTAGTTCAAATGGTTAGTATGTGAAATAGCATTGAAAATGAATGAGTATACTACTTACTGTTGATGGCCTTGTATATCCATTTGGGTATGTGTAATTTCCATATCTCCTTTGGTGCATAGGAACATCTAATGATGATGATGCTTTGGATTGAGTGTGTTTTGATGCTGATGGTTTGGATCGACTCAGACTTCTTGCTGCAAGCTTGCTTTGTCTGGCCATTTCTTTTTGAGCTGCTCTTTGCTCCTTCCTAGCAGCTGCAACTTGTTGTCTCTCATCAGCAGCTGCCTTCCGCTTAGCCTCTTCTTGTTCTTTCTCCTTCACTTTTTCTTTCTTTGCTTCAGCATCTAATTTGCACCCTTTTTTGTTGTGTCCGCACTCTCCACAGTAATAGCATTTGATCATAGCCCCTTTTCTTGATTTCTTCTTTGTTTCCTCACCAACAGATGGCATTCTCTTGGTTTTAGGCCTCTGTACCTTCACCTCTTTCATTGGTGGTGGTATTATTTCTGTCTTACCTGTTGTCTCCCACTGTTTTGCCCCTCGGATATTTGGCAAAGTCATCTCATAGGCTCTGAGGTAGTAGCCCCGACGAAAGTAGTCAGCTAAATACTGCTCAGGCTCGTCTTTGTGATGCCATATAGCATTAACACTATGCACACAAGGAATGCCACTGAGCTGCCATGCATTACAAGAACAAGTGTACTTCCTCAAGTCCACCAAAAACCTCTCCTGAGAAATGCCTTCCCTAACACCATAGGTTAAGTCCCCATCCCAGGTAGAAAACCAAGTCCTAGCAGCCATCTTCATTTTCTCTAGCTGAATTTGGATCCTTGGACAAATTTGAAGGTCAGTCTTTGCTATCAGATCTCTTTTCTTATGGTGTCTCTCCATGACTGCCTCCCTAATATATTCCAACATCGAGATTATTGGTTTATGCCTTGTCTCCATGCTAAACAGGGGATGAGCATCAGCGAGAGCATCCATTTTATCTAACATATAACACACACGAAAAACAGAACAAACAAAACCCTAATGAGACCAAAACACAAAAAATAAACAGAGAAAAGGCTAATCAATACACCACAGAAATTAGGGTTTCAAATTTCACCATAGATGCAACAAAAAACAAAGTGAAACAGAGAAAACCCTAATCTCAAAAACATCAAACTCACGTAAAAAAACAAAACAATTAGCAAAAAACACCAGAAAACCCTAATTTCAATTCAAACATCATTATTCTATCAACCAAAAAATAAATCATCAAATGTATACAAAAATATAAGTCTCATCTAGATCAACAAAGATCAAACCATACGATTTCATCAACAAAAAAATTAACATGCAAATAAATACTGTTCACATGCAAATAAAATGATTTAAACAGAAAAAAAAAATTTACACTTGATTATACTTACTTTATAATGGAGATCGGATCTTAAAATACTTGTTTGATGATGATCAGTTTTTTTTTTTAATGAGGAATTGAGAATTATGGGAGTTTTGGGAAGGAAAAAGGGGAAATATCAGTTATAGAGGAGGGAGATGGAAGTTTCGCGCTCTTACTCTTCCCCTTGCAATAAAGCAACGCTGGGAATAATGAAAGTGAATAGTGAAAGTGAGACATCAACTGTCAAAGCAGCCGTCATTCCATCACTAAAAATGCAATGGACACGTCATCGCTAACTTCACGGCAAACCTAACTGACGCTAACGGAGACACTGATTTGAGGGGTAAAAGTTTCCAGACACCAAATTCTATTTTTGGTGAAAGTTCACTCACCAATTTGACAAATAACTCATATCCAAACAAAGGTAATTCAATTATTCACCTCCTCCTCCCTTCCTTCGTGTCCGAATTCTCTCTAGTACGTACTGTTGGAGGAACTGGAAGGTCGAGTTCAATTACTTAATGTGAAACATGCATATGTGACGGGTTTAAGATATAGGCCATTGTTTAATCTTTTTTTTTTTTCTGTCTCTCTCCTCTTGTGATGAACATTCACCTTAATCCCTCGTCAAATCTTCCGCCTTTATCAACCCAAAACAAACTCCAAATATTAATTAAAACTCACACTCGATCAGCCCAAATCCCAGAAAAACAGCTGGCAAATCCTTCAGCAGAGCGGAATTACGATGTTCCGCGATGCCGGATCCGATGACTTATCCCGGGAGGGGGGGCTGTTTTTGTGGTGTTGAGTGGATGCCACACTCGGTCGCCAGAGTTCGTGGACCCATGGACAAGCCGTCATTTCTTAGAAGAATTGGATATTTCCTATTTTTTTTTTACATTTCTTTAATTCATTTTGGTCTGTCGATGTTAGTGGACAACTAATCTCGACCATTATCCAATTCTTTGCACCAACTAGAGAGGATCCAGGGTTGCCTTCCTAGTTTCTACCCCTCCCCCCCCCCTCAAATTGCTGACCAAATGGACAATTAATTCAACAACAACAACAAAGACACACGAACTACACGATTAAATCTAATTCATACACAACGAGAATTATGATTGACCTCAACTTTAATTCAAATATACCCATTGTTTTTAACTTTTTACGTTTTTTTTTCGATTATTAGTTTACTACACATGTTTTAACCAACACATAAACAATCACAGGTAATGGACGATAACTCGACTTCCATATAAGAAAACCAAACGGAAATGAAATTGAATTGGTGCTCCGTAATAGTGCGCACATTATACCATGTTTCTGAAAGCACAAGGAGCATGATGATTTTTCTCACAATAGATAGGTAGGGACCACACTTAAAAATTGAAGAAAAAATGGTTGGGGATTTTGGATTCTGTTTCTAACAAAAAAATTAGAAAAAGCATATGCTCTCAGTTTTTTCTCAAACTGTCTGTATCAATCCTTCGTCTTTTTCCTTCAATCTGCTGCTCATCTTTCTGCGCATTAATTGGTTTACTCCGTTTGTTCCCAGATCCTTTTGTTTTCTCTCTCCTCCACCACTCCCCCTCCCCTCTTCCATCACTCCCTTCTTCTTCACTCTTCCCACACCCCCCACAAAATAATAATTCAAGCCCACCATTTTTTTTCATACTAATTAAATTACCCATCACTTAAAAATTCTGATTTTGTTACCAATTGAAAGAAAAATTTGATGGATCTGTGGTCTGTTCATGTGAAATATAATAACCCAACTCCCATTTTTCCTAGGAATTCGTTGCTAGATAAGCCCAATTCCTTCAATTTCTCGAAGTTTGATGATGGAAATCGTGTGTTTGAGATCAGATTTTCTAAGCGCAAGTCTTGTTTCTCTGTTAAATCAATGGCTAAGAAGAATTCCAACAACTCTTCTTCTTCTGGTAATTTTTTCATTTTTACCTTTTTTTTTACTGTTTTTGTTGTTACTACTTACTATTATTAGTTCTGTTATTTACCCATTTGCATGCGACACGGTCTTGTTCTACTGATTGTGTTTGTTAAGTAACCTTGTTTTTTTTATGTGATTTTATTTGGTTTGACTTTGTGTGGTGTGCTTTGTTAAATTTAATTATGTAATTAGTAATCTGTGTTTATTTGTTGAAATGTTGTGTTTATGATTTGTGTATTTGATAGTGAGATCATTGGGACAGTTAGCAGTGATTGCAATGTAGAGCGGTGTTTTCCGAGGTTATGCTTCTCGGTATTTTCGGGTTAAGAGCCTGTTTGGTAGGAAGGAAATGGAAAGAAAGGAAAGGAAGAGAAAGGAAGGGAAGGGAAATGGAAGGAAAGGAATTTAGTAGTTCCAATGTTTGGTTGATAGGAAAGAAATGACTGGAATTGTGCATTATTTTAAAAAAATATGATCCTACCCATTTGTTTATAATGGAGGGAAATCAATTTTTCGGGGTAAAGTGGGTAATTTGCAATGTCAGCTTATATTTATTTTATTTTATTTTTATCTAAAAAACAGAAAGTTCTTCCTTCACTTTCCTTTCATTTCCTTCCACTTCCCATGCTACCAAACATTGGAAAGATAAAAAAATTGATCTTCTTTCCTTTCCTTTCTTCCCGATTCCTTCCTACCAAACAGGCTGTAAGTGTTGATCATTGTAGAGTTATATGCACGGAAATCGGTGTTTTCCCGAGGTTATGCTTTTGGGTATTTTTGAGATAATTTGAGTGATGATCAGGAAGCAAATACGGAGTGCTAAAGTGAATTTCTACTATCTTTGTGATAGTCATAGCTTGTCGTTGAGCAGAATTGCAGCTATTATGGGCTATACAACCTTTGTATCGGTTAGACTTGCTTTTCTTTTCGAGGAATTCTTTCCAAAAGTTGAGGACTGTAGGGGTGTAGGATTCATCAAGCTCACTTAAGTTAAGGTGTTTCAAGTAGATGCTTAGAAAGGAGGATGGCGTCCCTTGGGAGTGTACTGTTAATTTGTCGTGTGTAGCCGTTTTTTCCAAGACAATAAGTGAGATTGTGAAGTGATGCTTAACCATTGATACGTAATTGTTGGGAGATTTTATGAATAAAGATCCTTGGAAATTTTGTTCAAGGTTATATGCAATGTGAATGCATTGTTTTATCGGCCCAAGATGGTTTTGCTAGGGGTAGGTGTTTTTCTCCACATTCGTTGGAAGCAAGGGTGATGCCGCAGTCATGCCTTTGGATCCTGTGTAGTGGTTGGCCTGGTTGCAATTTTCTTGTAGAAGATGAATTTTGTATTTTTTTTGTTGATTAGAGTATAGCATGATCTGTTGATTGAATAAGAGATGCTTTATACTTTGCTGGCCCAGTTCATTATATTTTTTTGTCTCTCGAGTCTGGACAATTGAATATTTGAATGTATTAGGAGAACCAAAATTGAGCAGTCACTTTATATGAGTTATCCACTAGATAATCGCGTACGACCCACCAATTCTTTCGTGAATGCTTGGCTTATTGTATGCTGACATTTTACCTCGGTTGCATGGATCTTCATAGTACCCATCTTAGCTACTGTCCATGCTATGAACAGCTGAGAATTAGACCAAAATTCAAGAGATACTTGCAAATTTCCTGTCCGTCTTGACTTGACTACTGCGGATTTTTTTATTTGTTGATGTCAGTGGCAGTCCATTCATCATATTTTTTTCCTCACCTCGCCATAGTCAGGAGTCTTTAAGCCACTGAGGTAGTATTGTTCTAACACACAATCCTGTTCTAGCTTGCATTGAAGTTTGAGTTTGGAAAAGGGGGGGGGGGGGGTTTCGCGTGTAACTCAATTGATTTCACCTAGTGAAGGCAGCTTGAGAACATTATTTGATGTTTGGGAAGAAGGTTGACACTCAAGTTTGATTAATAGAACTAAAAAACAAACTGATTTTGCAAGCACTTAGAACGAGTTTTTTGGTCTTAATCAACATGGGGCAGGGGCGGATTAGATCTTCTCAGCGCTCTTGTTTGTTTTCTCATTCTACTCCACACCATATTAGATAGGCATAGGTAGGATTAAGTAGGCCTATTAGTAAAAAGATTTTTGTTGATCATTTCTTAAACGAGGGAAACTATATGAAGTATGTTATTGCTTTTCTGAATTTGGATTTGGCACTTGGAAGCATGAATCAATCAAAAACAAGTGATATTAACTACCAGCTGTATTACTGGTATCTGTTAATAACTCTTTTGGTGTGGGTAAGTGAATAAGTTATACCATCCCTGATTTTGATTTCCAAAACACTATACACAAAGTTTCTGGGAAAGGGAGGTTGTGCACTTGTGTGGATTAAGTGGCGTGAAATAACTATATTAGTTGCAGAATGTAAATGATAGCTCGTAGCTGATTTACTTGAACAGGAGGGAAGTGGGATACTAATTGTATTCTTTTTTCAATATTTTCCGATTTTAGTGGGTCTTAGTGTTTTTTTATTTTTTATTTTGTTTTGTTTTGTTTGTAAGACCTAGGATATGAGGCGTCAAACCTGGGACAATCCCCAGGCACGTTAATTTGCTAACCACTAAGTCAACCTTAATCCTCATAGGGGGTCATAGAATGGTGGATACTGGATATTCATATCAACACACTCTGGTTTAATTAATATTTAGATTCTTTGTCGCTAAAAGGTAGTAGTACATTTTCTTAGTCCATATACATCCCTGTCTGATGTCAGTCTGCTAATATTACGTGTCACGAAATAAATTGCTAAAAAGAACGCCTGGGATATACTATGTATTTTCTCTACAGACATGCATGGACATAATGCGTAAAACATGGTTCCCAAAAAAAAAAAAAGGTGCTCCATACATTCACCATTTTGGAGGTCTGTGAACTATGTTGAAGCAGTTTATTCATTTTATGGCTTGAGGTAAGAATTATTATTTGTAAAGATTGCAGCTAATGAGTCATGACATGATGATGGTGGAGGCAGGGGCGAAGCCGGTTAGTGGCGAGGGGTGGCGGCCGCCACCCCGGCGAGGAAAAAAATAATCTGCTTCTATAGGTTAATATATATATTTTTGCTTAAATATGAATCAATATATTGGTTTGGCGTAGTGGGGTGCAATCCTTCTACCCAGTGTGTCCGGGTTCGAATCCCATTGAATGCAGTTTTTTCATCTTTTTATTTAATATTTTAACTTCTTAATTTTAAAAATAAATCTATGTGAGCTATCACCGGGATTTGAACCTTGCCCGTTGCCAATTTGAAGCTTTTATCATCATGAATCAACCAGTAGAGCAAATAACTTGTCATTGATGTGTCTGTATCAGTATATATCTAAAGTTTGGGTTTCATCTTCGTGCCAAATTTATTATGTACCTAAATTAAACAAAATTAAGTTAATTATGTTAACTCCGTGTGTCTATACTTGGGTAACATATTTTTACATGAAAAAAAGAACTTCAAATTATCGGGCGAAGTGTTGCGTGTTGGCCGATATATTTCGCTTTTGGGTGTACAGTTACCGATATCTCGACGTGCCAAAAGGGGGGGAAATATTGGCCGATATATCCGATATGATAATACTTTTGCCTATACTTTTCCTCAAATTAGATGACCGTGATGTCTGTATTCTATTAAACACCGCGACACCGTGGTCAGACCAAAACCGATATTTTGAACCACAGAAACCGCAAAGATAAAGGCACTAGGCATAATCCGCCACCCCGAATTTTAGATCCTGGCTTCGCCCCTGGGTGGAGGACAGAGTTTGAATTTGTATTACTGCTTGACTGTTTAACCTGAGCCACGGGTCAGAAGCTATAGTCATTTAGTTAACAGGTCATTGATGAGGAAGAGAGCTTGTGCCTCAATGGAGACTGAAAATTTATTTTCATTTGGAAGTCTGTTATCAAATTGTAATCCATGAAAATATCCACAATGATTTCTTTTTGATGTTTGCTAACAACTTTGATTTTCTTTTCCCAAGATCACCATTTCGTTCATGCCTTTTGATTTTGTATTTGAGTTCCATGCCTCTTTCAGTGCTTCGTAGCTTCTTTGTTCTTGAAACTGTAAGATTAGTTAAGACTATTAAGTTTATGCGGAATAAGCTTTGAACATTAGCCCATGTAGTTTACAATATTTTCCTGGTTTATATGTTGAAGTCCAGAAAGTTCTTGAGGAATGAAGATCTTTAAACTTGTCTTTCTGCTGATCTTTTGACGAGTTAATTAAATTTCTGAGCCTGAGTTTGTTTTGGCTGATATATATTAGATTCGCGAAACATTGTGCTTCTGGAATTTCCTGGGGTACAAGTGTATAACTATATGTAGATTGGGGTTTCCTTGCTTAATTGGTGCTGGGAAGGAGAATAGTGGATTAGAATGGATGCGCATTTTGTGGATTTGCTTGTTGCAGTTCGGCTCATGGCAATGATGCAAAAAAGATGAGGAAGGTAGTTGGAAGGTGGGAGGGGGACCTCATAGCAACGGAGCAAAACTCTTTTACTCTGAGGAGAGGAGCTGTGAGAAAATGAATAGAATAAATATGTAAAAAGCAGATGCTTTGAATTTGTCTGCCTTTGGTGATGTAGGTGGCAGGAGTCAGTTTAATTCTTCATCAATGAGGACTATGAAAATCATGTGGTTTATATCGACTACCTTATTTCTTGCAGAAATCTCATTCGTATACTCGACAAGCCCTTTGATTATTGGCCAAAAGGAGTATAGCTTTACATAGAAAGGCTGTTGCTCACTTCCTGGCCTGTTAATAGAGTTGTATATTTTTCGTATTTTAGTTGTGCATCTTGAAGAATGATCTCTGGGCTTTCAAATTCTGCTTATAGGCATCAGTCTTAAATGTTTCAATTTTTTCTGTGTGCCAACTCTGATTTATGTATAACCATTTTATTATGTCGTATCATTGGGTGCTTGGATTAATACTCGGGAGTGGGGTCTCACTTGTGTGTTTGATAACATTTTAGGAAACGGTGACCGGTCAAATACAGGGGGCAGTGGTCCAAAAGGAAACAATCATTCAGAAGGCAGTAAATCTAATAATAATGCGAGTCAAAGGCCCCAGCATATAACTAAGGACTGGAGAGAGTTCAGAGCCACACTCTTTGCACGTGAGCAGGTACTTGTGTGTTTTCACTTACTATATATAAACTCATACTATGTTTTTGAGTAGTTATGGAAGTTGGCCCACAGTCATCCTTTGAGACTTAGAAACTCTGTTTAAGATTGTTCTAATTTTACTTTTTGTGATAAGAACTACAGGGTTCCAGTTATCACATAGACACATACATTTCGGTTCTTCAATGTGTTTGTCAGATGCTTGACATACGATATTTTTCCTGCAGTCCTAACATTTAGCCTTATTTGTCATCTGCTGGCCTTGGCTTTGAATTCTAATGAAGTCTTCCGGTTTCTCAAAATCCTGGACATTAGACAGTTTAATTTCTGTGCATTGTTCTGAGCTGTTTCATTGACATGTGAGGGGATGTGGACACTATCTACTAATGTGGATCTTCTAGGTGATGAGAATCTAGTTTTAACTGGATGATGGGTTTCTTTGCCCCATCCTGTGGGAGTATGGGCTGGTATTTTGAGGGAGGGGGCAAGGGGTTGAAGTTTCTTCAGGTTCTAGCTGTATAAATCGTTTCCTCAATATAGAGTTTCTAGTATCTGTGGAGTGTAATAGACGTGGCTAGTTTAACTCGAGTTCTGTTGCATTTGTTTAATCGAATGGGCTATGGGCATCTGTGAGTTCACCAAATGGAATAGAGTGGGTCGTGCCTACTAGGTGCATAATCTCATACTGCTGCTTGTCATTTTCTAACTTGGCAGTTGCCATGTGTAACACAACTTTTATAATTCAGAGATCTCATTATAGATCAAAGTCGGTTCAGGAGTTCAGCAAAGCTCTCCCTACCAATTTTTTATTTTTTTATTTTTCTCCTGAGACCAGAAGAGCAGCTACGTATTCTTGGAAGTAAGATGGAGTAGGGAATTAGAATCTGAAATTGGTAGACTTCTTATGTTGACAAAGATCTTAGGAAAGGTTTGCTTAGTAGGTTGAATTTGGCTCGAATCCGCAGCTTCCGCTCTGGCAGGGCAGTCACCAGGGTCAATCTATCCCTTGGGAAAAAGTGGGAGATCGTAAAACAAGAGTTATTTAAAGCAACCACTGATGTGGGGGGAGGGGATCATAGAATATTGCACATTGTTGATCACTGTAAGTTCTCCCAAGTCCTAACGCAAGTCAGCAGCCGAGTTCCATTTTCTTCTTGGAGCTACTCCCTGTGTTGTAAATGATTCTAATTTCCTTTCCTTTGATTTGATGCTTGCCCACAATTCCTTCTACAAGACCCTTGCCATCTGACAGAATGGTTTCATGGTGGAAGCTCTGGTCTTGGCATCACTTCATCACCTTTTTAGGCAGTGGGTTGGAGCTTACCAATCATCTGAGGTCCTGAGCAGAGTTGAAGCCTGCTTGCCATCACCTTTGGGAGTTGTGGAGTACATCTCCTGTACCGACAGTGTTACTTCTAGGGATATGGGAGGCGTCAACAAGAAGGCAAGGACTGGCGAGGGCCGAGGGGGGTGGAGAACCTTGGTGGGGGCGCTTGTTTGTAGGGTTTGCTATAGGTGCAGCCATAAAACGCTTAGTTGAAATTTTCAGTTTGATGGTATGTGATGTCTGGTGAGGGTATGGTGGTATGGTGGTGCACTAGCCCAGTTTCTTCGGTTTCAGATTTCCAGGTGAAGGAGGTAGTTTCCCAACTTGTATTTTTGGTGGTTGAACAGAAACCAATCTTTGACATATTCAGTGAAGAAGGGCTCAGGTAGAAGCCAAGTGGTGCCACGCCTTACGGCTGCTAGGACATTCCAGAGCATTTAAGAATGGTTCCAGTGATATCAAGGCAAAAGGGTAAAAATTTCAGAGGACTTGCCAAACGGAAAGTAGAACTTTGGATGGTAATGCAAAGTCCAAAGTTGATTCCGGCTTCTTTTTTTCTTTTTATTTGTCGTCTTCCTCTCTCTCTCTCTCTCTCTTTCTTTTTTTCTTTTCTTTTTTCTTTTTTCATCTTTTTTTTTTTTTGACAAAGGGATCCCTGTTTTTGTTGCTAGTTGTGTGAGTATCGACATCCTGCCAGCATTCATTATAGTAATTACTTTCGGTTATCAAAAGAAAAGATATGTTCACATTACAGTAAGGATTATCACAGGCTTATTTGGAAGGGGATACGCTGAATCAAGGTCAGAATGTCAAGTGGGAGATTAGCCTCAGAGCTATGCAGATGATCAGGCCCTCTTTGACAAAAAGATTATCGTCACGAGATTTTTTTTTTTTTTTTTTTGAGGTTTGTCGTGAGATTTAGGGTCCTAGAAATGGCTTTCGAAGAGGCCCCCTAACTAAACCATTTATATTTCTAAAAACTAATGAATGACCGTGTCCTAGAGCCCAGACTGGTGCTTGGAGTGTAAATCCCAGCCCTTACCCATACGCCATACCCTTATCCTGAGTATGAGAAGCTTTTTCAAAATTTGAGGGTCTGTCTCTGTTGCACTAGAGCTTCATCATATGGAGCTTATTCATGCTATAACACAAAAGGCGCACAGCTTCTTCTTCCGAGTGGTGTTGGCCATGCGAAATGAGTAAGAGCTCTCTCAGGAGCTCAGAATTTGTTGGACTCCTTATGAAATGTGACTACCTTCTTAAGTAAAAAGTAATGATCTAATTCAATTTCTTTTTCTTGGTGTTAGACCTGGCTGACATTACGTGGAGTGTTTATTAACCACTTCACAATAGTTAAAACTTGCTTGACTTGTTAGGTTAGTAGTACATCTACTTTTGGTATGCTGAAGGGTGAAGCAGCATAATTTGCACTTCCTAGTTCGTTTTATAACTATTATTATTTTAATATCATTTCTCCTTTCCTGATTTACTTTTTGGGTGTTATCAGGCTGAATCTGTTGAACCTGCCACTCATGGTCAAGATGGGTCACATAAAGAAGCCAAACCTCTGGGTCTTAAGTGGGCTCATCCCATTTCATTACCTGAAGCTGGCTCGGTTCTTGTTGCTACAGAAAAGCTTGATGGTGTTCGTACTTTTGAGAGAACTGTGGTTCTTCTTCTTAGATCTGGGACTAGACATCCTCAAGAGGGCCCTTTTGGGGTGGTGATAAACCGCCCTCTCCATAAGAAGATCAAGCACATGAAACCTAATAATTTAGAGCTCGCTACCACTTTTGCTGATTGTTCATTGCATTTTGGTGGCCCTCTGGAAGCAAGCATGTTTCTACTAAAAACGGGTGAAAAACCTAAACCACCTGGATTCGAAGAGGTGATCCCTGGTCTTTGTTTTGGCGCTCGGAATACTTTGGATGAAGCCATGGAATTGGTGAAAAAAGGAGTGCTCAAGCCACAGGACTTCAGATTCTTTGTGGGATATGCAGGGTGGCAACTTGATCAACTGAGAGAAGAAATTGAATCCAAGTATTGGCATGTAGCTGCATGCAGCACAAATCTAATTTTGGGTAGTTCATCAGATTCATCAGAGGGCTTATGGGAAGAGACTTTGCAACTAATGGGTGGTCAGTACTCAGAGCTCAGTCGAAAGCCTAAACAAGACCTGTAATGTCTTTCTTATTCATGGAAACTAGCTGATGCAGCAACTTAATAAGCCTTATATATGCAAGCAAAATTAATAGCAACTGTATCTTAGATTTACATGTACATAAAAGGTTGGTAAACGTCTTGGTAGTTCATGCTTTGTAGTGGGTGTCTATTTCCAGTATTTGTATGTAGCAAACCTGCATTTTTATTGTTTGATGAAAGCTTCAGAATGATAATAGGCTTCAGCAATTATTTCTGCTTCGGCGACTGCCTGACTCCTGTAGAACTGGCTTTACTGAGTATTCTCTCTTTATTTTTTTTTTCAATTTTTTTCTCCCTCGAGGGGTTTTACTGTGAATTCTTTGTGCTTACTGAGAAGTTTTGGATCAATCTTACTATTAGGAATTCTGCAGCAGGGTTTCTGATTTCTGAATTTTTTTATTTTTGTTCCATTATTTTTGCCATCATCATATTTGTTCTGGAGAGTATACTTTAGTGTAACTTTGGATTATGTGATTTGAGTTGAATCGTTCAATTATCATCTATAAAATGTACATGTCCTCGTGTTTATGTAGATCTTACATGGTGTGGTAAGATATGCATTCAGGAAACAGTAAAAACACAAACCCAAGGGATGGTTGCAAGAATTTCCATTTCAGGTAAAGTTAAATATGGACAAAAGAAATCGGCACTCTACATTTGATGCATTACATGTATAAGCTTTCGTTTATCACTCCTCTCCTTCCCAACTCTCCTGCTGTACAGTCTCGCCGTCAGAGTTATCGGTAAACCAGGCAAAAGAGTTCACCATCTGATCCTCATACTCTGCGGAGCTCTGCTGGTTCGCTTACTGGTTAGTTAGTCTTAATATGTAAATATCCTTTTCCCTCGAATTTAATTTCGAGCTCCTTTGAGCGCATGTAGCCATATACCAACTTGGTGGACGGAATTTTTTTTCCGTTTGCTTAGTAGAAACTACCACCCATTTTTCCCATTGGAGTTTATCAACCGGCTTTCCCCTTGATCGTCTTCATTCTTGTTCCTGGCTTTCTCCATGCGTGATTTTCTAACTGCCTGTTGGATTTGCCTTTCATGCTCTTTCAACATGTCTTCGAGGTTCCCTCCTGGAGGAACTAATGGTCCAGAGAAGTTCATCCTGTTTTTCTTTGGCAAATAGCCCTTTCAAACATGACAAAAAGAGAAGCAAAAATCAGCTTGAATTTTTCTGAAAAGTGTAAAGAAAAAGGTGGCAAAATAGTAACAGGTCACGATGAATTCCGCACATTTCTGAGGAAGAAGTAATGATGGGTATGACTACTAAGGTTCAAAATCACTTACATTGTCCTTGCCAACGGCCCAGTCATCCCGTCTAGATGACAAATTCGACAAGTCAGTTCCGTTAGTCAAGCCAGATTTTTGAGACCTGGAATCTGACCTCGTCCTAGATGTCTGGTGGGTGTCATCATCCTTCGATTTTTTATTCCAAGATCCAGCGGCACTTGGATGAACCATGGAAGTAGTGTGTGGCAAATCATTTGCTGAATTTCGCCTGTGCGCCTCAACTGTATAAGAAGCCACTCCATTCGCATGTGTATTGGGGCCCTTTTTACCCTGCAATACATAGGTACTGATATTTCAGCTCTAAAGTTAAGCATGGAGCAATGATAATCTGGGTAGTTATGGATAAACGTGTACCTGTAATGAGGCATCTTCGTCGGCCTCAAATTCAGAGGTGGGCTTAGATTCTCTTTGACCTCTTCTAACAGATTCAGGCCCTCTTCCTTTTACCGCCTCTGCCTTGCGCCTGGAATCATAGATAATGAACAAGTAAGATGAGAATTGGTTCAGCAACGAAATGTGAAACACGACAATTACTAGTCTTCTCAGAATACTAGGAAAAATTTTCCTCAGGGATTGAAGTTGTAGGATTCCATGAAACTTATTTAACACTGAACACATTTTTCAGGCCAATAGTACATGAATTGGAAGCTAACAATGAATGAAAACAAGCACAAAGGGCAAGGAGTATGCATTCAGATTGTCGAGCTGCTTCAAAAACATGTTAGGAAGTGTCTTCAGCCTGTCTTATAGTAGGAAATATTTCTCTCTCGTTATTTGCAATAATTTGCTATGTTGAGACAATTTGCAATGTTCTGAAGTGTACATTCTAACATCGATGTTTTCTCCTGCTTAATGATCCTAGTTTTAGAGTATTTTTGCTTCATAAATATCTAACACTTAATATGAACATTACGGAATTCTGTACTACAGCAATCTGTCATACTTCCAACTCAAAATGTTTTCCCGAAACAGTTATCTTACAAATTTCCAGTAACTAAAATGTTTCGAGTGATCATATCTGAAAATGGTTTAAAATTTGCATCATTAACCTACATTCGTTGATCAACTGTACATTATCCGATTCATTGCTGTTTAAATTCAACTCCCCTTAACTAGCTTGTTCAAAAAGTACACATAAATGCTACTGTAAATTATCTCTCTTAGCATTGAACTGCTCGGATTCCAAGAGCATTTTAATGAAAAACCCAAAAATCCATTAATCTGGGAGGGCAGTTCATAGATTACTCATGAATTGATCACATATCATGAAGTGCACATATACATGACATGGTAACGGACACGTCGATTTTTATCTACTAAAAGCGAATACATACCTTCTAGCTTCTTCATCTCGAAGTTTTACATCAAATTCCTTTGAGGGAACATACTTCGGTAAGCTGGATGGATCACAAGGAAGCGGGTGTGTCGTGAAGAACTGATGATAAGAAGCCAAGTAAGAAAGAAGTTATTAAACAGTAACAAATTAAATCAGGAGAAATATTAAGATAGCAAAGATTATTCTCTTCTTTAATCTACAAAACACTTAAGACATTAAATAAAAGCAACCAAAGGAGATTGAGGATTACTTCGCTCTTCAAAGCAGTTGAAGCAGTCCCCCTTTTTTCCGGTTCCATGGAAAGAAGAGTGTCAGCGAGGGCCAAAGCTGAAGACGGAAAATCTTTGTATGTGTCTGTGAGACGGCGCTTGTAGGGTTGCTGGGGTTTGAAACTAGTTGCATGTGGAAATTTTGTTTTCTTCCAGTAAGATTCAGAGGGTGAACCACAGAGCTTGAAAATTTTGTGCATTTGTTCCACCTAAGAATTTTAGCAAATAATTAGCAAAAATTACGATCGTTGCATTCAGAAAAATAACACATCAAAGAAACTTCTAACCTACACTCCTTTAATTTAATCTATGGATTTTAAAACCTTTCTTGGCTACCGGAGAAGAACATCAATGGTTTTACAACTGAACAAATAACTATGTGTTTGTTTTTAACTACAGAAATACCTCTGTTCTTCCAGGCATGATTGGCTTTCCAGCAAATAGTTCTGCAATTATGCAACCCACGCTCCACATATCAACAGCAACACCATAGTTAGTTGAACCCAGCAGAAGCTCTGGAGCCCTATACCATAAAGTCACAACGCGACTAGTTAATGGCTGCTTTTGATCAGGCTTGAAGAAAGTTGCCAGACCAAAATCTCCAATTTTGAGCACCCCGTCATTGTTGATTAGAAGGTTGGAACCTTTGATGTCTCTGTGAAGAACTCCGCGACTATGGCAATGTTCTAGTCCAGAGAGAAGCTGCTTCATGTAGCATTTGATCTGCAGCAATTCCATGATACATAAGAACATTGTTACATTATAAAGAATTAAATTTTTTTAGTACTTATCCCTTCATCAGATATGAGATAAATAGTACCTGTGCTTCCGTAAATTTATTGCCAGGAGTCGCTGAAAGGCCAGCTAGATCGTGCTCCATGTACTCGAATACAAGGTACAAGCTTCCTGACATCCTCGAAGTGACTAGACCCTCAAGTTTCATTATGTTTGGGTGGTCCAGCTTCCGTAGAATAAGTATTTCCCTGGCCATGAAACGAACACTTTCTGGATCCATATTAACAAACCGCACCTTCTTCATAGCGACAATTTTGCCAGTTTCAAGGTCACGAGCCTTGTAAACACTGCTGTAAGTTCCTTGGCCAATCTGCACACAGGTGGAAAACATCAGTGCTGTGAAAACAAAGCAAAAAATCTACTAGACAGAAAGTGTGTGTGTTTTTTTATAGAGGAACGGATAAAATACTGCAGAAAAATTGCCTGATTCTTCGACTATGTAATCAGCTCTAATGTGGGTGACAAGAAGAGACTAGTACAACTCTAAGCCACGCTGTAATTTATTAAACAACGAGTTCCTCAGCTGTGTAACATAAGTAACACATCTTAAAGAAAAAGCTAAGCTGGTTGTAAAACTCGATATGGATAGTGTTCAGTTCATAGGTACTAAGATGGTTGCCAAATTCAGTAAATTGAAGTTTTGAGACCACGCACATAATAACAAAAATGTCATTCAAAACCAAACTACTACTTAAATACTGTAGCTGCGGTCATAAAAATTGCAACAGGATTCATGAAAAGACAATTAAAGTATCAAAATCAGCAGTACAGGATTCCACATTGTTTGCAGGACAAATACCGAAAACAGCATAAAATGTAGCTTCCTAAACAAGTCAAAACCATCATAAAAACAACAGAATGCAGTCATGTACACACAGAAGCAAACCAAAATGAGCACACAAAACCAAAAGGAAGAAAAGGTGGAGATGACTCACTTTCTCCAACTTCTCAAAGGAATCAGCTCTCCTAGGGACCCATCCTTGGATAGCTTCACCAGCCACAGAACTCAACCAAGACGGCCACCCAGCAACAACCTGATCAGCAGGCGCCGGCCGCGACATGCTAATGATCCTACTCATAGGCTTCTGACCACCATTAACCCCTAAATCCACGGTGGCACGCCTGTGGTGGGACCCCTTTGATGATGGTCTCTCCACAATTATGGTCTTAGTCTTCTCCCCATTATGATGATCATCCATCTGCTTCTTATTACTAAGAGACCCTGAAAACCCATTTGCAGCCAATGACCCGGAATACCCATTTGATGCCAATGACCCGGAATACCCATTTGATGCCAATGACCCGGAATGATGAACCTGTGATGGTGTCTTGGACGAGACGCGACTAGGCGCCCGGCTCGACCCGCTTAACGAACCCGAAGTTGTGGCCCCGGATTGGACCCTTGATGGTGGTCTACTACCCCTCATTGACCCATCATTATAACCATTAACATCCTCCCTCTTAGATGGAGCCATCAATTGCACAGAAGACTTGTTGCTCACGTCTTTATTTTCTTGCATTTGATTGACATGATCATTTGGAGATGATGACTTTGAACAAATGCAACCCATTTTAACAAACTTAAATTTCGTCACCTTTCTTTCTAACTAAGACACCTTTCTACAAACAGGTTGTATACCAATGTTTTTGTCACCCAATTATTATGATTTCCCAGTTTCAACAAATTTGTGTGCACATTTAATTTTTTTTTGTCAAAATAAAAAGATTTGTCACATCCAAAAAATTCTTGTATTAAAATATAAGGATTGTCAATTGAGTTCTCTCAAAAAACCAGAGAAGAACACAACTAACAACCCAACAAAAATTATTCCCACCTCAAAAATATAAAAATAAATTGTAAAAAACAAATTATTGAATGTGCTGTTTAATTATTTCTAAATGTGACAGAAAACCCAGAATTCAATTTAATGAAGTTAACACAATTTTGCCAAATGGCAATGTTGGTAGGTGCAAAAACTTGTTGGGGAATTTAAAGTCAAAGGCAATGTAGTAAATAAGATGGTAAAAAAAAAAAAACAAAATTTGAAAATTTGATTACATAAAAATTTCAAGCAAAACCCAGAATTTGTTTTGTTTTTTTTTTTTAATACCAAAATGATCACAAATTGTGTCAAAAATTGGGAATTATTATGGATTTGAAATGTGGGAAAGCTTATGTTTAGTTCATGCACAAACACAAATGAATTGAAAAATTCAATAGGAAGCCGGAGAATCCTTAAAATGATTAAAGTAATTAAAGAAACCCAGACCAGAATATCCAACAAATTATTTATGATACAAATAATTTGAATGTGAAATAAAAATTTAAATTTGTATTTGAAAAAGAATTAAAAGCTTCTTGTAGATTGAGGGGGAAGAGTTCTGGCCTAGGGTGGACCTTACCGGTTCTTCCTGTGTGCTCGAAAAAAAAATATTTTGAAATAATTTGTCAAGGAAAAACAATGAGAAAGAGAAAATAAAATTAATACTACTAAACTTGATTTAATAAATCGATACACGTAGAAATTAGTGTAAAAGGGATTAAATTTTGTTTTATGTTGATAAGATTATCGTGATTTTTGTTAACGTTTTGTTAGAACGCAGTTAGAGAGATTATGTTGTGTTATTTCCACCTGGAAAGTGGGATGTGTAGGAAAGAGAGGGGGGCGAAAATGGGTTATTGTTGTGTAGGAATCCTAAAAAAGCGAAAAACCAAGGAAATGTTTTTGAGTTGAATCTATGGGGAAATGAAGTGGCAAAGCAAAAGACATGGAGGGAAGAAAAAACAACTCAAATTGGGTAATAATGTAATATGTATGTATTTTTGTATGTTGGGAGTCAACTCTGATAACAACAGCAACAACAAATCCACAATGTGTCTTTGTGTGCTCTGTGTATGTGGGCTGCATTATGTTGTCCTTTGCTTCAAAGTTCAAACTGTTCTCCTCTTTCTCTCCTTAGTTTATTAGAAACGCCACCTAGGCTGTGTCACCATGGTAGACTAATCTTTGTGTACGGTGGAACTGTGTGTATGATTTTTGTGTAACTTAAAAAGAATATGCCGAAGATTTTCTAATGAATACTGCAACTACTTTAATATATACTACCTCCGATTCAAAGTATTTTCTTGTTTCATTTTGCAGTTTTGAGGTGACATGTTGTGGTTTATTTTTAGACCAAATGAATCGTTCACTTACTGCAAAAATGAGTAAATATGACATTTCTGCATTGCACTCTACCACAACTACTTGATTTTAAGGCAAACGAGTTTTTTATTTGGTCTAAATTTAATCTCTAACATGACAACTCAAAACTGCAACACAAAGTCTCATAAAAGACAGTCTCTCAATAATTTATTGAGGACCATTATACTCGGTTACAAAGTGACTCTTTTTACATTGATTGTAACCATGATAATAGTTTTAATGATCGTATAATTTACTATAATAAATTACATTAGCTAGAATTTATAAAGTAACCCCTTTGCAAATCTTGGATTAAGTGTTCAAAGTCTTTAACTAAAACGATTACCAAAAGTAGTATAACGGTCCCTAATTATATAAACAGGGTCACGATATAAATAATATAATTGGTCTCTCAATAAATTATTAAAAGACAGTCTCCCACAAGACCTATTGAAACTGCTGCAACACAGGAAAATCTTTTTGAATCAGATGGAGTATGGACCTTTTTGATGAATATGTAACCGTGTATCATGGAGTTGGCTTCATATTGGACTATGAACTATTACTTTTGATATTAGGGCAATAGGGTGTTCCATTTGGTATCAAGTCCATTATGGACTAATCTTCGTGTAAGGTAGAGCTGCGTGTAAAATCCGTATTTTATTTGTAGCATTTATGAATACTCCCTCTGACCCAAAAAGCAATTTTAAGAGAAAATTAAATGAATCGCTTACATACGGAACAAAGTAGTAAATATTTCATTCTACATTGCAGTCTATCAACTCTACTTGATTTTAAAGCAAACGGTTCTTTTATTTAGTCTAAAGAAATCATGCTGTTAGATAGAAAATAATCAAAGCTACTAAGGGTTGGTTCGTAGATAATTTGAATAATAATAATAAAAAGTAGTTTAATATGTGTAATATTCACAATTTAATCATTATTTGCTTAATAGAATACTTAATTTACTCCGAGTATGAAGATATCAAATTGTTTACCTGTATTATTGTACCCCATCGTGGATGCACTTTTCACTCCACATCAAAAATTAGCCATAAACTTATATAGAAAATAATAGAGTAGGCATATTTTATTTAACATAAATATATTAGAGCATTAGTTGTGCGGGACTGATATGTGCAAGCGCAAATAATTATACCATGCTCCCGGGAACACAAGGAGCATAGTGGTCCTTCTCACAATAGAGGAGTAGGGACCACACTTAAATAGATTTTAAATTATTTTTAATTGTGGTCCCTACTCCTACATTGTAAGAAGAACCATCATGCTCCTTGTGCTCCCGGGAGCATGTATAAGCATTGATGTGCAAGTACCCTCGGGGGTGGCTATAGCTAATTATTTCGTGAACATTTTTTTGCATAATTTTTTGTATTTGAATATATATATATATATATATATATATATATATATATATATATATATATATATATATATATAATAGTGATATAAGTCTTTAAGAATATTTTTTTTCCCTGAAAAAAAGGACTATAATAATTTGAACTAACAATCTCATCATTATAATATATATTTGGACAAATAAAAAGTACTCCTTTATTCATATTATTGATTCAAAACACATCAAATTAAATATTGCCGATAATTTCTCAACAAATATAAAAACTCATCCACTAAACTTTTTCAACCAAATTCTATGTGGTAATTGACTTGGCAACACACATTCAAAGGCAATAATGTAGGATCAGTGTATATCTATATCTGTAGTCTTAGAAAAATCAAGAGCTTCTTGCTGTATTACTTTAGTACTCTAGTCCGATTGTCTAATTTTTGTCCAAATTTTATTTTTGTTTGAGTACAACACTATAACATAAGAATTCCCAAAAATCAATTAGTTTTGGAATTCAATCTCAAATCAAACAGTTTAATTGCTTAAACAAATGACCAATCAAGGACATCATACAATGCCGGTATGTGGAACTTTCTTTGTTCATATATATTTACATGCATTAGTTATATATGTATAAACTTGATAATTTTGTTACATATCATTATCCAAATCATGAATATTTGTTAAACTTGAACATATATGTTCAAACTTTGCTATTGTAATGTCTTAATAGAAGTCATAAAAGTTCATATCTACCTGCTTGGAGCGAAGTTGTACATATTTAAATGACTCTTTATTTCATATTGCTTTGTATCCATTGCATAATATACAGGTAAACTTCTTGATAATATTCTTCAATATAGTGCTCACACATAGACTCAGCAAAGACGAAAAAATAATGTTACATATATTAACTCGAAAATTTCTAAATTTTTCTTTTATCATTTACCAGGGGAATAATACCGAGGAAGCTCAAGACATTAATAATTGGTTACCAATAACAGCAACTAGAAAAGCAAAGTGGTATTATTCAGCATTCCATAATGTAACAGCCATGGTAGGAGCAGGGGTATTGGGATTGCCCTGCGCAATGGCTCAACTCGGTTGGTAATGCTCATTTATACTTTTATTTTTTTAATATAATTAATTAATCTAATAATATGTTGCACACAAACAATATCATGCATTAGATTTAGAAAATCATACACTTAATTTAGTTTGTACATTAACATTACAGGGTTGGGGGAATAGCTGCGATGTTGGTATCTTGGGTTGTAACATATTATTCATTATGGCAATTAGTGGAGCTACATGAAGCAGTTCCAGGAACGAGATTCGATAGGTATCCAGAGTTAGGGATGCATGCTTTTGGTCCAAAACTTGGATATTGGATCGTTATGCCCCAACAGACAATTGTACAAGTTGCTATCAATATAGTTTATATGGTCACTGGAGGAAAGTCATTGAAGAAAGCATTTGACATAGTTATTCCAAGTTTAACGGACACACGAACAACTTATTTCATTCTTATATTTGCCTTTTTGGAGTTGTTACTTTCTCAAACTCCAAGTTTTCATTCATTGAAGGTTGTATCATTCCTTTCCGCGGTAATGTCTATTGCGTAAGTGTATTCCACCATATTTTATGTATATGATAGTCTCCGTATTATATATTTAAATATTTTACAATGTTAGTTTTTCGGGGCTCGTAATAACTTAAAAGTCAATACAACGAGTATTAAATATTAATAATATCTTTGCGAAATGGTATTGGAATTGTAAATTATTCTAACTTTTTGGAATTGAATAATTTGGACAAACTAAAATAGCAAGTATTATAATTTGTTTCCTCTTAAAAAGAAATTTAAATTTTTCTACATGCTAAAAAGAAAAGAAAAAAAAAACGAGCATACTTTAAAAATAAATTTGAAATAACCAAAAAACATGACTCTTGCAATTCTACGGCCTGAGCCGTCATACTAGATGATGAGTTAGGTTTAATAACATCTTAATATTTTACATGCTTAGCTTAACTTTGATATTATAAATGATAATTTCTTTTAACAGCTATTCAATGATTGCTTGCTTTGCATCAATTGGAAAGGGAATAAGTCAACATCATCATCATCAACATGTAGTGTATGGAGTTCGATCGCACACTACAGCAGGCATAATATTTGATATTTTCAATGGATTAGGAACAATTGCTTTTGCATTTGCTGGTCATAGCGTTGTGTTGGAAATTCAAGCGACTATCCCTTCGTCGCCAGAAAAACCTTCGAAAAAACCTATGTGGAAAGGTGCAGTGGTAGCTTATATCATTGTTGCACTGTGCTATTTGACGGTAGCGGTTGCAGGATATTGGGCCTTTGGAAGCAAGGTCGAGGATGATGTTCTTGTATCTCTCGAAAGACCGCCATGGCTTATAGCTGCCGCCAATTTTATGGTGTTTATTCATGTTGTCGGAAGTTATCAGGTAAATTTTTGAACCTTTGAAAGATTTTATAAGACGAGTTCTAAATACTCATACATCAAAAAGGGTCTTTTCATATTTTTAAAGGCAACTCAAGTGGATTTGTCATATAAAGTGTTCATTACAATTATATGTGAGAAAACCTTGCCATAAGATTGAGTTTTGTTTGAAAATTCTTATTTTACTTGAATATCATATCATATAATGTGTAAAAGTATTGGTGATATAACATGAGATAATTTAAATTTTCTTATGCATAATATCTTACACTATCGCTTGCACAATTAAGTTGGGGGTTCTCGTTTCTCTTATCATAAGTATGCATATTAATAGGAAAATATCAATCACATGATAAATTTAGACAAAATATCTAATCTTTCTATCTGACTTTCTTTTTGTAGGTGTTCGCGATGCCAATGTTTGATTTGATTGAGTCGTACTTGTTATTAAACCGTAAATGTACTCCAGGACTAACACTACGTATAATTGCAAGAAGTGTATACGTAGGTAAGAGTAGAGTATCATCTTTCTTTTGTCCTATTACCATTGCGAAATTATAAAATATAATAGCTCTTTTAAAGTATTAGATTCATGATAAATGAAAAACATTAAGAATGTGCTCTACAAAAATTGTTGAAATTCATGCTTCCTAGAACTTCAACAGTATGCAAATTTCCATATCATTTAATTTCTACAAGTATCTCATCATGAATATTAGATAGGTTATGTTCACTTTTTCCCTTAATTTGAGCCTATTAATACATCATTATCTCTTGTTGAACAAAACAAGAATGACTTAGATCGAAAGACTACGCCGTATTCGGACATAATATTTCCTTGGTCTAAAAATTAGTTGTGACCAACTTTGAGCTATCGAATTGCGTTCACCCACATACACAAGTCTTAAGAGCTCTACTCTAGACATATGTTCAGCTTCTAGTAGGAGTATATATATAAGGAAAAAAAATGGAAACATGTATATAAAAATAAAATTTTAAAGAAAGATAGTTTGAAATAAATCCTATAATTGCTTTTCAGCTCAAGAGTCAAAGATAGAATTTTGTTAGAAAAAAATTATAAAATCAACTAATGTTTTTTTTTTTTTTTTTTTTTTTGTGTAAGAAAGGTAATTTTATTCATCCAAAATATGAGAATAAAACGAGATCTTACAAAAAAATAAAACCCACTAAAGTACAAACTCCTCTAACTTATCAGGCTATCTAATATATCCTAATGTATGTTATCACCTTTCCAAGCATACATTCTAACACAAACTAGAAAATGAATATGGTTTACTATGCTTTCCAAACTATGAGCTCTATCACTGAAAATTCTTGATTTTCTTTCCAACCAAATCAGATAAACTGTGGCATTTAGGCTAGCTCTTCCCCATCTACCTTTCCAATACCTGCTGGTCGATCCCCTGCTGAACCATATAAGTTCTCTTTCCAAATCCCAATCTCTTCTTTTGATTCCTAGCCAATTCTGAATCTCATGCCATATTACTCTTGTGAATTTACATTTGAAAAACAGATGTTTATGGCTTTTTTCATCTTCCTTGCAGAGGATACACCTATTGACTATGGGAATTCCCCTCCTCTTCATATTGTCTACTGTGGCCAGACAGTTTTGCACTGCAAGAGACACAATGAAGCTTGTGCTTTGGCATGCTCACCCTGTCCCAAACTGCCTTATGCCAGCTTACCTTTATAAACTTGCCATTCTTTTCTCAGCTAAGCACTATATCAGCTTCTTTCCCCTTATCTCCAGCAACCTGCAAGATGATGTCCCTGGCCTCAAGGATGCCTTTCCAACTTTCACAATCAATTGGTTTCTTTCTAACTTCCCAGCACCCTTTTAAGATATAAGTTCTAACCCACTTACTCCATATGTTGTGCTTGTTCATCATCAATTTCCAGAGCCATTTACCAAGCATGGTTTTGTTCCAGGACAAAACTTCCTTTATATTAATCCCTGCTTCTTCTCTAGGACTACATACGCTCAGCCAGCTTTTGAAATTCATTTTTTCTCTCACCATGTGCAATACCCCACAGGAAATCCTTACATATCTTGTTGATTCTCTTTAGAATGCCCTTTGGAATCAGCAGATTTGCACCACAAAAATTTTCAAGGCCAAATACCACTGAGTTAATCAGTTGCATTTTGCCTGCAAAAGACAGAAACTGAGTGGACCAATGATTTATTGCTGTCTCAAGCTTGCTTATCAGCATCTTATACATGTCCTTTCTCAATTTCTTGGCATGAAGTGGGATCCCCAAGTATCTAAAAGGGAAAGTCCCTTCAGTGAAGCTTGTTTCCTTTAGAATGCCCTGCTTTACCGCCTTTGGTACACCTCCCAAATATATATCAGTCTTGGATGGATTTGCAACTAAACCTGAAACCTTTGCAAACTCATTTAAGTACCTCATCACAGCTTTTACAGAGGGAATACCCCCTCTTGTATAGATCATAAGGTCATCTGCGAAAGTCAAGTGAGTAAGCCTGAGTTTAGAACATTTCGGGTGTAGGGAGAAATCCTTCTGAGCTGGCATAATCCGAAGCATTTTTGATATTATTTCCATACTTAGGACAAATATGTAAGGAGATAATGGGTCTCCCTAGCTCCCATTTATTTTGATTGAGTACCATGGAGAAGTGATGCAACTCAAAACCCAAGTGGTGTATTTTCCTGGAAATCCTAGGTGATGCATCATGCTCTTCACGAAACTCCAGCTCAAGGAGTCAAAGGCTTTCTTTATGTCGACTTTAATCAAGCACCTGGGTGAAATGTTTATCCTACCATACCCTTTTACCAAAGACTGGGAAACCATCACATTATCAAATATGCACCTGCCTTTTACAAAGGCTGCTTGTTCTTCACCAATCAGGGAAGGGAGAACATCCTGTATTCTATTAGCCAATATCTTACTTACAGTTTTGTAAACTGTAGAGCAGCATGAAATTGGCCTATA
Organism: Spergularia bocconei; assembly: GCA_963457585.1. Lineage (NCBI taxonomy): Eukaryota > Viridiplantae > Streptophyta > Magnoliopsida > Caryophyllales > Caryophyllaceae > Spergularia > Spergularia bocconei. The sequence continues at coordinate 12,772,667 of OY734954.1, forward strand.
CTCTACTACAGTTGAAGGGTTGTCTTTTTTGGGGATCAAAGTTATCATTGTACTATTAGCTTGTCTCTGCATCTTGTTAGTAGCAAAAAAATTCCCTTACTGCATTGCTGAAATCCTCACTGATTAGGATCCAATTTTCCTTGAAGAACCCTGCAGAAAATCCGTCTTCCCCAGGACTTTTGTTAGAGTCAATGCCAAATAATGCCTTTCTTATCTCATCATCAGAAACAGGAATACTCAGAGCATCTCCCATCTCCTTTTGCAGCTGTTTTCCATCCTCAAACAAGCTTGGGTCTATTTCTTTTACTTGGTTCTCTGTCCCCAGCAAGGTGATATAATAATTAATAAATGCTTGAGCTATTCCCTTCTGATCAGTATGCACCTTAACATTCATGTCAGCTATCTTTCCAGTTATGCTTTGATGCTTCCTAGGTGTTATCTTGGTGTAGAAATACTTAGTACTGCAATCAGATTACTTTATATGTTGAATTTTGGCTCTCTGACATAACATACTAATCTCTGCCTCCTTCAACTTTTGATAATTATGCTTCAGCTCTTTCACTTTTTGGAAGGTGTCAGAATCTGCATTGATCTGAAGCTCTTTTAGACAGACTTCTAGTTTGTCCTTTGCTATCTTCACCCTTTCAGCCATCTTGGAGAAATGTGTTTTGTTCAGTGCTGTTAGGGCATGCTTGACCTTCTTGAGTATGTTAAAGAACTTCTGCATATGAGTGCCTTACCCTTCTTCTTCCCAAGCATTCTTCACAATATATCTGTAATCCTTATGAGATGACCATCAATTAAGATATCTAAATGCTTTCCTAGGCTTAAATTCTTCCAACACCCTAACCAGAATTGGAGAGTGATCTGAAATTCCAGAAGGGAGGAATTCTGCAAAGGAAGCTGAAGCTTTGATAATCCAAGCTGCATTCACTAAAGCTCGATCTAGCTTACTCCAGTTCATTGATCCTCCCTCTTGATTGTTAGTCCAAGTGAAAAAAACACCCATGTCCAGCCATATCATCAATCGCACAGCCAACCAAACAAGTGTTAAATCCCTAATATCAGCTACATTTGGTGGAGTAGAGCTCTGCTTTTCTTTTTCCTCCCTAATGACATTAAAGTCACCAATCACCAACCAAGGATCACTCCTAGGATTAATCAGATTAAGCTCATTTCACAAAACTTTCCTTTCTAGAGCATCATTACTAGCATAAGTGAAAGTAATGAAAAATTCTTGATTAGAAATGATGTGAAATACTTTGCATTGCACATATTGTGCATGAGTTTTGAGTATACCCACTCTGATTTGTTGTGCCTTCCATAAAACCCATATTCTCCCATTTCTATGGTGATTGTAAGTGGTCACCACATTATAGCTTGAGAACTTCCTCCTTATTACTGCTTTTTCCTTGTGCTCTTTTATTCTAGTCTCAAGGATGCCCATAATATCCACCTTATACTTCAGCAGAAGGTCCTTTACCTCCTGCTACTTGAGGGTGTCATTACACCCTCTTATGTTCTATGCTGTGACTAACATGTTGTTGTTGGGAAGTCATGAGGCTCTCCTTCTCCTCCAAACTTCTCTCCCAATCATCCTCTGTCACCATCAGGTACTTCTTTTGCCTCAACAGACATTAGATCCTTAAATCTATTGACTATAGAAGCAGCTGTGAACTGATTTATGACCTTGCTCTTCTTGGAGGTATTCCTCCTGCTAACCATTTTGAATCCCAAATCTTCTGAAAGTGGAGGGATAGTAAGGATTCCTGGGGATATGTGTTCCATATACCCCCAATTCCTCAACTACATCCTGCTGGTTCTGATTCTTTCCTGCTGATGCCTTACTATGGTCTGTATTTTCATCAACCTCCTCACTAACTGTAATTGTACTGTCCCTGAACTCAGGCATTTTATCTATTATCTCCCCATCAGGAGTAATGGTGAAGATTCATGCTTGTATATGCCTAATGGTTTCAATCAACTAGTTATTCTCAAAATATAAAGTTATTCATATTATAATAAAACCAACGAACAATAGGAGGCTCTCTCTAATATCAACGTTATTCCATGGACATAAAAGTATTTATGTATGTAGTTCATTTGTAATTTACAATATATTTCATTTGAGTTTTTATATCTTCCTTTGTGTTTGGTGTTACAGCTCTCACCGCTATAGTTGGAATTTGTGTTCCCTTCTTTGGAGGTTTGCTTGGTTTCTTTGGGGGATTAGCATTTGCTTCCACATCATACTTTGTACGTATTTGATTCAGAAATCTTATTTTCAAATTATAGTATGAGTTACTCTTATGATAAAATTATCATAACGATTCTCTTAATACAGCTCCCCTGCATCATGTGGCTTATAATGCACCAACCAAAAAAGTGGAGCTTTCATTGGACATCATGTTGGGTAAGCAACAAAATACGTAAATTTCAAAAATTAGGTTATGCGGACAAATAGTGCGGTAAAATTGTTTTTTAACTTAAAGTTATAACAAATCACTCGAAAATCTTAAATTATCTCACTAAAAAAATTCGTATTCCATTATTCAACACTAAATAAATTGAATTTAGTCATTTTTGAATGAGATATAATCAATCTTAAAGTACAAGAAATCAATAGTATTCTATAGCAAGATATATGTTATTGATTTTCGTACGTCGTATTTATATAACACGAACAATCTATATATTGTTAGATTATATAGTGTGTTAATGCTTTAAATAAGTAACAATATAACATTCTTGTATATAATGTGAGTCAAAGTGCTAACGTAGATGCATATCCTTTTTAAAGAAGTACTTTAAAATTATAACATTGATATGATTTCAGGCATGCATTGTCATTGGAGTTGTGATAACGATTATTGCACCAATTGGAGGACTACGGGAAATCATTATATCAGCAAAAAATTACCAGATGTTTTCTTAGAATGTAATGTATGTCCTTATGTTTGCGGGAAAAGTCCTTAAATTGATGTAACAAATATATATCGGCAATCAAATATGTAAAAAAGAAGGTGGATGATGATGATGATGATGACAGTTGTATCTCAAGGTAGAAGCATAAAGTTTCAATGGCCCTATATGGATCCTAGAGAGCATTAGAGACAATATTGATGAAAAAAGTTTTTTTTTGTTAGAAACAACGTTTTAAGTGCAAAATTTTCCCAAAAAAAAACCTATGCTATATATTTTTATTTTGAGAAAAATACATCTTATAGAAGCATTTTAATTTGTGTGTGTGTGTGAGAGAAAGACTACCTTATAGTATTTTACATTTATTTTCCTTAACTTATCTCGTTTTTGCACCTGTCTTTCTAAAATTAAGATCAAGTTTCATGGCTCCAACCACTCCCCCTACTTTTGCAACCACCGTAAATTCACAAATTCACAAAGTCACAATTGATAATAACAATGTAAAGTAGCTATTCACCCTCTACAAATATTCTTATATTCAATTCTTCTACTCCACCTACCTTACGAAAATCATAGCCTCGTAGCAATCCAGGAAGAAGATTTTAGAGAAGACAAAATCGGGATCGGTTGTCCCAAATCGTCCCAAAACAATGAACAGTTCATAGGTTTGAGAAAATAGTACGTGCAAGTGCAATGGAAATCAAGAAATGCATCACACTTTCAAAAAATCATAAGAAAAACATAACTTTTTGAATAGGACTATTTGCTAGGTTTTTGGGTTGATGAACGATTGCACGATTAAATAAGGAAAATTTAAAATTAAAATTAAATTAAAGTTTAGAGTTTGGAAACAAATTAAAATCGATAGGAAAACCCAAATAATTGATGTGTGACTTACCTTTCTTATTTTACCTTAGTTTGCTTTTTTATTCTAATGACAACACGACCATCTTCAACATCGGCAACATTTAAGTGAGAGGATTGTTGATGAACAATGATTGCAATAAAGGAGGAGATGGGTGGGGTCATTGTAGGGAGGTGAAATGAAAGCGCGAAGATTAAAAAAAGTTGACGGAAAATGGATGGATACTATACAAGGTAGTGTGTAACACCCCCAAATTTCATTTCCTTTTTTTAAAAACATTTTTATCGCGAATCAAAACCCAAATTAAGGAAATTCAGAGGTGTCACTCCGCACTCGAGTCAAAGACCCGAATGCAAAGAGATTTCAGAAGCCGAACTACAAATGTCTAATGATTTAAAATAGTCTATTACAATCCAATACTGAAATTTACAACAATCCAAAACATGAATTATGAAATTGTCTAAGTGTAATACATGGTCTAATAACTTAGAGTCCAACTAATATCTAATGAGTCGTCGTTCCCTCATGCATCAATCACTTCAAACCTGTGGTGGATTTAAAGTTGAAAAAGTCAGAAAATTGAGTAAGCCAACACCCCAACTCGTAGAAACCAAAACCCTTACCTGAATTTTGAAAACGTTTTAGTTTTATAATTCGAAAACACACTTAGCACATAACACATATAAATCATCCATTTAATAATTCCAATACAACAATTAAAGGCATATTAGCACAAGTCACCATCCAATTCATCATTTAATAATAGCTTAGGAAACATTCCATAATCCATATCTAACAAATCAAAGATTAACGATAATCAGAAATTCATATGTCATAAGCCATAAGCCATAATCCATAATCCATAATCCAAGACTACTATACCTTAAGTGTGCACACCCCCTACTGGGTGTTTTTAACCCAAGTAGAGTAGACTAGAGCCTAACCCTCTTAAAAACCGATGCAGTGGGGAAATTAGTAGGAGTCGATGCGACTCAAACATATAAATATGAGTTCTTTTGACTCAAGCAAATAAATAGGAGCTCTTTTGGCTTGAACGAATAAATAAGAGTTCTTTTGACTCAAACAAATAAATAGGAGTTCTTTTGCTCCGTCTATGTAACCAGTATCTTATTGAGAGAATTGATGATCACAAATCATATAAAACGATATCAAACCAACATCATAATATAAATTGGCTATGTGCCCACAAACCAAACCAAATCAACTAATTCAATATACGTTCAGTCTTACCTTTCAAAATAACATATTTGTCGTAAGCGATAGATACCATATACCATATACCATATACCAAAACCATCGCATTAATTCCAACCAATCATAATATGATAATTGTATAAATTGAATTGTTCTCCACCTATCATGATACTATGTTCACATCCAATCACCAATCACATCTAGCACATAAGTTTGAAAGGTTTTTACAAGTTTAAGAAAGGTTGAGCATGCTAGCTTACCTTTTTTAGCAAACGGAAAACTCAATAGCACAACAATCACTAGTACTCATCGTCTACGAACTCAAGCTCTACAATTATACAGTCAACGATCCCTAATTAATACTAATCTCACCCAATCATTCATCTAAATATTTAAGTTAGTACTATTCTATATGCAATGCCCATGACCATATGATTTCTAACCCAACAATTACCAATTAACCAACAATTATAAATCCAATTCAATAATTAAATACTAATACTCAATAACTCTTAATCTATCTTAAAAATTCCGAAAGACTTAAAATCACTTACAAAACAGAATCTAATTCATAAAAGTCAATCCTTAATTATTATGATTTATTTAGGATTTATTAAAACAATTTATATTATGTTTTAATTATCAAAAACACGTTTAAATTACATAAAATTACATAAAAACGAATTAAATTAACTAAAATACGAAAATCAGTTTATAATTTCTTAAATTATCAAAATTTCGAATTATTGGTTATTATAATTAATTTGGGGTAATTAATCTAATTAAGAAACAATTAATCAAAATTCTCCCAATCTACAATTTCTACAAACTTTGGACAAAACCCAATTCAAATCTCAAACTAAATTCAAGAACTCTTATTGACAGATTATAAGTATGATAAAATCATAATTGTCGAAGACAATTGAACCTAATCGAACAATTAAGCTAATTAATCCCAAATTCGTGAATAATGAAAATCAACTCAAAACAATTATCAAAATCGATTCTTTATGCGTAAAACTAACCCAAATCGATTACCCACTAACTATAACATCTAATACTATCAACTAAACACAGATTGAAGCACAAAAACGACTTGAATCTCACGTTTGATTGGAAGAACGAAAAAAGGGGAAAAAGAGGTGGTGAAGAAGCTTTACCCGCGGTAACGAGAGGAGGAAATACAGGTGTCTAGGTGGTCGGCCGGAGGGAAGTAACAGACGGCGGGAAGAAGTAGCAGCGAGAAGGCAGGAGCGGCTGCGTGCGCACGTGTGCGAATTTGATGCGTGAAGAAGAAGCAGGGGAGAAAGAGGAGTTTACATGGGGGGTGTTTTGTCGTGTGATAGAAGAGAGAAGGGAGTCATTTTTTTTTTTTTTCCTTCCCAAAATTCTGATTTCCTCATTGGGTTTGAGTTGGGTATTTGGATCTTATGTTTGGGCCAATGTGGTGTTGGGTTGATGTATGGTTGTGGTAATTAGGATAACCCAATTAGGAAATGAAAACCCAAATAGCCATTCTGATCCTAGAACCCATCTCCGAACCCATTTTTGTAAACGATTTACAAAAATAACATTTAAATCATTTTGGACTAGAATAATTTAATTACAAATTTCTAAAATATTAATATAAAATAATTTGAAATTTCGGGATATTACATAGTCTTCTATAAAAAAATATAAAACTTCTTTTAGGTTGTTTTGGCATGAAAAATAAAGGTAGTTTTCGTGAAATTTTAAATATAAACCGTAGGTGTATGAGAAAAACAAAACAATGAGCTTTCATGAAATTGAGTACAATAAAAATGATTAATAGAGCTTAACCGGAGAGTTCACAACAACAATGAGTTATACACAGCTTATGTCGGAAGACTTCTACATTCATCACCGGCATGTAGATGTGAATCCGATAATGGACAGAAGAAAATACCCGACGATGGTCTTGGACAAGGGATAAAACTCGACTACAGGGCGATACAATGCCTCAACTCTGGACCAGAGAGCGAGACTAACTCTCCATGTCGAATACTTGACAACAAAAGAAAAAAAAACATACCAATCTCTTCTCCTCTAAATTTCGAATCTACTAAGGCCCTGTACAATTGGACTGCATTTTTCAGATTTGATTTGATTTGATTTGATTTGAACTGATCAGATTTGATTTGATTTGAATAAACTTGATTTGATTTGATCTGAACTGAATTAATTGATAAATTAACTGCAATTAGACGAATTAATAACTAAAAGTAGGCTAGATTCATTGATTGTTATTTGGATAATTCTGATTTGATTTGATTTGAATTGATTTGATTTGAATAAATTTGATCTGATTTGAAAACACTGTTGAATAAGTTGAATCGCACGGGGCCTAATACTAAAATTACTAAGAATTGTGAAGATTTGGCAGAGAAATCTAAAACCCATCTAGAAATAAAATAGCGGTGAATCAGAAAATGGCGGTGGACTCAAATATTGCAGAAGACTCGGAGAAACAAAGCTCAGCTAATAAGGTAACTCTCTTAGACTATTTGGCTGCAATAATAGGGTCAAAGGGTCGACATACTAATGGAGATTCTAATATTTTGGGTGCTGGTAATTCTGCTGTATTGAGTGAAAATGATGATAATTTAATGTGGGTCGTCAAAATGGAATCAATAAGGAGGTGACTAAGGGTAATAGAACTAGCACGGAGGATAATGGAGAAACGACTGGGAAAGACAATTCTCAAGCAGTGGGTTTTAAAGATAAAATCACCAGGCAAACATGAATGCAGTTGGAATTTATCCCAACCGATGATTTTTCATTCCCCTTTGAGCTGGATGATTTTGCTGATCAACTCACTTATTGGGATAATACCCTGGTTGGCCATGTAATTGGGACGAAGCCTGGTGAGAAAAATCTAGATGAATTCGCAAGAAGCATTGGAATTTTGCGACAAAACCTTTGATCCAATACTTCAAGAAGGGGTGGTTTTTTTATAAAATTTGACTCAAAGGCGGACATGAAAGTAGTTTTGAGGGGAGGGCCATGGTATTATGGTGAGCATGCGTTTATTCTGAAACAGTGGTCCCCAAAGTTCAGCCAAGAGATGGAGACAACCTCCAAGGTCCCAGTTTGGGTAATCTTTCCTGATCTAGAACCCCATTTCTGGTCACAGAAAGCGCTGAGTAAGATTGCGAGCAAGGTGGGTACACCTCTTTTTGCTGATATGAGAACCACACTAAAAGAAAATTATCATTTGCAAGAGTATTGATTGAAGTGGATGTTGCCTGTGATTTGCCTGATACAATCACTATCAACACACCATACGGAGACTCTGCTCAAGCAATTAGATACGAATGGTTTCCTTACTGCTGTGGATGCTGTAAGAAATTAGGACACAAAGGTGTAAGCTGCTGAATAAGAAGGGGGAGGTTCAGAGCAAGCCAAAATATGTTCCAAAAGTAAGAGAAGCCACTGCTGAAAATACGACAGTTGAGGAAGACCAAGTGAAAGATAAGGACTCAGCTGACTTGCAAGGGAATAAAGAAAGTATATCAGATGAAATACAAATCATTGAGGAAAGCACAACACTGAAGAATCTGACAAAGCTTGATAGGGATGGCTTCACCCCTGTCATGAGCAAGAAGACAAGACAATCCCTAGTAAAAAGGCTGGAATTTGCAGAAAACAAGTTCAAAGCACTGCAAAACACTGAGTTAGATATCGTGCCAGTTGATTAACAAAGGAGGTCAAGCTTGATATAATGGAGCAAGTGGTTACAGATGATGGGGAGGACCCTGGACGGGAGTTTTCTGCATGATGATAGTCTCAACATGGAACATCAGGGGCTGCAATAAGCCCCATAAGCAGCAGGAGGTCTACATTACCTGCAAAGATACAAACTAGACCTCCTGGGACAGCTGGAGACTAGAGTGAAGGAAATTAAAGGAGTTAATATTCTCAAAAGGAAATTTGGCCCCATAACAATTATTCTTCTCGTTCCAATGGAAGATTTGGCTGATATGGAATTCTAGGAATACTGATGTCAAATCACGCAAACTGATGCACAATTTATTCACTGTTATGTAAGTTGCAATAAATCCCATTTCAACTGCTACTTTACTTTGGTTTATGGGTTTAATAGCGGTGATGAAAGAAGAATACTATGGGATTTTATCTCTACTGAAGCTAAGAACTAACATTACTGAACCATGGTTGTTAGCTAGAGATTTCAATGTTGTCTTAGATGGTGATGAGAAGCGGAGCAAATGAACATTGAATAAAAAGGATGTTGCTGATTTTCAGATGTGTACTCGCAACTCAGGGCTTATGGGTCTCCCAGGAACAGGTTGTCATTATACATGACACAACTTGCAAGAGGGGGAAGATGCTGTGTGGGCAAAACTGGATAGGGCAATGGTAAATCCACAATGGCTAGCTAACAAAACTGACACCACTGCTCATTTTATGCAGCGAGGACTATCTGACCACTCTCCAGTTTTAGTGGATATACATTTGAATGTCAAAAGAAAAGCCAAAATGTTTCAGGTTCTTAAATGCCTGGTGTGAGGATAGTAGTTTTGACAGGATTGTTAAGGAGGGTTGGGTCAAAAGCATCCAGGGGACAAGAATGTATAAAATTGTGGAGAAGCAAAAGGAGATAAAGAAAATGCTGAAGGCTCTTCACAAGTCATGCTACTCTAATATAGATGATAAGATTGATAAATGCAGAGAGAAGCTATATCAAGCTCAGGAGCAATTGATGAATCCTAATAGAGACTTGAAAGTAGTGAAGGCCTTAAAAGAGGACTTGGCTAAACTTGAAAACATGGAGCTTTGTTTCATGTATCAAAGAGCCAAGATTAGAGATATTAAAATGAATGATGCCAACACCAAGTATTTTCATGCAAAGGTCAATGAGAAAAAAGCCCTAAGCTACATTGGGAAAATCCAAGATGCTGACAAAAATCTTCAAACAGAACCTGATAAGGATAGCAATGCTTTCCTCAGCTACTATATAAGGATGTTGGGTACAGAGCATAACACAGAGGAGTTCAATGCTGAGTTTGTAAAGGGTCAAACACTCACAATGGAAAACTGATACGAATTCTTAAGCCTGCGGAAGCGTATTATAGTACAGACCATGAATCTGTACTCTGTTCAAAAAACTGGAACAGAATAGGAAACTGATCTGGGCGTTGGAACAGAACATGACTCTAGTCAGCACGTTGAAACAAAACTGGAGTCTGTAGTCTGTGCTGTTTTTGGTATACTCGTGTATTAAGAACAAATAAAGAACAAAGATATTTAATCTCAAGTTAGACCTATAACTCGGGATTAATGGGGTGATTATACCTAGACTACCTTGCCTAAGTAATAATCTTATCAAGCCTAATTACCCAAATTAGAAACTCAACAAAGATGAATTAAAGTACGTCTCAACTCAAAGATTGGTGATCAAGTGATCGATTTTTGGTTTTTATTTCAAGCAAAGATTGTCTGAAAATTACATAGATATAGACTATTTATACTACCTAGAGACACACAATCGGAAAGTAGAAAACTTCCTAAACAAATAAGGAAAGAACGATACTAGGAAAACATACCTAAAACGACTTATGGAAACTAACCTAAAATGACTTATGGAAACTTAGCTAAAATGACATTTTCCTAAATATTTAGGAAACTTTATTCAACTAGTAATAAGGAAAATAAAATGCAGCTCCAATGCATCACTCAGGTCCAAAAATGCGAAGTACTCCAATGCCTAGGTTGAAATGAGTATCTGCATACAGACTAGACATCTGTATTGTGCCAGTGCGGTACAGACTAGCCATCTGTTCTGTGCCAGTGCGATAAACACTAGCCATCTGTTCAGTGTCAATCTCCAACACGTCCATCTTACCAATAGCACTGTCAACAACATGATCAAGTGTACTTGCATCAAAAACCAAGCTCAGGTTACAAGGGATTTCACAGTGGAAGATGTCAAAGCAGCCCTGAATACGATTGACGACATGAAAAGTCCGGGTCCTGATGGATTTACTGCAGCTTTCTCTAGGGGCATAATTGGGGAAGAATTGAGTGGGGCTATATTGGATTTATTTTTCAATCTGGGAAAATGCTCAAGCAAGTTAACTCAACCCTGATCACGCTCATCCCGAAAAAACCCACTCCTGAATCTGTCACAGATTACATGCCTATCTCTTGCTGCAATACCATTTGCAAAATCAATTATTGGCCCTGAGCAATCAACTTTTGTCCCAACAAGGTCTATGTTTATACTTTTATGTCAAGAGATTGTGAGGAAATACGACAGGAAAAATGTTTCCCCGAGAGCAACCATTAAGGTTGATATTCAGAAAGCCTTTGACTCGGTTTCATGGAGCTATTTGGGGAATTTACTTGCTGAACTCAAGTTTCCTAGCAAATTCTTAGGCTGGATTCAAGTCTGCTTAAACTTAACCCAGATTTCATTGAATATCAATGGTTCTCAGGTGGGTTATTTCCTGCAAAAAGGGGGTTAAGGCAAGGTGGCCCATTGTCACCCTACCTATTTGTTATTTGCATGAAGGGCCTGTCTAGAATGCTCAGGAAGCTAAATAACTAGAGGAGATTCAAGCAGCATCCAAAATGTAATAAAATCACTCTGAACCATCATCTATTTGTTGATGATCTGCTGGTATTTGCTAGAGGGGATAAAAGCTCTGCCATGGCTGTTGCAGACACTCTAAAGAAATTCCAACAACAATCTGGCCTGGCTGCAAACCCAATGAAGACAAATATATACCTAGGTGGAGTTACTTAGAGATTTGCTAGACACATCAGTGATAAAACAGGATATAGTGTGCGTTCATTTCCTTTCAGATACTTGGGTGCCCCTTTGCACTCGGCGAGGCTCAAAGCTGCAACGTTTACTCCTGTACTGGATAAAATCAAAGTTAAGCTTACCCATTGGGCAAATAAATTTATCTCTTATGCAGGAAAGCTGCAGCTCATCAAATCAGTCATCCAAGGACTCCAAACTTTCTGGGGTACAGTCCTACTTCTACCTAAATCGATCGAAAAGCAAATCACTAAGTTGTGCAGAGAATGCTTCTGGGGGATAAATGAGCAAAAAAGGAGGTTTACCTTCCTCAAATGGAGTCTCTTGTGCTCCCCAAAACAGGAAGGAGGTTTAGGGATAAAAGGGGTTCTTAGTTGGAATAAAACCCTTTGTTCTAAATGGTTAAGCAAAATCCTGTTTGGGAGAGATAATCTGTGGGCAAACTGGATTAAAGCTTACTATTTGAAGGGCAAATCTTTATGGGAAATTCAAGAGCAGGCTGACTGCTTTGCTGCTTGGAGGAGTATACTTCATATAAGTGATGAAATTTTAGATGCTCAAAAGGAGGTTAAAGACGCTGAGAAAGAAGTAATAAGCTGGCAGATAGGGAAAGGAAGCAAGCAGGCTTATGACTATTTCAGGAAATGCAATGGCAGGGTCGCTTGGGCTAGAACTAACTGGAACACCTGTAGTCTCCCTAAAAGCTCTGTCATTGCAGCTATGATCATTCATAATGGCATCCCCATTGTAAGTAATCTTAAAAAGAGGGGGGTTAGCATGCCGAACAGCTGCAGTTTATGCAGAATGGATGAGGAAAGTGCTCAGCATCTATTTTTCTGCTGTCAATTCTCAAGCTTAGTCTGGGAGGATATCCTTTGATGGCTTGGGTATAAAAGACGGGCCTGGAGTCTGATGAGAGAGCTGCAGTAGTTCAAGAGAAAGATTAAGGGGAAGCAAGGAAAGCACCACATGATCCGAAGCGCTTTCACAAGTAGTATTTACGAATCATGGCGGGAAAGAAATTTTCAAATTTTCCGTAATGTTAGTCATAATTGGGAACAAATTGCACTTTATGTAAAATACATTGTTTGTGTCCAAACCATAGATAGGTTCAGTATTAGTAATCCAAATAGCTAAACTAGATTAGCTTAGTGGTTTTGGGATCTTAGGGTGGACTCTGCTACCCTTTTTGGTTAAGTTGTATTGTTCTTCCCTGATAATGGAGAATAAAAGCTAATCTTTCCAAAAAAAAAAAAAAAGATCAACTAAAACTATTTAAACGAAATTTACAAAGACGAATCCCTTGGGAAAAAAGGGATCCGGAAAATGTTTTTCAGGAAGAGTTAAATGTTACTAATGTCTCCTTGCATCATGCATGTCCCTTCATAGCTAACTAAGATGTGCATTTCTTCTATAAGGATAAAGGATTACTGTTCAGTGGTCGCGGATAAAACACTGCCCCTGCTTGACAGGAACTTGCACCTGAATTGTTCGAACTTCTCGTTTTTGATAGCATCTCTGATATTTTGAAAGAATTTCAACATATGGTGCGTGTTATGTCTGGAAAACAAGGAGGAACAATTAGTATGCGATAATCAACGGGAAAATGAGAGCATGTAGGGTCTGAGGGACGACATAGGGACATACATTTCTAGCAGGATCAGAGCTAGCATCTCCTTTGTATTGAGTAGGTGATTTATGTAGGCTCTTGAATGATTCTGACAGGTATAGCAGCTGCATTTCTCAACAATTGGTGATGTATCTTTCCTGGAAAAAAAAAAACAAGAAAAAGGGTCAGGTTAGGTTTATAAGAATAGGAATACCCACACAATATAATGCCTGTCTATTATTGATAATAAGATGTGTATTTATACTACACAATAACTTGGAGAATACTTCAGGTTTCCTAAATCTAGAATATTCTATAGTCTAGAATATTCCAAAATACAACCTAATAATATTTATTATATTATTATCTATTACACCCCCGCAGTCGCAGCGGTATGGTAAGGACGCTTCGACTGGAGCCAATAGTCGTAGACGCTTCAGCAGGAGCTAGTAGGTAACGACACGACGGCAGGAGCCAATAGATGAAGATGCTTCCACAGGAGCCATTGGGTGAAGACAATGCGGCAGAGCATGACAAGAGTGCAACAAGGATCCGAGGTTGCAGCAAGCGTCGTCGCACTGATAAGAAGAGAGATCTCAGCACAAGGACCAGTAGACGGACCAGTGGACGGAACAACAGAAGGACCAGTACATGGACCAGAAGACGGACCAGCAGACGGAACAATCACACGAGTCACGAGAAGGGGGGCGAATCCTCGTGAGAAAGGGGTAGCGAGTCGCGACGCCCCGCTGGTGCTGAGAGGTGGAGGACGCTAGCGAACCAGGTAGAGAGGGTCATACCATTACGGGGACCATAGTGGGTGAACCACACACATAGATGGGAAGAAGAGGAGAAGTCAAACTGGCGAACCAGGACCAAAGGGGATGAACCACGGAGTAAGAGAGGAGGAGAAGAGGGAGAGACAGAAGAAAAAGAATCCACCACGAAGGATACAAGCTTGTTGTTGTCATAGCTATACGCCGATGTCAAACCACGGCTCAATCAAGAATCATCAACTTTTATTTTTGTGAGGAATAAAAAACCTAACCTAATATGCGTGGGACTAACATAAAAGGGAAAGGAGAAGGCTGGAGTATGGCCAGCCGGAGATGGGAGAGGTGAAAGCCATCTCCGGCCAGAAATGAACGCACAAAAGAAATGGCGCAAGAGATTATTATCTATTAAGGTTAAGGTAGACAATTATTATCTATTAAGGTTAAGGTAGACAACCGAGATGATGAACATGACCATCAAGAGATTGAGAAATGGCGCAGTGACGCCCTGCTGCCTTCCACAGAGAAGACCTTGATTCGAAGGCTGACTCTAACTAAAGAAATTAAAAAGAAGGCAAGATCAGGCCATAGAAACTCATTCGGCTATCTATTCAAGCACAACAGCTGCAGGAAATGGCGAGGGACAAGAAAGGTCTACAAGGCATATTATCAGGTCGTGTTGATAACAACAGAGTTGGTCTAGCTAGTGATAAGGACTACGACTTTGTGCTCGTAGGTTACAAGTTCGATTGCCCCATAAAATACTTGGTCAAGGAATAGCCCAAACGCTCACCCTTTTCTGATGAAAGCCTGTCCCATGTAAGTTGCATTGGATCAACCAAAATTGTGTCCACCAAGATTAGGGCGCCAGCTATTAGTGAGAAAGGATAGGGAACCAGTAGACAAGACAATGTGGTATAACTTATTAACTTCAGCATAAAACATGGGCATGGATCGCAAAGTGAGAGCTCATATGGCCTACTTTAACCATCATTGATCATTTCAGTCATTGTATTGCAAAAAGTATTAGTCTACTCTTTATTATTAGTGGCTCAAAACATAGGTCTATTTTATCTAATTATATAAAGAGCATGGATTCTTCAAAAGGATAGAGAATTAGATGGAGATGTGGCCCATAAGATCAAATCAGGTTGGATGAAGTGGAAAAATGCCACAGGACTTCTGTGTGATCGAGGAATGCCCAATAAGTTGAAGGGTAAGTTTTATCGAACGGCAATTAGGCCGGCACTATTATATGGCACGGAATGTTGGGCCGTGAAACAGTGTCACGTTCATAAGATGAGTGTGATGGAGATGCGCATGATAGGGTGGATGTGTGGGCATACAAGACGTGATAGGTTGAGAAATGAAGTTATTAGGGAGAAAGTAGGGGTTGCACCCATCGGGGATAAGATGATGGAGAACCGACTGAGATGGTATGGTCACGTGAGGAGGAGGCCTAGTGACGCGCCGGTTAGAAGAGTAGAAGGGTGGGGAAGTGGTAATATTAGTAGGGGTCGGGGAAGACCTAAGATGACTTGGATGAGGGTGATTAGAAGTGATATGAGCTTCCTAGGGCTTGAAGAGAGTATGGTGTTGGATAGGGCGAGGTGGAGAGACTCTATACATGCGGCGGACTTAATCTGACTCCTTTGATTTATTTGTTTGGTTTCCCTAACTTTTTTCCCAAAACTTTTTATTTTATTTTATTATTTTTTTATTATTTTTTTTTTTTTTGTAAATCTTTTGAATTTATTTTGACGACTTTATAAAACTTCCTTTGAAAATATTTAATTACTCCAAAAAGGTTTACAACATTTTGGAATTTCATGGCGTACACAAGACGGTTACTAGATGACGATTCATGTTTGCCGACCCCAAATCATTTTGGTAATAAGGCTTGGTTGTTGTTGTTGTTGTATCTAAAGAGCGTGGATTAGCAGCTGCATTTCTCAACATAGGTCTATTCTAGTCCACATAACAGGCTAAACTAATCCATGCTCTTTACATTCATCATTCTCTGCTTGCTTCTCTGTGTGGTCAGGCATTTGTACAACTTTATAGTGGTTCCTGTAATCCAGCAGTTTTTCCTTTATATAGGTCACTATATTTAGAAGCCTTGATCTGAGATTAAGCGGCCTACTCGACAAATAATTTATCATCCCAGTTCAGGCAAAGGAGGGGAAAAGGAAGAAAAACAGCACAAAGCCACCAGTACAAAATCTAACGAGTGTGAAAACGACTTGAAAATCTAAGAGCCCTTAATGAACAAGCCCGATGAAAATAAGGAAAAAACTGAACTAGAATGTATCTGTTTAAATGCATGACATGTGTCAGTGCAAAGCAGTTTGAAATTACCTGTAAACAGTGGCCTGTAGGTTGATCTTTGTAAGATCACCTCCAGTATCGCTGAGGTTATCAGTTGAAATGTGCTCTGTGGTATCATCAACTGGGAACGTGAGAGCATGCCCTCCAAGAGTAAGATGATTTATATACCTACATGACACATAATAAAAAATAAATAAAAAAGAAGCAAGCACCATAAGTAACGAATACATAAAAGAGCATGCCACAATCAACATCAGCTGATAGAGAGCACATACGAAGATTCAAACAGATCAACGCCGGCAGCAACCCCCTGAAGAATTTCCTCTGCAAGGTTTAGATTATAATCAGGACCAGCCACACTTAATTATATCAAAGAAACAACAAATGGTATCTTTTTGGGTGAGACAGCCATACAGAACAAACTGGTGAGATTATTAGGCATTGGGGTGAGTTTTCAAGTTTGAGCTTTAGAAGTTCACTCCAGAGCCACTATGTACTAGCAAATCTCAATTAGACAGTCTCACCCAAAACTTCTCCAAAGGAAGACATGGAAGAAACACAGCGCATCTGGAGACTTGTTCACACCCAAAGTCCCAAACAACGGAACACAAAGGCCATCTAATGACCGCAGCTTACTGTTTGCAAAGTCTCAACGTAAAATAAAGCAAAACTGAAGCAACAGCAGTACCAGCGCACACAGCTGATGAGAACTGTCAAACAGTCTGGTTATAGTTATGTAACGCTATACAACTAATTGTATCAGTCAATACTCCAGTTAAGAACCAATTACCTGGAAGTCCAAGTCCACAAACTTGACGAGGTTTGTCCTCAGGGAGCAGATCCTGATCGCATGACAACGAAATATAGCTCAAAGAATTATAAAACAGATCTTTACAGAGGCAATAATTAAGACCACAAGCAAATTCTTACAACAACAACAACAAAAAAAAAAAAAAAAAAAAAAAAAAAAAAAGACCACAAGAAAATTGCCCCATTCTGGTTTTTACTAAGAATAATCTTTGAGAGAGCTTGGCAACTGATTGTGATTTATCATACGACAGTTGACATGGTACTGGTTAATGCTTAGTATCATGGATATTCTCACAACATTTAAGCAGAGTCCACATACATTGAAATATTTCACAGGATATCCATGATATCATATAAACTTCTTTGAGTTTAACAAGCACAACATAAAAGTTTCCGTAAAATGATTTCCATCCATCAGATAAACTCTATGCAGTAGGCGCAATCTAAACGAGAACTAAACACCTGATGATTTGACAGGCCCTATAAATATACGATGATAGGTGGATCCCAAATCTGGGAGCAAAAGCCAAAAAGCTAGGCAGTTGGAAGGCCCAACGGCAGCGGGACTCCTCTGCAGGTATTGAGAAGCTAAAGAATGAAGCCCATTCGTCCTCCCAATTCAAAGTTTTTGCTAGAAGCCTAAACGACCAACCTTAAAGCATTCTCAGGATTCAGGAACCCTGATGCAACAAGAAGAAAAAGCACAAAACCCCCTGTCTAGGAGTGAGCTGGAGGCAGCAATCTTATCCAGTGAACTAGCTAGAAGCTATTGCTTTGAGGTACAGCAACTGTAAGTCCTAAGAATTTGGGAAATCACACTTGGCGTACTTTGGATTGATAATAATGAAATCAATTAGAATGGAGCAATGGTAATGCCCATGCAACAAAATCCAGAGAAATTCCTAAATGTATCATCAAAAAAGGTTCTCTATTAACTGCGGAACAGGGTTGACTGATGCATGCAATGTTGGCTGATTGGAATTCTTCACCACACGAAACAGAATCTTTTAAACCCGATTCGACACTCTGGAGAGAGGACGTTCTTTATTTAAGACATCTCACAATTAGCATAAATAACCTAACATTGAGCTCTCATTCAGACATGTTTTCTGTCCATTACACGATTATTAGGCTTTCTAGGGAAGTCAAATTCTTGGAATTTATCCAGTACACGTTCAACAAATTCTTGATATTTGTTAGTGAAACTGAAGCTAGCGCCGATGCTCCCATAGGCCCTATTACAACAGGCCAGAGACAGCAGCCAGCCACCCAGAGATGAAAACTCGCCTACTAGATAAGCGATTGACCGCCCTCATCCAGTAAACCAAAATGTCAGATTGAATCAGACAAATTGTAGGTTTATTGTGTAGAAGTCTCTATACAGAATCAAGTGATGACATTGGTCCAGCTTGGAACTAGAAATGTTTAAAAAGAAGAAGCTTTGTTTTTTCTAAGGGCAAGAAGAAGCCTTTCTTTTCTCAAGGCAAAGAAGAAGCTATTCCATTAAAAGGAAACTAATATCTGAGGTCCCACACATGCCACCAACGAATGACAGCATCCTACACATGTTGGGAATCAGACCTTTGTCCTTTTTACGGCATCTAACATCATATCTATCAGTTTCAACCTTGTCTTAGACCAGCTATGCAAACATAAGTCTTCTAGAAAGTAATCAGGGAATCAAGAAAAAGGATGAATCTCAATACTCTTTTCCATTTCAAAATGATGTGACATCTTCAATTGAGTTTATGCTTTGGTGTAGGTGATAGTGAATAGACTGGCTTTGAATTTCAAAGAACTTTCTCCACACTAGATGAAAATCCAGGGATTCCCTACCAGAAATCTACTTCATGCTAACATGTCCCATCAGCAATCCTATTGCCAAATATGATGATTTTGCTCAATGACAACTTCCATAACCCCAACTCATGGGTAAACTCCAAAGCCACATAGCCTTTGAAACTTCATTATAAAAAGAGGTACACTGCTAAGAGGCCTTATTTAGTTGTTGACTTGTCTATGAATGGTCTGTTTCATGGACTTGCGTGCCGTTGTATCATTAAGCATTACATTTCGTACATATTTCTAGAAATTAAGCACATCAACATTAAGTGGCAAATTCATCATAGCAGTAGTTAAAAATCAATTACATGTACAAGAATACAACTATATTGCGACTCCATAAATACAAATGATCTTCCAAGACTTTCATTTGATAGAGAAAACCAATTCACAGTTGAATTGTGTCCTTGACTCCTTGGGAGTTCAATAAGACCTAGATGCTCACATGACACCTCCCACGTCCCTAGTCTTCCTTATGTAATTGCTTGTAAGAGTTATAACATCTCAGGGCACAATTGCATTACAAATTTACGATCACATCAGGAAATCTTGCAACAAGCTATTACCAAATCAGAACAAATGCAACTACTAAGCTCACACTTCATAAAGGGACTAACGATTGTCACACAAATACGAATACTGTGGTTACTTACCGTGACAGCAGTCAGAAGATCAGAGCGTGCATCAATGACTTCCCCTAGCCCAAATCCTCCGATCCAATAACCTATGCCGAATGGAAAAGATGGCAACATAAAAACGAGACCATAAAATCGAATATGAAAGTCAAAATAAGATCCATGATTTAAAAGCTCTTAAATACTTGAATGAAAAGAAATCAAGAATCAATAGCTGAAGATAAGGAACAAGCTATTTGTTTGAGGAATGCACAGCAAAATGATGTTATTTTCTTCTTTGTGCCAAATGTACGACAAAAATGGCATCAATGCTCATGCTAGATTCTCTACACATATAAAATAAGATGCAGGAGTCAAAGAGTCAGGGGCTTCTATAAACCCCACAGCCTATAGACAATCCGCTTCCACCCCCACAACCCACGCTTGCAGAAAATAAACCAAAGCAATGAGAACAGATACCTGAGAGTTCACGTTTGACTACTTCATTAGCACATCTTTTGCGTTCTTCCATGCTACACCCGCCAACAATGGCACCAAAAATAGATTTATCTGCCTACAACTTCACGTATTAATAAATCTAAATGATAATGAAATTAAGGGCAACACAAGTACCATGTAAGAAACTACTAAGACTTGTTGGGTGGGAAGCCCATTGCAATGTGATAAGATCCTTACCACACAAAATAGTGACGAGAACTAGGAGAATGATCTTTAGATCTATCAGGCAAGACAATCTGAAGATAACTCCACTCAAATGAAGTAATCACCAATTCACCATTCTTCAGTGTAAACTCATATAAACACCAAACCACCATCTTCAACAAACTCTCCCTTTATGACCCTTCTCACATAACATTTCTATTTTATTTGTAGTAAATGGGATTCCATTATGTTTCAATGGGGTTTACCAACCAAACATGCACTTAGTTACCAAGTCCATAAACTGCAATGACGGAAAAATGAAAGACTGGAATGCTAGTATAATCTTTTATTGGATTCTATGGCAACAAAGGTGTATATGGCAACAAAGGTGTATATAACAGCTGAACTTCCCTGTGGTTTGCAAACTCCCCCACCCCCTCAACTTGCAGTCAAAACTTTGATAGTTCAATCCAACTGTAGCCAAAATGGGTTTACTTTGAACGCCGAGTTACTGGTTACTCAAACAACGGTCAAGTGACTTTACGGCATCATAAAGTTTGATATCTGTTATGAATCTTAGAAACATTGATGAGATGATTCTGAAAGAACATGGGAAATCAACATCTTTTGACTGGAATTTAATTGTTCTTGAAGTCGAAAAATGAAAAATGGAGGACAAAGGGGCTTCTTATTTTACAAGATATTCATGATGTGATGAAGCCTTTCTGAAATACACAAAATCAACTAAGGACATTGGAATGCACCACCAGCCCTCACCCCCATGTAATTTTGGTATTGTTATCTCCTAGCATACAATCAGGATTAACTAGTTACAACAACCATATGGCAAAGATAAAGATATCACAAAAAGGTGTCTTTACATGAACATTGTCAGTATGGATCTCAGTGTAAAAAGCTGAGTGAACTGGCGGAAGTAGCACGAGTATATCAGATTACGCAAGGAAGTAATGAGCTAGTTACCTTGTTTAACTCAATGCATTCATCAAGCCAACTCAGAGTACGGTCCACAGAAATCTTGTGCCTCTTTTCAGTAGCCCAGGCAGGAACTTCATCAGGAATACTGACCCACCAATTCGGATTCATAGAAGAAATCATTTTCATGTACTCCACAGGCTTAACCTAAAACCACAAGTATGTACTTCAATAAGTCACTGACGTAACGATGGGGGGAAATGATCCATGTTAAAACAAGTTTCTATAACATTACCATAAGACGACCACATGGAGTTGCGAAAGATGCTCCAAATTTATTAGTGCCACTAGCTTCTGGAAGACAGACAATGGAATCCCTTAGAACAGCCCCAAACCCATATTCTTGCAAACCAACCAGCTTATGCAATCCACCTATATTAGAAATTGTCTGCTTCGAAATTCCTTCCGCACTAATAAGAAATGTTTGTCCAACAAGTCAGTCTAAGTGTCTAACACACATTATAAAGAGCTATTCTTATGAAGATCTCACTGGTAACACACGCTCACACACATGACTGATCATTTGTTCCAAAATCAATAGAATACGAGGCACCCATGCCAGTGACAAGGCTTACACTCAATGTGAGAGAGGCAAAGAGTGTTATGAATACATTATTGACACTCGACCAAACAACCATACATTGACAATTCAAAACAAGGCGAAAACTCACCCAATAACCATTACAATTTGAGCTCACCACAACCCAAAACAATGATGACAGAAGATATTTCGACCCTAATCGAGAATTCTAGGCAATCTAGTTATTTGATGAATCCTATATAGTGTGATCAGTAACATTAGTAAATTCACATCCTAATCAAAGCATAAAACCCCTGAATTATAAAATTAACAAAGCAACTTCCTTTTCAAGTTTTGATTTTTGCTAATCAAAACTCAAAACCCTGAGTAAATTTTCACAAAATTGGTCACAGTGTCACCTAGGACATGGTAGACACTTCATCCGTTTTTTTAGATCGTTAACGTTTTGTTCGAATATAATGCAAAACAGCTTTAGTAGGGCCGCCCAACGACGTACTACTATGACATAACGTAAGACGGTCTTACCCAAAACTTTCGCGGAAGTACTAGAAAAAAAAAAAGGAGAGGGGAAACTTACAAGTGAAGAGGGGAGAATTGAAGGAGGTGAGAGGAAGGGGAAGGGAGGGAAGAGAGAAGGTCAGGAGAGAGAAAGTGAGGGAGGCCTTTGCGTGTGGAAAGCAACAGAGATGGTGTTTCTATCGGAACCGGGCAGTTGGGCAGCTGCATTACTCCTGCACGTGCTCGTCCGCTGCTACATGCCTTCGCCGTAAACTTCATTCTCTGTGTGTATGTGTGAATGTCTCGCAAGGAAGAGGGAAACAGAGAAATTAAAAAGCAAGTCCGGCTATGGGATGCACGGGGGTTGGTAGTAAAAAAGTAAAGATGACTATATAATCGAGATAGGTTGATCGGGTCGGGAGCGTATAACTATATACGACTTCGATTTTAGACGGGTGAATCGGACTTTTCAAGTTGGGTCTTAGACGGGTGCATCAGACTTTTCAAATTTGAGATATACTACTATATCTTCTAATTAACCGGTGACAGCCCTTACGATTTACATAGAAAGGAGGCAGAGGAAGAGAGGGCCTCTTACCTGGAAGTCGAAGATGCAACTTCCGATTTTCGTAATTAATATTCCCTAGGTTGGGCAAAGCCTTGTTAATTGCACTCTTGGACACCACTACTACTCCGTGACTCCATCACTTAGGTTGACTTATGAAATGATTTTGTTCGTGTTATTACTTTTTTGAATAAAGATTTTGTTCGTGTTATTGTAGACCTAAAAATAGATCTTTTTTTTTTGAAACAATAAAAATAGATCCTTATTGTGGAGGGGTTCACGAATTTCAATGCATGCAAGTCTAATAAAGTATTTAGACTATAAATCTTTTTAATGTGTATTTTGACGAACCTTAAGCTATAAATTAATCGTATAAGAGATCACTTTTTCTTCATAATATATCAAAATCATCAAATTGTTTCAACAAAAGTAACGAGTTATTACTATTGTATGGTTCTCGATCAAAAGAGTCACAAACAAGTTATTGCTTATTTGATCGAGCCAAGAACAGTAATAAATAAACATTAAGAACAACGGTAACATTACCACTAGCTTCTACTATACTATCACGAGTGTCTCCAATTAAGACTCATGTCCACAAGAAGGGATTCAGCATGCATAACATGAGAGCGTCATGATGATTAAGCATGGATGAAGGTGTTAGTAATTTGTTTGATTTATTCGTTGGGAGGAGAGTGAGAAATGAAGTTGCTATATATATTTGATTGTTGTTTTTTTTTTTTTGCTGAGTAATGTTACAAAAAGACTACGAAAAAATGGATAAAGGAAAATCTTCGAAAACTAAGTCAGAAGTCCGACGAAGAGAAGCACCCCAACTAGCCAGATTGTAAGCCAGAACATTAGCCGATCTACGAACCCAAGCAAAAGTACTAGAAGGGAGATTCTGACTCAGGAGCAAAGAGTCGGAAATAGGGGCCCAAATCTCCCAACAAGGAATAACCTCGCGATTCAGAGCGCAGATAACACTAAGATTATCCCCTTCAAAGACAACATGATGAAGTTGCTTACGAGAAGCCGCCAAAACGGCAAGACGAGCTGCAAGAGATTCAGCGAGAAGAGAGGAACAATGCGGGAGAAAATGAGCTCCAGCATCCATGACTGAGCCAAAACAGTCACGCTCCACCCAAGAAACAACACAAAAAGAAGGACGGACAGCAGCATCGAAATTGCTTTTGAGGAACCCGGGTAACGGCGGGCTCCACGAAGCAGCATCTTGACTAAGAAAAGTGGTGCTGGTATTGAAGGGCATAACCTTTTGTAGAGCCATGTAAGAAGAGTCAATATTACGCTTAATCCCAATAAAGTCGAAGCCTGAACCAGAAACACGAACCTGGTTGCGAGTGAGCCAAAGTTGATCCATAACACAGGAAGAGTATAACGTAAACAACTCATGACTATCGCCCACAACTCTAAGAAGCCTTGAATCCCCCAACATGAAGGAGATCCAATTTTGGATGCCAGAAAAGCCAAAGAGCTCAATTTTGAAATTCCAACTCGACTGAAACCAAATTTGCCTAGCTATGACACAATCACAAAAAATATGGAAGCTAGTTTCAGGATGGGACTTACATAAGGGGCAGCTTACATCTTCGACTGCAAAAAATTGACATAACCTGGTCCTCGTGGGGATAATATCAGTGAAAGTTCGCCATAAGAACATCCTCTGTCACTCAGTCAATCTTGCGGTCCAAATTTTCTTCCAAGCCGGGTTATGAGAGTTCGACCACTTACCTTTTTGACTCGTGATATAAGCTGACTTAACAGAGAAACGCCCTTTGGAATCAGTGACCCAAAAAAATTTGTCAGGAGAAACAGACAAAGGGACCAAAATCTTCTTGATGTTATCAACAGAAGCATCATCGAAGACGTCATACAGCTTAGGAACATCTCACCCACGAGAACCCGGGAGAAAAAAATCGGAAACAACCATGGGAACACGATCAGAGCCATCCCGAGGCGACGACTTAAAATCTGGCATCCAAGGAACCCGAGGGTCTTTCCAAATATCAATAGAGGAGCCATCGGAAACAAAAATAACAGGCGCCATAACGGATAATATCAACACATTTCACCAGACCTTTCCACGTGGATGAATCATTACGGGAGGACTTAGCATCGAGCATAGAAGCTCTACGAAGGTATTTGTTGACCATGATAGAGACCCAAGGTCTATTCTGATTACAGAGAACGAACCACCCAAGTTTGGAAATGAAAGGACGTCAGTGGAACGTCGAAAGCCCAATCCACCAAGGTGTTTCGGTTTACACAGGGACCCCCACGAGGAAAGAGCTAAGAAATGGCATTTATCCTCCTTAACACCCCACCAAAACTTCCGCACCATACTATCCAGCTTGTAACAGACCCCTACCGGCAAAAGATCAGTACTCATGGTATATTGGGGAATGGCCTGAAGAACAGAGCGAATAAGAGTAGCTCTACCCGCCCATGAAAGAACACGAGATCTCCAACCACAAAGCCTACTGGAAATCTTCTCAAAAAGATCATCAAAAGAATTTGAAGGCTTACCCTTTAAGACAAGCTTATGACCGAGGTAAGAAATGAAATCGGAAGAGCAGCCATACCCAAGGATGCCACCCAAATCCGCAAAACCTGCTTCAGAAATGTTGGAAGAGCCAAAAACAACAGATTTTTCAAAATTGACCTTTTGCCCGGACCATTTTTGATAAACTGCCAGACAATCCTTTAAAGTCTCGACTTCTCTAGGGTCAGCTTTATAAAACAGCATAAGATCGTCGGCAAACATAAGATGAGAAACGGGAGGGCAGGAACGACTCGCCCAAATGCCATGAAGGTTACCAGCTGCTTCCTTTCTCAAAATAAGTCTGGAGAGAACCTCTGTGCAAAGAATAAAAAGATAAGGACTAAGAGGGTCCCCCTGCCGGATGCCACGAGAAGGTTGGAAAAAACCACACGGAGAGCTGTTGAGAAGGATGGAGAACCGAACAGTAGAAATGCACTGGCTCACCATATGTACCTATCTATCACAGAAACCAAAATGTTCCAAAACTTTCGGAAGAAAAGACCACTCTATACGATCAAAAGCTTTCACTATATCGACTTTCACCCCTAGAAGGCCTCCTGCCCCATGCTTTCTTTTCATACAATGAATAACTTCTTTGGCCAAGATGACATTTTCCGTAATCCAGCTGCCTGGAACAAAAGCTCCTTGGAGAGGAGAGATGAGTTTGTGGAGAACGAAAGACAACCGGTTAGCTAGAATTTTTTAGATCACTTTATAACAGACATTGCAAAGGCTAATCGGCCGAAAATGCTTGCCCTCGGAAGCTCCACAAAACTTAGGAATCAGCTTGATGAAAGTGTGGTTGAGCTCTTTAAGGAGAAAACGATGCTGGAAGGAATTTTGGACAAATTCCACAACATCATTTCCGACACTATCCCAGTAATGCTTAAAAAAGATGGGAGACATTCCATCAGGCCCCGGGGCCTTGTAGGAACCCATAGAGAAGATCACAGCTTTAATTTCATCGGCAAGAGGAACCGAACAAAGGAAGTCGTGATCACTATTAGTAATAGTATGGTCAATAAAACCATCCAAATCATCAGGAAACTGAGGGTCATTGGAAGTAAAAAGATCGTTGTAGTACTTCAACAAAGGTGCCGCAACATTGTCGAAAGCCTCCACCCATTGACCTGCCTCGTTCTTAAGAAAGTCAATGTTATCGTAACGACGTCGAATAACAGTGGACAAGTGGAAACACTTTGTGTTACGATCACCATCGAGCATCTTTAACTCCCTGGATTTTTGGAACCAAAGATAGAATTCTCGATTCTCTTCATTTTGCAGCATACAACATAGATCTTTTTCAACTTCAAGGTTAGCCTCAGAGGGTGAAGCCTGCTGGATAACATCAAGAGCTGATTTGATGGCCTTGATATTTTCCTGGATATTCCCAAAATGAGATTTGTTTAAGGCTTCAGAGCCACCTTAGTAGCTCTAATCTTAGAAACCAATCTAAAGGCAGTGGAACCCCTGAACGACGCATCCCAAGCAGAAGATACAACCTGAAGACTAGACTCATCCGTAGTCCACGCAACTTCGAAACGGAAGGGCCTAGGCCTAGAAGAAGAGTCACCATCCAAATCCAAAACAATGGGGCAGTGATCAGACTCGTGAGCAACCAAATGAGAAGCCCTGGCAAAAAGAAGACGCCAATCCCCATCCGCAAAAGCTCGATCAAGACGCTCTTTAATATTAGCAGAACCCGCTCGCTTATTACTCCAAGTGAATGGGTTACCGGCGAAACCTAGATCAACCAAACCACAAGAGAAAACAAGATTAGCCAGAGCATTATTTGAAGATTGACCGAACGGCCTACCTCCATCCTTGTCGGCAGAGTCAACCAATTCATTAAAATCACCAATAAGCACCCAGGGAAGAGAGTTATTCCTAGCTGAATCCAAAATAGTAGACCAACAGTCATCATAAGTAGTGCCATCAGGGGCATCATAAACACAAGATAAAAGCCAATGTTGGTAGCTAGGGACAGAGCGAATGTAAAGCTGAATAATATGTTTATTAACTAAAAAGCTGAATAATATGTTTATTAACTAAACCAAGGTCAATAACAAGACCATTCTGCCAGCAAACAAAAAGACCACCCGATAAGCCTTGGGCATCTACACCAGAATGGTTTGGGAAGCCAAGGTTAGCAAAAAATTGCGACAGAGAGTCAACACTACACTTAGTTTCAGACAGGAAAATAATAGAAGGGCGAACAGTCCATATAAAAGACCGTATTGTAACCTAGTCGCGCGGCTACACAGCCCGCGACAATTCCAAGTGAAGATCTTCATGATCCTGTTGGGGGCATGGACATGCCCGCCTCCTCAGCCGCATCAGTATCAACGTCACATTCCGTCGAGCCACTCCCAGGAATAAGCAAAGAAACTTTGGAGTGATGTCGCTTAGCTTTAACCATCCTGCGATCGTTGACCCCAGGAGGTTTCCCAATAGAAAAAGACAGATCAGTGGACTCGGGATCAATAGTAAACAAGTCAGTAGAGGGCTGGGAACCTTTGACCCTCTTAATACTATCTTCCAAAGTAGTCTCATTTGGGCGTTTACCAGAATCGCCAGAATTAGCTGGAGGGACATCAGATTTTTTACTAAGTAGACCCTTGTTAGCCACTAGCTTATCAGAAAGTTGGGACGACATATTTTCTAGCAAGAACAGAACAGGCTTAGGAGCATATCTTGAGGCGACTGCAAGTGTCTCCGATAATTCAAACATTGGACTCATTTGTCTGATTTCTGCCCTCATCCAAGGTCCAAAGAAATTGATTTGTTGGTTAGTCGCAGAGCAAGAACGAGGGTTATGTCCCATAACTCCACATGAATAACATAAACTAGGGAGTCTTTCAAATTTCAGGTCCACCCAAGAATCAACACTATTCTTCATTTTCAGAGGAAAACCAGGTGAAAGAGGCTTTAAAGTATCTATTTCTACTTTAAGCCTAAAATATTGGCCACTATTGTCTCTAATGCCAGATTCTACAAGTTTGCCAAGCAAGGAGCCAATGTTAGTGAAGTTAGTTTGGCTTCTCATGTGAAAAGGTACTCCAAAGCAACGTACCCAAAAGCAAGACAAATCAAAACCAAAATCAGTGATTCTAGCATCAGCATTCCATTTTCTCAACACCAAATGATTACCCATTATAGTCCAAGGACCACCCGTCCAAGCACGATCGGCATCATTCAAATTAGCAAATTTGATTAAAAAGGTATTTTCTTCAAGATCAATGATAGTCAAACATGATTTGGGGTTCCAAGCACTCTGAATTGCATCATGGACTCCTTTCCTATTTGGGACCCGGTTGGTGATGAGGCGCCCGACGATGCTGAAGTTGTTCAAAGCTTGCTCGATTTCTTTATCGACTTAAAGTTCGAGAGATGGGGTTGTTTGTTTCCATAGCTGTTTAGTTTGGGAGATCAAGTGATCAATTTCGTTTTTAGAGGTAGTCATGGAGTAGAGCAGACTATAATAATTTTAGTGAGGAGAGAGAAATTATTGAGGTTAGGGATGAACCCTAGGAGAGACCCATAGAAGGGGGAAAACGGGAGCTAACCCAGTAATTTTTTTAAGTATTATATATTTGATTGTTGTTGGTACATCACAAAGCACACAAGTGCTATCTATAGTGCTACAATGGACATGTCTAGAAATATTGCTCTTACATGATTATCCTAGATTTTTCTAGACATCTATCTCTTCTAGTTTGTAGGAATAACTCTAGATTTTTCTAGGTTCTACTTAATGTTGATTATTTAACATTTGACTAGATTTTTTCTAGATTAGTTTTAACACTCCCCCTAATCTGAAAAATCTTAAACTCCAAGTTTCTTTCTGAATTGTATAAACTTCTCTGGTGGGATTGCCTTTGTGAATATATCTGCTAGTTGCTCCCCCGTCTTACAAAATTGTAACTCGATCTCTTACTTCTCCACGAGCTCTCGTATGAAGTGGTATCGTATCTCGATATGCTTCGTACGACTGTGCCGGATTCTTCGTCATC
This sequence comes from Spergularia bocconei, assembly GCA_963457585.1. Taxonomy (NCBI): domain Eukaryota; kingdom Viridiplantae; phylum Streptophyta; class Magnoliopsida; order Caryophyllales; family Caryophyllaceae; genus Spergularia; species Spergularia bocconei. The sequence continues at coordinate 12,802,286 of OY734954.1, forward strand.
GCAATAGCTGACATGTTATTATCACAATATATGGTAGTTGGACTAGTAAAAGACTGATGTAGATCGCCTAGAATTCTAATTAGCCATATTGCTTCACATGTTGCACTTATTGCTGCCATGTATTCACCTTCAGCCGATGATAGTGCAACCGTTGCTTGCTTTTTCGATGACCATGAGATTACTATTGATCCCAACTTGAAAATGTATCCACTTGTATTCTTCCGGTCATCAACACTTCCAGCCCAATCGTTGTCTGTAAATCCTGTGAGGTTGTTGTCTTCTTCTATCTCGTACATAATACCATAATTCTTCGTTCCTTTAATATATCTGAGAATTCTCTTTGCTGTTGCAAAATGTGCCTTACTAGGTTCGCTCATGAACCTGGATACGATGTTGACTGCATTGACTCTGTCTGACCTCATGTTGGTGAGGTATATTAATGACCCAACCAAACTCCGATATATGAACTCATCAACCTTCCCTTGACCATCGGTTTTGGATAATTTCTCACTCGTGGTCTTAGGTGTGGTCACCGGCTTGCAATCGATCATGTTGAATTTCTTCAATAGATCTTCTGCATATTTATTTTGTGATATAATTATACGACCCGGACTTTGCTTTACTTGCATGCCAAGAAAATATTTCATCGGTCCAAAGTCGGTCATCTCGAACTTTGACATCATCACTTTCTTGAAATCTTCGACCATCCTTTGATTAGTGCTTGTGTAGATGAGATCATCTACGTACAAGCATAAAATGAGAAAATCATATTGGCCCTGAGTCTTGACATATAGTACAGTGAGGGCTCACTTGGGCTTTTTATGAACCCATTTTGCAAGAGATATCCATCAATCTTGCTGTTACAGGCTCGCGGGGCTTGTTTTAGCCCATATAATGCTTTCTTGAGGCGATAAACGTTATTTTCTTCGCCTTCAACTATGAAGCCTTGTGGTTGCTCCACATAGACTTCTTCCTCTAGCTAGCCATTTAAGAATGCAGATTTCATATCTAGTTGAAATATCGGTAATTTAAATTGAGTAGCAAGAGCTAGAACTAACCTGATTGTCTCCATGCGGACAACATGAGCAAATGTCTCATTGAAATCGACGCATGGTGGTTGTGAATATCCCTTGGCTATTAGACATGCCTTGTATTTTTGGATGGAGCCATCTTCGTTATACTTGATCTTGTAGACCCACTTTAGACCAATGATTTCTTTCTAATCTGGTTTATCCACAAGCTCTCATTTCTTATTTTTCTCGATCATTTCAATCTCATTAGTCATAGCCTCAAACCATTTTTCTTCTTTTGCCGCCTCCTGAAAGTTTTGTGGCTCGCTGGCTATAAGTGCCATGATTGCTTGGCCACAATGATAGTCCTTTGTCCAAACTGGAGGTCGTCGTTCTCGAACTGATTGTCGAATTGGAACCGGTTGAATTGAGGTGTAATTGGGCTTGGTGATCTTCTTTAGCTTATTGGTGAAGAGTTTTCAGATCTTTGTGAGTTTGTTGTTTGTGGAGTTCTAGGTGTTGATGGACGTGTATATTCCTGTGTTTTTTGCTGAGTGTTTGGAACTATTTTGGAATAGGTTAAGGGAAGGTAATATGGTTCCTATGGGTGTTGTTGCTTATCTTCTTGACACCTCCATTTTGCAGCTTCATCAAAAATCACATCTATTGATATAAAAAGTTTTTTGGTTACCGGATTATATAGACGGTAACCTTTTGATTCATCGTTGTATCCGTTGAAGATGCATTTTTCTCCTTTTTCATCTAACTTTTCCCGATTTTCTTTCGGGATGTGGGCATATGTGATGCACCCGAAAATTTTAAGGTGCTCGACATTTGACCACGAGTAGAACCCCATACAACTTTCGTGGGCGATCTGTTTAAGAGATATATAGCTGTGTGCACATCTTCTGCCAAAAAATATTTAGGCAGGTTTTTGCCTTTCATCATACTGCCGGCCATCTCTGCGATTGTTTTGTCCTTTCGGCAACACCATTTTGTTGAGGAGTGTGCCGTACTAAGCATTGAATTCATTGCTTCTGAATTCTCCCCCACGATCTATTCTTAAAACTTTTATAGAATGTCCACTTTGTTTTTTTTTGTGATGAGGACTTTGAATTGTTGAAAATGGTAAAATACATATGATTTTTGTCTTAGAAAATACACCCACATCATGCGGGAGTAATCATCGACAAATAACAAAAGGTATCTTTTTCCACCAAAGGATGGCTTTTTCGTTGGCCCCCAAACATTTGCCAGAACCAACTGTAACGGGGCTTTTGCCCTCCATGTCGATGTTTTAAATGCAATCTATGCATTTTTCCATATATACAAGCCTCACATATTTTGTTTTCAGTTTTGGTAGTAGGGAGACCAATAACCATTTCTTTTTGTTTTAACAGTTTCAAACTGTTATAATTGAGATGCCCAAATTTCAGATGCCATAATGTAGATGCATCCTGAATACAATTGAGAGCCAAATTTTTCTCCAATATCATTCTCAATGGAAAGATTTTATCTTGGGCCATTTGCACAGAGGCGATCAATTAACTGTTTTTCTGGTCATAGATGAGGCATTCATCATTATCAAATTTCACCAAATATCCTTTTTGGATTAATTGCCCAACATTTAGTAGATTTTGTGTTAGGCCAAGGACATAGAGAACATCATGGATGTGTTTAGATCAACCGTTTTTGTTTTGACGGCAATAGCTACTCCCTTTGCCCGCGACTAACATCTCGACTTCTCCTATCACCAAGAGTGATTTGAGATTTTACATTTTCATTTAGACCGAAAAATGAATCTTTATTACCATCAATCATATGGTTTGAATATCCACTATCCAAATACGAAATATCAGTGGATTAGTGTTGGATGTTTAGACAAGAATAAAATAATTGTCCCTCAGGTTCTTGTTTTTCGGTGAAATTTGCCTCATCTTTTTGTCGGAACCAACAATATTTCTCAAAATGTGTATGTCTTTTATATCTTTTGCATTTAAAAAGACAATTATTAGTATCAGATCATGACCACCTTTCTTGCACAAGTTACAATATGACCCTGTTTGATTATTACCTCGACTCGTATTGTTATTGTAAGTTTCTCTCCCCTACAGCGGTTACGTGAATTGCTTTTTCTTTGTTGGAAATTTTTAACGTGGTAATATGAATTTTTACCGTTAAATTTCATTTAGCCTTGAAAGCTTGTTCTAGTGGAGGCTCTTCAAATCCTTTCATTCTCTCTTTATGTGATTGGAGAAAACTCATTAGATCAATTATAGTCAATTATTTTAAATTTTTTGATTCTTCTATAGCAGTCACCACGTGATCAAATTTTCTCAGAAGACTTCTGAATATTTTTGGTGAAATTTTTGCATCTTCAATCACATCACCATATGAACGAATTTGGTTAATTATATTTGTGACACGGTTAAAGAGTTCTTCAACAGTTTCGTCTTCCGACATCGAGATATTTTCAAACTCTTTTCAAAAGAGTTTGGTGTTTAACGGTAATTAATTATCTTTCCAGAGCCCTTGTAAGAATTCTGCAGCATCTTCCAAGTCTCCGTAGATGTTGTAGCGGACATTACGCGTGGTAGTACTGTCTCATGCAAGGCTCGATAAATCAAAGATAGGGCATAATGATCCTTTCTTTGATTTTCAGCATATATGGTCTTCTTTGCATCACTCTATGACTCCTGCTCGACAACATCATTGGGCATATCATACCCATTTTGTACTAAATCCCAAAGGCCTTGTGAAATGAATATCGATTTCATTTGAATACTCCAAAGGTCATATCTTTCGCCTTAGAATGTTGGTACCCAATTAACTTGAGGGTATTGGTTGTTGTCATTTTATATGAGATTTATATGTAATTTTGAATTATTATTGGGGGTGTTTGATTTTTAGTTGGAGGTTTTAGCTAACATTTTTCTAGGTTCTACTTAATGTTGATTATTTAACATTAGACTAGCTTTTTCTAGATTAGTTTTAACAGAAGGTGATGAATAAGCCATCGGGAGTATCCTCGACTTTAACCTTGCTCGTAGTACCCAAATAGTTGATGAAGCCCAATGGAGTTGCCCACCTAGTGTACTTGAGAGGAATAAAATTCCAATGATAGGTTTAGTAATGGTAGACCGTCTCGGCCGCAACAGGGACGTATTTATAAGAGCATCGGAAAAACTCGAGAAATAGTTTCTCGAGCTGCTCAAAGCCCATCTCTCTTACTTGAGCAGCATGTTGTTCCGATTTGCAATGCCTTATGAATTCCCCACCATCAGCGCTGCGAGTGTTGCATACCCCACACGCATGAAGGAGTATGTCCTTCGATCAAGTTGTCAAATAGTTTGGTAATTAATTACGGAGTGGATTAATTCAATTACATTTAGGTAATCATAATGTTTAGACTAAAAACCTCTTGTGATTTGTTGATCGGTGATCAATGCTAAATGTAATTGGACCTACTGGGTCACACACACTAAGTGTGGATCAGGTTAATCAATCTTTCTCGCTTTATGGAAATACTAATGGAATAGTATTTTGCATATATGGATTTTCCTAATTAGATTAGAGAAAGTATCTTAGAGGTTTCTTGATGATGTACGGAGTTTAGGAAATACTCCCTCCATTTCTTTTAATTCTTTACGTTTTGTTTGAATTCCTCTCACAGATTCAAACCAAACGTAAATAATCAAAAGATGAAGGGAGTATATGAGTATATATATTTACCTTGTGCAATACTCTTAACGATCGGATTATCTCAGAGATAATTAATGAACTGGAGAGAAACCTAAAGTGAGCCCTAAGAGGGTAGATGTAGACTGATGAGCATGAAAGAATAGTTCGTTCCATTGTTGTAGCCGACAAGCTCCTAAGAATATGATCCAGCTGTGTGGATACTAGTAAAGGGGCAACACTTGAGGTCCTGATCTCCTGATTAATTAGAACTCATATGGGGATTCACGCTACAAGAGGTATGTCAATATGTGCAGATTTATGTTAATACATGTGAGAGATTTTGGACTGTTTTGATAGTTTTTCCGCAATTAGATTTATCAAAACCTAACAACGCATACTTGTTCTGTTTGTGCACTTCAGCTTTTGCTCTAGCATTTATAACCATCCTACTTATGCTTTTGGCATCAATACTTAATTTGCTGATATAACTTGCTTGCTTCTTAAAGCCCTGTTTGATAGGTTTTAATAGAAGAAGTAATTTGTGATTTGTTGACCAGAACATGCATCACAACACAGGTTTAAGTGCCCCAATCCTTGCCTTCTTTTTTCTTATATGTTAACCCCTTCTACTATACCTATTTCTCCACCCATTGGGATTTCTTGACAAATTAAAATTGAGATGGTTTTAATATTTCCTACTTCGTACCAAATTCGGTCATTATATTGTTTTTCTACCAAAATTTTATATATTGTTATTCGATTAGTATTACGAGATTGGGTCACCATTCTCACCAAATGGTAATTATTTAAATTAAGTAATAAATTGTTTGAAATAGCTAAGGACCAAATTCTCAACCGATCGATCTATTATTTGGTCGTGTTATTGTACATCTATAATCCATGTTCCGTTGAATATGATTGTACACGTAGTTACACGAACTGATAAGACGACGATAGTATTAAAAAATTTAACCTTTTGCCGTTGTTGAGCGTTTAAGGTGTAAACAAAAAAAAACTCCGTACTTGCTTGTTATTGTACATTTGTACTTAATTAAATCTAATAAAACAACTTCTCATCTGTTGACTCACCATTCAACTAACTCAACCTCTATAACCAATTTTGGCGCCAACGCTTTAACCTGTAACTAACTCAACGCCTGTACGTTTATCTTATGAATACATCGGCATATACGGACTAATTCCACACAATCCTACACTTTCTAACCTCTCCAAAAAACCATTAAAAAAACACACAAATCAAGATTCGCAACGATGGAGTCTAACAAATCGAAACTTGGTGTCGAAATCGGTGTTATTCCCAAGTCCATCTCTTCTACCAAACTCATCTGCAGTAAAGGGGATGCGGTTTTCATGCTATGTGAGCCATTTGAATCCAAAAACCTGATACAGACCTTCGCGAAAGCCGGTATGTTTGTATTATTGAAGTTCTTTGCAATTTTTTTTGTCTATTTGGATTCATATAGTATAATCTTAATAAACTTCATTGCAAACAATATTTTTATGTAACTGGTATTGTTTTATCTTGTGAATTGTGATATGGACCATATGGTAGTTATAAAATCTGGGTTTGTGAAATTATTTCATGTTAATTCATGACCTTGTGCAATTTCTTGCAGTTTCTCCGTATATGTTAATGTTGTGTATTTTTTTAAATTTTTTTTTGATAGGTTTCTTGGTTACACTGTTGTTGTTTCTTGATTAAGAAATTTTTACTACAATATTGACTTGGAATAAGGAACTGTAGGTCATATTGCGTTGTTAGACATAACAAAAGCCTGTTTGTCTTGGAGGCTTTGCAGTTGACATGGCCTCAAATTGCTTTGTGAGCTACAAAGTACTGTTATAGTATTGTGGTAAAAATATTGCTATGACTTTCAGATCCTTTTGTCTGCATGAAATGCCGAACGATGTCTCATTCCTAAATTATTATTGAATTCCCCCTTATCGTGTGTTGTCCATTTCACAGTTCTTGGTCTTGATTGACTTTCCTTGAGCTCCAGTAGTATAAGAAGTGTTGTTCTCTCATTTGTTCAATTAACTTTTGATGTATTAATACTTTGAGAGTTTTTACTCTTTATTTATTTTCTGGTTCTGTAAAACCTAGCCTAGGGAAGAGCTTGGTTGGGTGTACCAGCTTGTGAACTGATTAGACCGATGCCACTGCCACCTGTTTCTCTAAAGTTTAGCAAGACTCGTCTTCCTTGGTTCACATTACATCAGTTGGTGTGACCTGTAGACTTTAAATCCTTGTCACATACAATGCAGAAACGGATATAAAACTTAAACCACTTCTAATTTTGGGCCAAACCGTAGTACTGCACTGGGAAGCTACAAAATTTATCCAAAACAGGTCTTAAGAGACCATTGCTTACCTAGCTTCTCACAACTTATTTGAGTCTATTACTAGAAAGAAATTTAAATCGATCTCTTTCCAAAATTAGTATCCATTTATTGTCTCTCTTTCTTTATAATCAATCATTTGCTTAAATGTACAGTAAAATCTGCACCTTGAAATATTTTTACCTACAAACAAAACGTAGAGGCATTTCAATGCTTATACCATGCTCCTAAGAACATAATGAGTTTGATGGTTCTTTTCACAATAAAAGAGTAGGGAGCACACTTAAAATAAAGGAAAATTTGCGAGACCGCACCTTTTATGTTTAATTTTGCGAAACTGCACCTTTTAAGTCTATTTCTTTGCGAAACTGCACATTTTCTCATTTTCATCCAATTTTGACCACTATCTGACATTGACCCGACCTTAATCTTCTCCTTCAGTTTCCCTCTGATTTTTCCCCTTTGCCCCCCTCCCGAAAAAATCCCTAAATTGTTAGGTTAAATCAACGTCAGAGAGTGGTCAAAAGTGGCCGAAAATGAGAAAAGGTGCAGCTTCGCAAAGAAATAAACTTAAAAGGTGCAGTTTCGCAAAATTAAACATGAAATGTGCGGTATCGCAAAAAGCTGGTTTTATAAGGTGCGGTCTCGCAAATTTTCCTAAAATAAATTAAAATCTATTTAAGTGTGTTCCCGACTTACTTCAATGTGGGAAGGACCATAATGCTCTTTGTGCTCCCGGGAGTATGGTGTAATTTGTCGACATATTTATACTTGTCTACATATAGAATCCTAGGAATTTCCAAACACAAATACACAATATTGATTGAGATGGTATAACTTAACCCCATCCTAATAATGAACCATAACCAACAAGGTCGAATGTGCAAGTGACCCAATTGTATGTGTCAAATGAAACCTAAATTAACAATGTGAAATTTCGAGTCATTGAATTGAAACTATAAACTAATAATAACACGAAAAATAACGTGTATATGTTTTTTTTTGTGGTTGTGTAGATATAATTCTTAGTGTATGAACTCAAAAGATCTTATTGTGTGTAATCGCAAATTATACCATGCTCCCGGGAGCACAAGGAGCATGGTGGTCCTTCTAACAATAGAGGAGTAGGGACCACACTTAAATTGATTTTAAATTATTTTAAGTGTAGTCCCTACTCTTCCATTGTGAGAAGGACCACCATGCTCCTTGTGCTCCCGGGAGCATGGTATAAGCATTGGTATGTAGTTTGTAATTTTTTCAGTTTCTTCGTTAACCTTCCCATACATGAAACTTGAGATTTGTTCATATGACAATATAAAATAGTTCGATTATATATTATTTAAGTTAATAGACTCGATCTCTATGTCTTTAACGTATATATAAGGGTAAAACTTGACATATCAGACTACTCTTTATTTGGTGCATGAGAGCTTTTAAAACACCGGGGTAATGACTTCGATGTTGTTTAATTTACTCGTTATATATATATAAACTTTAATAATGGTATTCCAGTCCTATTATTGATCCAATGATATGATCGAGTAACTCGTTATATGGTCGTTGTATTTTTGTTACAATGCCTAAATGAAATACATAGGTAAAAAAAATCAAATAACAACTAAGAATGAAGCTAATAGTGATTTCCTACCCACTATAGCTAATTTGTGTTCTTCCTCTAGCTCATTTTGATTGACCTTCAAAATAGCGCAATATTGTAGCTAGGGGTGAGCAAAAGATCAAGGTACCCGGTCCCGGAACTGGAACCGGTTAGGAACCGGCGATTCCAATTCCGTACCCAGCATTGCCGGTTCCGGTTCCGGGTAGTGAAATGTAGGAACCGGTACAACCGATTCCGGTTCCGGATAATGAAACTTTGGAACCGGAACCGGTAGGGTACCCGGTATATTAGATTTCAACTACGGGTACTCGGAACCGAAGGTGTACCCGACATTGTTTGAGTTTTTTTGATGAAAATGAATGTCAAGTCTCATAGAAATTAGAAGCCCGAACCAACAAAACTAAAAGGTAGAAGTCCAACCCAAACAAAAAATAAACAAATAAAGACAAGTTCTAAAATTAAAACCCTAGTCATCATTTCTCAAATCCTCTCTCTCCTCCATCCGCCCCTCTCTTTGCATTTCCTCATCTTCAACCTCTCAATTTTCTCTTTTTTCTTGTTTTATTTCATTTTATGTCTCTTTGTTTATGTTTTACGACTAGCATAAACAAAAATACGTACCCTTTGGAAGATTTGGTTTGTTTTTTCTTTTTTTGTTCAATAGATATTAGGAATAAATGCTACACCCATATTAGAAATTTATACCATAAAAAAATTATTAGAAATTTATGACGGGTACTCGGAACCGGGACCGGAACCGGGTATTGCCGGTTTCGGTTCCGGTTCCGTTGATTTTCGAACCGTAAGGGACGGTTCCGGTTCCAGTTCCACCAAAAATGACTGGGTATCCGGCGTTGCTCTCCCCTATTTGTAGCCACTTACCCAATTCTCTCACTTCACTCAAATGCCATTTACAAGTAATATCAGTAAATAGATTGACCTCTTAGCATTGCAAATGTGCAATTAGATATATAGATTGTAAGAATCCGACAAGACCAACACCGTCTTAAATCTATCGTCGTCTATACGTAAGACTGCTTTTCGTACGGTATAACTTAACCTAATACATACCAGGAAGGACCAATAATAGGGGCCGGAGAATCCTCATAATAAGTCAAATTCATCCATATTCTTTCAGACTCAACCCATAAATGATTCGACGGTATCGCTCTCAAGTGGAATGTTATTAGCTCACGAGATACAGGCATACACTACTACTCTTTGCACCGCTACATGCATCGAATTCAATAGAATCATAATATGACGACCGTTAAACAATGGAACTAGATAAAATTGATTTGGTTAATTATAATTCACCTCTCTTCTAGTCTAGTGATCACATGCATGAGTAGGTGCGACGCATGCATGTTTCTTATGAAAGGCACACATATCTTGGCATCTCTATATAAACAGAAAGTCAGTAGGAGACATACAAGTAATTAATAAGATACAGGTTGGTGCGTGGAATTAGTAAAAATGAGTCACAGAAGAGAATTGCTGTGTGTTGTTGTAGGGTTACTAATGTTGTGCTACTTTACTATGGCTTGTAGTAGTAATACAACAAAGGTGCAAGTCCCTGGGTTCTTTATATTTGGTGACTCGCTTGTCGACAATGGTAACAACAACGAAATTCTCACCTTGGCTCGAGCCAATTACCAGCCGTATGGGATTGATTACCCTATTGGAGCCACCGGTCGTTTTAGTAACGGCAAGACCGTTGTCGATGCTTTAGGTATGGTAACTTATTGATTACCCTATTTATCTTAGCTTATGGTTGCCGTACGTAGTTTCATTCATTAATACTGTAAATCATTACAAAAAAATCTTACTCTATTGAATTTAATCGTTTATATTGTACTCCCTCTGTTCGCAAATAAAACGCGTAGGGTCAGTACAGAATAAAGAATAAGTTTTAAGGTCCAGTTGGTGTAAAATTGCCATATAGGGGTATGCCCCACTACCATGTTCAATAAAAAAGTTAATAAAGTGTTTTGGTTTTTACATGTTCAAATAAATTAAAGAAAGATTTCAAGTGGAAAGTCTAAAGATGGACATCCCAAAATAGAAAGTAATAAGTTTATAGACGAACGACGAACGGAGTGAGTACATGTTTATGATCAGATATACGTACAATATATACATACACAAGTCACCCATAGACTACCATAGTGTGTTCCATTGTAAAATAATGGCCAAAGTTAGTGATCACGTAGGTAATTAATTAGTACGTTTTACAGAGTACTTACGTTTAGTGTGGCGTATATATGACGATTAAATTCATGCAGGCGAACTTCTAGGATTTACGGATGAGATCCCTCCCTTTTCTCGAGCAAGACGCAACACTGCTCTTAGAGGTGTGAACTTCGCGTCCGGGGCGTCCGGGATTAGAGAAGAGACAGGCAACAATCTGGTACGAATATAATTCCTCAAATTTCCCTACGTACACTAGAACAATGATAATTTTATCATCCTTTGTAGTCCTATCTAGTCGATAAGTAATTAAGTTTTAATTTTCCGACCCGATCTTTCAATTTATTTATTTATTTATGCATGTCATAACAAGTGCAGGGGGCTCATTATTCGATGGATCAACAACTAAACAACTTCGGAAGAGTAGTAGAACAATTAAGGAGGTCTTTCAGGGGAGACCCAAATGCACTACAAAATTACCTCAGTAAATGCATATTTTTTTCAGGATTGGGAAGCAATGACTACCTTAACAATTATTTCATGACCAACTATTACACAACTTCTTCCCAATTCACTCCCACCTCCTACGCCAATGCCCTCCTTCAAGAATACTTCACTCAACTCTCGGTACGTCTTTTTTTTAAAGAATATATATATATATGATTTTCGCGCTCATGTCATAAGTATCACATTATTTTCACGTAACAATCGACCTGGCTATGTATGCTCGTCAGTGACATCAATTTTTGTCAATTTCAATATTATCTAGTGACGGAAAAATTATCTATATCTTATACGAGTATGTTCTTAAATGTCTCTCACGTCTTTTCCAAAACGTTTACAGCGTTTGTATCAATTTGGAGCTCGAAAGGTTATCGTTACTGCAGTCGGTCAAATAGGGTGTATACCTTACGAGTTAGCAAGAACAAATGGAACGGCCCAAAGTCATTGTGACGAGGAGAAGAACAATGCAATTACCCTTTTTAATTCAGGTCTAAAACAAATTGTTGATCAATTTAACAGCAATGAGTTTCCAGGTGCGAAATTTGTGTACTTGGACTCCTTCTTAGCCAGCAACGATCTGGTCACCAAGGCTAGCTCATATGGTAATGCACTTCTCTAACTTATACACTTTACTTTTTTTGCGAGTAGAAATCTTCTGTCACACTTCGTATACCCTTAACATTCAGTGTACCATGACAATCTTAGAGAATTCGTGCATTTAATTTTGACTCTTGTATATGTCCATTTGATGTATATACTCGTACATCAAATGAGCATTCTTTTAATAATGGGAAAAACTTATAAATAAAGTCCCGATAATATGAAATGATAAAAAAAATTATTTTTTACTCGGAGCCAAATCTAAACCAATTGAAATATTCGATCAATATGTCATAAAAACAAGTGATTTGCTAAAATTTATTCCAAAGTAAACCGTACATGCATGCGTTAGCTTTTTAACCAAGCAAGTAGTAGTGAACATTCATTCGATATAGATGTGGCTCGCTGTATGATCTATTTTTTAGCGAATTTTATGCTTAACTGTAGGTGGTATATATCCACTCTTTTATTTGTGCATCTCAGGGTTTGAAGTACTAGACAGGGCATGTTGTGGTGTGGGAAAGAACAACGGCCAAATTACTTGTCTTCCTTTACAAGCTCCTTGCGAAAATCGTAGCAAATATTTATTTTGGGACGCTTTTCACCCAACTGAGGCAGTTAACGTTATTCTTGCTAAGCAGGCATACACATCCAAGTCAAAGACCTTGGCGTATCCTATCAATGTACAACAACTAGCAATGTTATAGCGTTGGATAATTTGCCACCTCAAAGCGACATCATTTCATATAGAAAGTTAACATTTTGATTCGAATTCTCCCGTACGTTCAAATTAAATGTTATCTTCGTGAAAAAATGGAGAAAGTAAACGGTACAATAAGTCCGTATAGTTGATGAGTGTAAAACGATCAATGTATTAAGCTTACATTTCACTGTAAGATTGGAAATGTATTTGCTATATTTAAATTTTCAAGTAGTTCATTGGATGGGAGTTGTTTTTCAAGTGATTTTGATCTTTGTTATTGGTGATAGTTCTGAAATCAGGATTTTATCTATTTAACAAAAACAAATATTTTGAACGAGAGAAAATCGGTAATTTTAATATCGGATTTTCTAACGTGATGATGCTTTTTTTACGTCATAGTACTTCTGACTTATTCTCCAAACACTACTAATTGTATGCTAAGATAATAAGATATAGATTTGATTTACCTACTCTTTTGGATCAGCTGCATATGATAAGAAAAAAACCAAACATTGTATGTAAAAGATGAGTTATATAGCGACCCATTTTAATAGCGAAATTACCTTACTTTTTTTATTGAACAAATGAGTGAGAAAATGCACCAAAGAAGTTACATCTCAATTGTCATTGTTATGAATTTATGCTACTTAGCGAAGGCTCGCCCATGGACCACGAGCGAGCCAACGCAAGAGCAAGTGCCTTGTTTTTTCATACTTGGTGACTCGTTGGTTGACAATGGTAATAACAACGATGCCGCGACAATAGCCAAAGCCAATTTCGAACCATATGGCATCGACTTTCCTCATGGTGCCACCGGCCGATTCACCAATGGTCTAACGGTCGTTGATGCTTTAGGTAAGCCGTTTTTCTTGTAGTGTGGTTGTAATACATGGTACTTACTACTTACATGTCGTCTCACATGCACGTTTATGATCATATCCCCACTTATAATTTATATCCCCTATCTGCGTGTAGCGTGTATGTCTCCTTTAAACAATGGGAGAGAATTAGTTATACGTCTTTCATACTATTAAAAAATGCCAGGCCATTAACATTTTCATACTATTAACACCGTATGCCTAAGTTAATTATTTGCCGTCTTTTATTGAAGCAAAATAGTAGGAGTCTATAATAGGGGTTAATAAGTTATGTGGTTTTTATTACTATTCAATGTTTAATCGGTATATATATTCTTGGAAAATGGTAATGAAAATACACTGTACTGATACTCCCTCCGTCCGAGTTTAGATACTCAAAATGCCCCATTATTATTGAAAAGAGTGCACACCCTAATAATCAGTTAATCAAAATTAAAAAAAAAACAATACTACATAGCAAGTTAGATTAGAGGCTAAGCAAAAAAATCCATGCAATTTTATATAAACTTTGATTAACTATTTAGTGTGACACTATATTTAGTGAATGTGCGTTTTCGATGTGGGGTGTTTAAACTTAGACGGTGGGAGGAGTAAGTAACAATAGTGATATAGATTAGTTGAGAATACAGAATTCATGCGGTTCACTTGTTCTCTATGTATGATATTGTCCAAACTTTTTTTTGTTTGTCAAAAGTGATAACAAAATCGTCTACAACCCACTTTCAGTCTATGAAAAATGTTTGTTATTGTTTGCCTAAAAATATTAGAATGTGTGATGTTGCAAATAGCATGGGTTCATTGGTTAACCTCAACTAGAACAACTACAATAATTGGAGTTTATTCTGCATGAAATATTATTTACAAGGACAAGATCTTTGGAAAATAGTTGGAGGTGATAATACGACTACCCCAACGGAAGAAAAGTCGAGGAGCGTAGATGATGGCTAATAAACTCGGTAAACCAATGTATGCTCTTTCGATTTCTATAGAAGATAATTTGTTGCAGAAAATCAGAAAAGCAAACTCTCAATTCTGGTGTCAATTTCAAATTCTCTTTGAAAAGAAAATATGGCGCAAAATTGTAGCGTCCAGAAAAGGAGTTCACATCTATGGAACTTTTCATGTTTTATAGATTGGTCCTATTTCCAATCATATGATTAAAACATTTCGAATCAATGATCCAATAAATCTAATACATAATCTTTTCATTCTTTGTAACCACCAGTGCCATTACATCAAGCTCTTTCAATGAAGAGTCTAACAAATTTTCTTTAATTGAAGATAAGGCGTGAAAATCATACGCTTCTTCGTCCTTAATCTACGAAGACATTAACACATTCCCGTGCAAAATGATTTTTCTTCCCACATTTATATTACCTAAAATCATTTATATGATTCTTATGGGAATTGACGATACTCTTACCTTGATCATAGCACACTTCCCTTGGTTTTGAACTTCTCCAAGAATCCTTTTTCTGCCATCGATTTGATTGCCCTTATGGCTTCCCACCATAATTTTTCAAACTACCATCATGTTCGTTTTGCAGTCTTCAATGACTTAAGAGGGCTTTCTCCTCTTCTCTGATGGTTTCAGGAGCTTGCTTATCCAATGCTTCTTGGTTCGCCAATATCATCTGCAATTGCTCGAAAGTTAGGGAATCTGCCCAACCTCGTGTCGCTATTATAAGAGTACGGAATTCTAGACGTACACTATGAATATAATTCTTTTAGCCCTTGTGTCAATGATAAGATTCTCCTTAACTTGTTTAGTAATTTCTTGACTGAGAGACTTTACTTTTGAAAAGTATTTTATGATACTCATGTCACCATGTTCCATAGAAATCGGCTCGTTTTCTGGACGCTACAATTTGCATCATGTGTCTTTTTAAATAGAGTTTTCCATGTATCCCAGATTTCCTTGGGAGACTTTGCTTCTCTGATTTTCTATAAGAAATCATCCTCAATAGAAATCGTAGGAGCATACATTGCTTTACCGACTTTTATAAGCCATTATATACGCTCCTCGACTTTAGCTTCAGTTGGAGTAGTCGTATGATCGCCTCCACCTATTTCTCATATATCTTGTCCTTGTAAATAATATTCATGCAGAAAATTTAATCATTTTATAGTTGTTCTGATCATTGAGATTAACCAATGAGGTCATGTTAGTTGCAGCATCAGAGATTTTGACAATTTTCGCAAATAATAACTAAATTTTATCAAAGACTTGGAACGGGTCCCAAACCACTGCTTTGATACCAAATGTGAAATAAAAATAAGTTTGGACAAGAACATAAAGGACAAGCAATTGATTTGTGAGAATCTATTATTTTCAACTAATCTCTTTCAAATATTGTAACTTATATAGGTATTTCCATTACAATTTCCACGAATATGTATACTAAACATCGAATGGTGAAAACCACAAAACTTATTCGAAAGTTTCTGCTTACATATCCCTTTCAATAACAACATCTAATAACTTAGGTATATACTATTCATAGTATGATAGTGTTAGTGCTACTTTTGATGAGAAAAATTACTTATTTTTTACTTTTGACATAATGCATTATTCTTATTCTGATATTCATTTTTACTTCACAGTCATTGCTACAAATTATTATGGGATATTATCCAGGGTACCTTTGAGGTTTCCGACTTTATCCGTGGTACCCCTGAGGTTTCCGAAATTGTCACGATACCCCTGAGGTTTGCTTTTGCCAAAAATTGTAACGAAAACTTAACACCGTTAGTTTTTTGTTATATTTAGTGATTAATTAACACAAATAACTATTTAAACTAATAACAAAATACAAAAAAAAATGAAAAAAATCCCAACTTAAAATCTTAAATTTCACACTTTTCTCTGTCCTCCTTCTTTCCTCACCCGAGCCACTTGGCCCACCACCCAGCCACCACCATAGCCGTCTCTACCACCTACAACACTACCAAAGCGACTTCACGACCGCCGGCTTCAACGCCTCTGCCACCATTACACCTTCCGTCCTCCTCATCTCCTCCATTTTAAGGTAAATTTGACACAAGAAAAAGGCACCAATCAGTAAAAAAAACATAGTGAAATCGAATGCATACCGGTTGTTTGAGCAAGGAGTGGAACGGCGGAGACGGCCGGGGCAGAGGCGGTCGGCGGCGGAGGAGGCCATGTGAGAGGTGTGAGAGGCGATGGAAGAGAAGGGAGATGGTGAGGTAGTGGAGTAGAGAGAGGTGGTTCGGTGGCGAGAGCGGTGGAGGCAGAAGGAGTCAGGATGGCATCTATTGGTGGTGGGGGACAGTTGGGTGGTGGCCTGGTGGGTCAGATGACGGGTGGGACGGGTGGGAGGGGGGGGAGAGGGAGGAGAGAGAAAAATGTAATTTGAGATTTTGGGTTGGAAATTTTTTATTTTCATTTTGTTATTTGTTTAAATAATTATCTGTGCTAATTAATAGCTAAAGATGATTGTTGACTAATGGTGTTAAGTTTCAGTTACAATTTATGGCAAAACGCAAAACTCGGGAGTACCGTGGCAATTTCGGAAACCTCAAGGGTACCACGGATGTCGGAAACCTCAAGGGTACTCTGAATAATATCCCAATTAATATGGATGATATCAAAGTGTTGGTCTGGGACATGGATTTCACTTTAAATACGTTCTTGACCATATTATAACATCACACTTAAAGGATTTCTTTACCTTTTCAAATCTGCTCCCTCAAGTTGGAGTTGCTCTTATTACTTTGAGGCATAGGCTTCCTATCCGGAAATCAGTATCAGATTTCAGCCCAATTTCGTGTTGCGTTACTTTATAGAAAGACTTAAGTAATGTCATAAGAAGCATATTGAAAAAGGTGATGCCTTCATTTAGTGGTATCAAACATCTTTCTTTTGTAATAGTAAGAGACATCCTTGATAACGCTCTAATGGCACATGGACTGGTAAGGAAGTATGAGAGAACTAACTATCCCTAAGATGTGTCAATACAGTCGATATAAGAAAGGCGTTCGATTGTGTTGTAGCTGATATTTTGGAGGCGCGATTTTTGGAGGGAACCTATAAAAACCGTTCTCTTAGGTCTATATTTTTTTATGGTACAATTTACAGTGCTCCAGCCAGAAAGTTTTGGGGGGTCCGCGAGAAAAACAACGCGGACCGCCGATTACAACCTGCATGAAAAAATAGCAATGCTCCACAAATCACCCAATGCAATCTTCTAGTCCATTCTCATACTCCAAATAGCAATGTCCAACACCAATTCATCTAACAACTACTACATATACAACAAACCATCACCATTGCTATCTTACAAAATCCAAGTTCATTCTACAAAATCCAATAGTTCTCCAACCTACAAATCCAAGTTTCCCTACCATCCTATAAAATCTAAGTTCTCTATCAACTACCATAAGCATGCAAGCTAAGGTAGTTAACTATCCGATACTACATATGACTAAATTACCTTATATACGCATGCTAAATGATGTCATCATTGTTTTGACCAACCCGAAGAACAATGTCGGCCAATATGTCTCGCACTTCATCAATTTCCTTATCGGAGCAGGATTGTGGACGGTCTTTGATAACATACTACAAAAGAACACAAAACTATAGTCAACAATCACAAACTATTGTGAGAGGATTCGAAATTAATTGTTGAGAAAAATCTAAATTTATGAAAGTTAGTAATTTTTCATAATTACCGATTTGGGAATGAAATTTTTGCCCGTTTCAACTACTTCTTTCATATAGCGACACAAATAATAGCCACAATCCACTGATCCTAAAGGTTGTCGAGGGACCTACATTAAATCACAAAATAAAGTTAATTACTCCATATAAAATGTTATAGATAAAAAATCAAGTGAAAAATAAAAGACAACAAGTTAATTGATTTACCGTCACCGTCGTCCATCTTAACTTTGAGGAATTTTCAAAACTCGCAAGAGGATTAGCACTTTGGAATCTATTGTTGCTCCTACATACACATATAAGTTTATATTCAAGTTCTTATCATATAACATTGTAGTGATAATTTCCAAGTTAAAATAATAGATAAAAATAAAACTTACTCGGCTAGTAGATTAAATAAGAATTGTGGGGGTTCATCTCTTGTATTGCCGGAATCTAACCAATAAACAATCCGCGCTCCGGGATTCACCACCGCAAGCATCCAATGTGCACTATAATTATGAAACAATACATATTCATGGCCGAAAATAGAATAACTAATTAAAATGTGTTACAAGAATTGAAAAGATACCTTTCATTATAAGGAGCAAAGAACAATTTACCACCACTTAGACATGATGTACATTGAAATGCTTTTAAAATATAAGTCACACGTGTTTCGTTGCTTGCAACACTAATTGGGGACAACATACTTGGATCCAAAAACCCATAGCAATGAATTGTCCCATTTTGGGTGGCCATATTGTGCAAGTACCTATCAAACATATATCATATAAGTATATATACAAATTGAGAATTTATACATGTGATGATTTAGAACCGTTCAAAATGAAAAGATAAGAACTATTATATGCAAATTCTTACCTCATGAATATGATCATATGAGTAGATTGAATTTCGTTTTGAAGACACCATTCTTGCATCTCTTCCCAACCAACATATGCTATTTGCTCATTGTGTGCCACATGCTTAGAAATAGGAATCTCCTTCATTTCATTATTCCCCGCCTTAGCTATTTTCAAAGACTCTATCCAAAGGTTTTTTTACCAAAACCGTCCTCACGATCTTCTTTTTCTCCTCAACAGTCAACTTTTGGAATGGATCACGAGTAGGTTTGGTTCCGGAGGACGGACGAGTTTTCTTGGATGGTTCTTCCGCCGCCTAATAACGAATAATAAAACAAAAAAACCCATAAAATAAATGACTTCAACCTATCAACTAATTTAAAAAAAAACTTATAATCAAGATAAACATATAGAAAAAAGAATATAAAATTACCTTATAATAATCTTTGGGATAAATATATGCAATAGGCCATATAGTTCGGATGTTTACGGCTTGACTAACAAAAGCTAACTCTGAGTTGGGATATGGCAATGGTTCATGTGGCACGATATCTCTGAGTATAATCACTTCTTTACAGTTATCAGGTAGAGGCATGCAATGTACACGGATGGGAACCGTGCTTCTTGGATCTTTATTCCTAGCCTTCCCCTCCGCCACTATGTCCCCTGTCTTCGGGGATAAAAGTAGACACTCCGTCCACTCTTAGAACACAATTAACATGTACATCTCAATTCAATATTATAAAACAAAATTTACTTTTCATACGATAATATATGAATAAATAAATCAAATGTTACCTCATGCCCGGGATCTACAAAATGAGATGTCTTTGGAGTAACAATCGGACTACTTTGTTGAAATTGCATATGAGGTGATGGAGTGTGATAATAAGCATCATCCTCTTGATTTTGAAGAGTTTTTGAGTTAATACCGGGTACTTCTTCCTCCACATCATCACGATTTCCAGAAAATTGAGAACTAACTGGAAAAACTTTAGACAACAACTCCATTTGCACTTGGCTAAGCACACCATCACCCATAGACATAACAATATGCCCTAATACATCAACCTTATTTAAAGTTGAATTGAGTTTATCTTGGGTAACATGAAGTTGTTCATCCAACTTAAGTTTCGAAGTCCGTTTTTTTTGTCTACCAAAGACATCGGAAATGGTGAGACTCGTAGGCATACCTAGAATACGTCCCGGATGGTCACGCTTCTTAACCGCACTTGCCAAAATATCATTTCGGCCTTGAGGAATAAACTTTCCTTCATTAGACTCTTTTTCCAACCTTGCCTAATTACATGAAAAAAAGTTATTAGTATTATTATTAATGTGAAAAAGTTTTAAGCACAAAAAATAAGTTTAATTTTTGATCGAAAAATAAATGTCCGTTCTTACAATTTCTTTGGCAATTTCTTTGTCATAATCGGTCATTTCGCCTTTTTTTTCTCGAATGTCCTTTTAGCCAAGTGAGATATCTAGGTACATCTTGTATCTCGATCCCTTGTTTTGCACAATTTTCGACCTTAATCAAAATTGAAAAGAAATGATAGTTATAATTAACAAAATAGATAAGTAAATATATATATATATATATATATATATATATATATATATATATATATATATATATATATATATATATAATCAAAGATAAGCCTTTTAATTAATCAAGCGATATAGTTACTTACAATCTCCTCATTGATTCCGATATACCCTTTTCGAGACCCATAATACAATGATTTCTTCTCTTTAATATTGTCAATTCCGCTCTTGCTTTTTTTCTTGTAAAAAAAAAAACAATACGTAATAAGTAAATATGAGCAAATAATATGATATAAAAATAATCTAAGTTATCAAAAATAGGATGATTCAATTTTGCAAACTTACTAGAAATGCTTCGAAGGTATGATATTCAACAAAGTCATCCCATTGTTCTTGAGTGATTTGCTCATAAAAATCGGGTTTCACCTTATTTATTCCTAACCTCTTTGTGTGTTTCTTGTCCTCCTTGTCATATACATACATATGATGGATGTGAATGGTACATCTCCATCTCTTGAAATGTTTAGCGGCCTCACATAGAATCCAATGACCTTTACGTTTTTCATGAACAAAGAAAGCACCCTACATAATGCAAATACAATTACATATATATATATATATATATATATATATATATATATATATATATATATATATATATATATATATATATATATATATATATATATATATATATATATATATATATATAACATTAAAAGTTAATGATAAGTGCATATCTAATAGGTACTATATATTAGGTAAAAAGATGTTTCTGACTTAATTCAATGTCTTCACATATTCGCCTTGCGGTTGCTTTGTTTAGGTCTTTCCATTTCCTCAAATTGCAAGGCACGTGTCTACGAGTAATTATTCCTATCCAAAAACTGAAATTGGAACGGTGTGTCCCCATAGGAAGTATCCGATCCTTACTCCACTCCAAAAGAATAGGTCTCTTCTCTTGTAAGGCCCTCGCACATTGCAAAAGCACACTCGGACCTCTCTCACCTTCCGACTCACCTCCATCATCGGTATTGCTACCGCTTGATTTTCTCCTTCTAGTCGTCATCCCTCAAGTCATCAACCTACAAACACATTAACATTGACAAATTTATTAGATAGATAAAAAAAAATATTAAAATAGCTACAAAAATCATGTGTTAACGAACATATAAGTTTATAACTAAAAATGATAATAAATTAAATTAAATAAAAGTAAACTACATCTCTACGGACGCATTTATTAGATTGTGAAGTTGAATCTCTTTTTCCGTGAACGGAAGCGGCATCTACCCAAGCTCCTTCAACATGATTGTCACGTACGTATTCCAATGAATCATTATTATTAGATTCATCAACGAGTGTTGGAGAATCTAAACCCTTAAATATTGATTCATCTTCGTACTCGTGAACCTTATGTCAGGTTTAGTAGATAAAACAACCGAGCATTTTTTATCACATGGATCAGTGACATAAAACACTTGTACAGCTTGGGAAGCCAATATGAACTCTTCATCTCTATAACCGACTTTTTCAAAGTTCACCAACGTAAATGGACCATCTTTTTTCACACCGTTATTATTGTCAACCCACTTGCATCTAAATATGGGAATTCGAATACATTGGTAAAATATTTCCCATATCTCTTCGATTCTCCCATAATAGAGCATAGAAGCTTCTTTTGGATTCTTGTCTTTTGCACTAGCAAAGTGCATTGCCACTGATTCAAGAGATACACCACTATTTTGCATTGTACTTTTAGCGTCTTGAGCTACCGTATAAAATGTGTAACCAATAATTGCATAGCCAGAATATGATGACACTTGTGCACTTGGGCCAAAACACAGAGTAAAGAGATGATCAGACACATATTTAGGATCTTCATTCAAAATTTCATTCTTGAACCAAGTAGAAAACTTCCGATGGCCTAGTGCTCTTGCTCTATCCACATTTCACTTTTGCTCGGATTGTTTTCCCTCAAATACAATTTATGGTTCTCGAAGTAAGCAAGAAGGTCCTCGTCAGGATCATTGTTTAGAACATAAGTATGGACCATATGTTTTTCTTCGGAAGTAAGCTGGATGTTCTTGTGACCACTGATCCCTTTACCTTCCATTCTATCAATGTGACGAGGTTTAGGTAAACCGATACGTTCAGCATTTGACAAAAACTCATAGAAAGCGCCTCCTCAATGATGTAACGCTCCGCAATACATCCTTCCGGATAAGCTTTATTGGTTGCATAATCTTTGTAAATCTTCATGAGTCTCTCAAAAGGATATTGATATCTCAAATATATCGGACCACATTCTTTCACCTCTTTTACCAAGTGAACAGGCAAATGAACCATAATATCGAAAAAGGAAGGAGGAAAATACATTTCAAGCTGACACAAAGTGAATATAACACCCTCTTCCAAGGCGCCCAATTCAGTGACGGAAATCTCTTTACTACAAATGGCATTAAAGAACAAACAAAGATTCGTTAGAGCACAACGTACCTTCTTAGGCAAAATAGAACGGATAGCCACCGGCAACAATTGTTGCATTAGCGTATGACAATCATGAGATTTCATACCTACAAGTTTCAAATCTTGCAAAGAAACTCGACTACTGATATTAGATGAATACTGTTCCGGAACTTTAACTCCCTTCAAGCACTCACAAAATGCTCTTTTCTCTTTTTTTGAGAGAGTATGGGCAGCCGGAGGTAGAAAGTATTTCGACCCTTTCTTGTGGCTTCAATTCAGTTCTTACCTCATATAACGCAATCATGTCGGAGGTAGAAAGTCTTTGGTTTTCGAAGGAATATTCAACAAAGTACTCAAAAGAGCTTCACACATGTTCTTCTCTATGTGCATGAGATCAAGAGAATGTCTAACACACAAATCTTTCCAATAAGGGAGTTCAAAAAACACGGATCGCTTCTTATACCCAATTGTGATCCTTTCGTTTTTAGACTTTTTACCTTTCTTGCCATATATGATTGGTAAGTCTTTCACTTTATCGTAGACTTCTGATCCAGACAACCTCCTAGGACTCGGCCGGTGCTCGGTCCGCCCATTGAAACCTTTCTTAAATCTACGATATCTATGATTTTCACATAAAAACCTACGATGATCGAGATAAACATTTTTATTTGCTTCTTTGAGACGAATGATATCAGCATCGTCCTCACATATAGGGCAAGCCTTACCCCCTCTCACACAATATCCCGAGAGATTTCCATAAACAGGAAAATCTTGTAAAGTGTTGAACAATAATGCTCTTAACTTGAATGAATTCCCTGTATGCGTATCGAAAACCTGCACACCTTCATTCCACAACAATTTCAAGTCATCAAGAAGAGGGGCCAAGTATACATCAATGTCATTTCCAGGTTGTTTAGGCCCGGATATCAACAAAGACAACATCATATACTTCCGTTTCATGCATAGGTGTGGAGGCAAATTGTAAGTCACCAATATCACGGGCCAAGTACTATGAGTACTACTCAAATTGCCAAACGGATTCATCCCATCGGTGGACAAAGCTAGGCGTAAGTTTCTTGGCTCTTTACTAAAATCAGAATATTCGGAGTCAATAAACTTCCATTGAGCTCCATCAGCCGGATGCCTCAACTTACCATCATTTTCTCTATCCTTTCCTGATTTATGCCATGTCAACCACTTTGCATCCTCTCGATTTGCAAAAAGTCTTCTAAATCTTGGTATTATTGGAAAATACCACAATACTTTGGCCGGAACCCCATGTCGATTCTCCTTATAGCGATAAGCACCGCAAATAGGACAATTTATCTCATTCTCGTAATCATTACGATACAAGATGCAATCATTTGGACAAGCATGTATCTTTTTATAACCTAAACCCATTGAAGCCATCATCTTCTTTGCATTACATGTACGAGTAGGGAGGGTATTTCCTTCGGGCAGCATATCATTCAACAACTCTAACAAATCAGTAAAACTTTTATCACTCCACCCATTTGTCGCTTTTAAATTAAACAATTTTAGAACAGCCGACAATTTGGTGTATTTTTTACAACCCTTGTACAAACTTTTTTCATTCTCATTCAATAAATTGTTTATCATTTCTGGGTCATCTCCACTAATGTCGGCATCATCAACCTCGTTAACAACATCATCATCAACCTCATTAACAACATCATCATCAACCTCATTAACAACATCATCATCAACCTCATTGGTCTCATCATCAAACTCCTTATTATTATCATCATCATTGTATTCAGATCGCACATCCATATCTTGCTCTATATCATTCACATGTACTTGTTGAACAAAAGTTTCATTAACATTCACATTAATATCTTTGTGAACATTAGAATGAATACTAGGTTCACCACCACCATTTGATTCCCCGTGAAAAACCCATCTCACATAAGCCGAATCAAACTCTGACTTTCTCAAAGTATCTTTACAGTTTGCCAAGAAAACCACCTCATATTATTGCACTTCCAACAAGGGCAACACACATTCTTTAGATCTTTACAATTTTTTTCAACAAATGCAAAGAATCTTAGAATTCCATCTTCATATTCTTTGTCACCTATCTTTGATGTTGTTATCCATTTGCGATCGTCCAAATCCATATCTATAGTCATAAATTAACATAATATTCACCGCGACATTTGTATTAATACAACAATATTACACTTACTATATCGATAAGTACACATATGCAAGACCATTTTTGAATTAGTACTAGTTTACCTAGCATAACTAAACAATCTAATACCTTAGAGAACACATTTTTGCAAAACCGTTCTCTTATCCTATCATCATACTCACAAAACGACAAATTTGAACAAAAATCCAAAAAACAAATATATATACAATAATAGGGCTATATATGAGAACGTTTCTTCTAAGAACCGTTCTAAATCACAAACACCAACTCAACATATATATGATGGGCAACCTACATTCTAAAGTTCTTCTACTTACTTAACCTAAAATTTGACTAGCAAATTAACCTAAAACCTAACTAGCTACTTTAATTTAGAAATTAAAAAACAAAAGCTAGATAAAAGACTTACTTGCTATTGAATTGGAGATTGATAATTGACCTAATTGTACGCTAGTGGCCGGAAAATTGATGCCCAAATCGAATTCCGATCGCCGGAAAATGGTTGCCCCAATTTGTAGTAACAATCTTCTATCAACTCAATTAGGGATAAAAATCTTCCACTACTACAACCTTGAGAAGAATAGCTAAACTAATGAATTAGGTAATATATTATTGGGATTATTGATTGCAAATAATCGAGTTTTTTTTTTCTGGGTTGAAGTCGCGCCGCGAATAACAGTAGCAGCGAGGAAGACGATTGAAAAAAATGATGAAGAAGGGTGAGGGGGACGGTTTATTAAACTAGACCTTTAAGAACAGTTCTTAGAAAAACTGTTCTAAAAGGCCAACCTTTAAGAACGGTGTTGTGGGAACCGTTCTTAAAGCTTTCGTTTTGAGTCTTTTAGAACGGTTTTACCACAAAACCGTTCTTAAAGATAGGTTTTTTTTTTTTCTGGATTCACATTTTAAGAACGGTTATTTACGGAACCGTTCTGAAAGACCTTTTGAGGACGGTTATTTGAAATTCTGTTCTCTTATGTAGGTTTTGGAAGGTCATTTTTGACGTAGGGATAAGAGATTTGTAGAGTGGATTTTTGCATGTGACTGAAGTGCAAGCTACTCCATCAAAATTAATGGTAGTATTCAAGGACACTTTAAGGGGGGTGAAGGCCTTCGGTAAGGAGAATGTATGTTTCCTTACGCGTTTGTTGTATGTATAGAGGTATTGTCTCCTATATTATGAAAGCACTCTAGGGAACTAAGCTTTTCCTCTCATTCTATGCGTTGTAAAATGGGGCTAAATCGTCTAGTGTTTGCTGATGATCTTATTTTCACTCGAGGAGACCTTCACTGTGTCAAACATGAATAGTTTTAATTATCACAATTAGGATAAGAGGTTTCTAGAGTGGATTTTGTGGTGTTAATAAGGATATTCAGAAAGGAAATAGGCTAATGGCATTCATTGGATTCTCAGTGGTATATGGCGAGTGGCCTACGAGATATATATTGCTCCGAGACAATTTTTTTTTTTTTGCAAGAAATTTAGCTTTATACATCAAAAAATGGGAAAACCCATTCTTACAAAAAATACCCACCAGACTCTCTAGCATTTCCGGCTGAATGTCATTGCATTTAAACGCATATAGTTTTACACATACTACAAATTTTACTTGATTTACTTTCTAATCTGAATCATGCTCTTGATCTTGGAAGATTCTTGAATTCCTCTCGCGCCAAATTTGATACACCGTCGCATTTAGACTCGCCTTTGCCCATTTGGTAGTTCTATATTCCTTCTCCTCTTCCTGCTGACCATATAAGCCCTCTTTTCAAGTCCCAAGTCCTCATTTTTATTCCCAGCCAATGTAGAATAGCATGCCATATTTTCCTTTGAAAGTCACAAGCAAAAAACAGATATTTGTGGCTTTCTTCTGCTTTTATTTTACAAAGGACATATCGATTAATCAATTAAAACCCCCTAATTTTCATGTTATCAACTGTAGCAAGCTAAGGCAATTTTGCATTGCCATAGATATAATAAAATTGTGCTTGGGCATTACCACACTATCCCAGACAGCCTTATGCCAAGCTACCTTGTTGAATTTACGCCTGAAGCTTTCGTAAACCTTAGCAGTTTTATATTTATCATCTTTTTTCCATGATTGAACCATTAGAGCTGCAGCATTTTGATCCCCTGCTATCTGAATAATATCGCCTCTCACCCTTAGAATCCTTTTTCTACTTTAAAAAATTATCAGCTGGTTTCCCCTTTACATGCCAATGATTTTCTCTTTTGAGCACATAGGTTTTGGTCCATCTAACCAAATACTTTAGCCTCCACACCCACTTTGACAACAAAGTTTTGTTACAAGCTAGCACTTCCTTAATAATGTCAATGCTTGCCTCCTCTCTAGGGGAGCACATACTTGCCCAGCTCTTGTAAATAATCTTTTTCCTCCCATCTCATAAATGCCCTAGAGAAAGTTTTTTCATACTTTGTTAATCTTCTTTAGAACTCCTTTGGGGATCAATAAACTAGAACTCCAGAAATTTTTCATCCCAAATACCACAGTCAATTGTACCTTCCCTGCAAAAGAGAGGAAATGGGTGGACCAGTGATGAATCGAGGCTTCCAATTTGCTTATTAAAGCATGGTACATGCCAGCTTTCAACTTCTTTGAGTTCAGTGGCACTTCCAAGTATCTAAATAGGAAATCTCTTTCTGTAAAGCCTGCCTACTAAAGTATTTTCTTCTTGACCTCATTATTCACTCCTCCAATGTAAATATTAGTTTTAGAAGGGTTGGCTACTAAACCAGGCATGTATGTAAAAATTTTAAGACTCTCCATCAAAGCTTTAACAAATGGCACATCTGCTATTGTATGAAGCATAAGATCAACTGTAAATGTTAGTGTGTCAGTCTGATTTTTTAACACTTTGGGTGTAGTGAGAAGTTCTTCTAAGTTGGCAATTTTCTTAGCAACTTTGAGAGAACCTCCATACTCAGAACAAATTAAAGAGGTAAGGAAACATGGGATCTCCTTGCCTTAATCCACATTTCCCGGCAAAGAAACCCTCAAAGCTCCCATTCACTTTAACTAAATACCAAGGTGAAGAGATGCAGGCCATGACACATTTAATGAATAGATCCGAGATACCCATACACTTCCGCATATTCTCCACAAAGTCCCAACTTAGTGAATCAAATGCCTTCTTTATGTTAACTATGATCAGGCATCTAGGTGACACATTCTTCTTGCCATATCCTTTCACTAGCGATTGGGAGACCATTACATTATCGAAAATGCACCTACCCTTGATAGAAGCTGCTTGCACTCTTTATCTCCTCATTAGAAATACGTAAGACAAGCTTGCTAGCTAGCTCACCTGACAAATGTACAATCATTCTCAAAAATAGTCTGGTCAATATCCATAACTTTATGACTGGTACCCAAAAGAGCTATATAATAATTGATGAAAGCCTTACGGTTCAAAAAAAAAAAATTGATGAAAGCCTTGGCAATAGTCTTCTGGTCAGTGTGTGTTTCCCCGTGCATATCTTTTAATTTTCCCAATAATACTTTGTTGTTTTCTCTCAGCTATTCTTGTGTACAAATACCTTGAACTGCAATTATCTGCATTTTTTATGTGTTGCGGCTTTGCTCTTTGACACAACATACTCATCTCAGCTTGCTTAAGTCTTTGATATTTCTCTTTCAGCTCCTTAGTTTCTTGTCTCAGATTAGAAGACAAATTCCTTTGAAGTTCTTTTTTACAGTAAAGAAGTTTATCTTTCACCTCCCTTACTCTCTCTGAAAGTTTTGAGAAATGAGCCTTGTTCAGCTCAGTTAAAGCATGCTTAACTTAGCTTGTGGAAGATTTTAAGGATTTTTGTCCCTTCCACACCTTGGTCTCAAGCATCCCTGACTACTTTCTTAAAGTCCTCATAGGCAGCCCATCAATTTAAATATCTGAAGGTTTTCCTAGGCTTGAATTCACTCATCACTTTTACCATGACTGGTGAATGATCAGACAAGCCTGGCCTGGGGAAAGGAAATCAGCATAAGATTGAGGGACTTTCATGATCCATGTAGAGTTAACAAGGGCTCTATCCAGCTTACTCCAATTCATTGAGTCACCATCTTGGTTATTGGTCCAGGTATAATAGCAGCCTTCTCCCGCAAATTATCCAAATCCACATTTAACAAGACAACTGTTAGATTCCAACAAAATTCTGCAACATTAGGAGGATTGCTACTCGGCTTCTCGTTCCCATTCCTGATAATATTAAAGTCTCCTAGCACCAGCCAGGATTCTGATCCTGGGTTAATACCTTCAAGTTCACTCAAAGATACCCTTCTTTCTACTGTATCATTACTTGCATAAACAAATGTAATAAAAAACTCTTAGTTTGAGATAATGTGGAAGACCCTGCAATGAACAAATTGAGAGTGGGTTTGAATAATGTCCACTTTAATTTGTTGAGTTTTCTAGACTACCCAAATTCTATAAATTCTATGGTGATTATAGGTTGACCTTATACCCAACAAATTTTCTCCTTATAAGAGTAGAAGGGTGGGGAAGTGGTAATATTAGTAGGGGTCGGGGAAGACCTAAGATGACTTGGATAAGGGTGATTAGAAGTGATATGAGCTTTCTAGGGCTTGAAGAGAGTATGGTGTTGAATAGGGCGAGGTGGAGAGACTCTATACATGCGGCGGACTTAATCTGACTCCTTTGATTTATTTGTTTGGTTTCCCTGACTCTTTTCCCAAAACTTTTTAATTTATTTTATTTTTTATTTTTTTACTTTTTTTTTTGTAAATCTTTTGAATTTATTTTGACGACTTTATAAAACTTCCTTTGAAAATATTTAATTACTCCAAAAAGGTTTATAACATTTTGGAATTTCATGGCGTACACAAGACGGTTACTAGATGACGATTCATGTTTGCCGACCCCAAATCATTTTGGTAATAAGGCTTGGTTGTTGTTGTTGTTGTTGTAATAGTCTTTGCATTGTATTCCTTGACTCTGGTCTCCAGAACACCTAAAATATCCACCTTATTATTCAGCAAGAGCTCCTTCACCTCATGTTGTTTGAGGGTGTCATTGCACCCTCTTACATTCCATGATGCTGGTGGATCCTCTTCCCAAGCATTAGCATCCTCCATGTCAGCCTGGCCGATATTTAACCCTTCCATTGCTTCTATTGATATTAGCTCCTTAAACCTATTGACAATTGAAGTAGAGTTTATCTGGTGCATTGTCTTGCTTTTCTTTGAAGAGTACTTCTTACTCATAAGTTTGAATCCCAAATCTCCAGACAAGGGTGAGACACAGAAGCTTGAGTTTATTTGGTGCACTGCCTTGCTTTTCTTTGAAGAGTATTTCTTACTCACAAGTTTGAATCCCAAATCTCCAGATAAGGGTAAGAGACTGAAGCTTTAAGATGAGTCGCCTAGGGAACTCTCCACCAAGGCAGATTTATTTCGGCGTGGCGGCGTTTCCTTAATCGTATTTTTTTTATGTTTTTGGGTTACCTAATCTAACTATGTTTCCTAAGACGTCTTTTATAAGTGGGAGTTATATAAACACCCTACTCTTCTTATAAGCTCCATAAGACACAAATTGAGTAATTGTCTTGTAATTATGAGTATTCAAGAGTCATAGTTACGGGTTTCCTTAAACTTGTGGCTTCGTTGCTTTCATAAGTTAAGAGAGTTATAACTTGGGTCTTCGTTGATTGCTTGACTATTTTTTTTTCTCGATCTCATTCATCTTTAGCGAGTTCATTTTAGTATGAATTCACGTATTTGGTGCTATTTTTCCACATATTGAATTGGTTTCTTTTCAGTTCACGTTAAATTCGGTGTCTTTTCATTACGTAGTTATTATTATGTTATTCTTTGATTGCACATGTGTTGTTACATCTTCTCGCGCCAATCACACACAAGCCAGTTGTTGTTAATTGGAATTCGACGCCTTACAATCTATATCACGTTGAAAGCCATTATAGTTGGTATATAAGAATTCCAGCTAAGCAAGGTCTATGATGTGTTCCGCCGGCCTCCATTTCTCTATCAAAGCTTGCCAAACACAAGTATGACATTCACTCTTTTACGTCAACACTTATACTCAATGTGTATGGCATTGCAGCACACAATGTGCATACTCGATTAGCTCATAAAGAGGGAATTTTAGATTGTTTATAGGTGTGTTCTATCTAAGAAAGATGTTATATATGTTCCCCCACTTTTATTTTGGATGTGATTACCTGAGGCTAGTTTGGAGACTTATCCTTCTCTCAATGGGTATTACAATAAGAAGCAGGTGTTTGCAAAGAGAAATGAAATGCATGAGGAAGCATGTTTGAGGAAGGTTGTGGAACCACCACTAGTTTAGATATTGGATTGGTGCAACTAGTAAATGAATAATGGACATAGCAGAATTTACGTATTTTTCGGGAGAAGGCCGGACACAAGCTTAGATCAACTTGTTAATCACAATAAATTTTTAATTGTTGTTAGACATTATTATCATTGTAATGAAATAGTAGATATTATTCTGGCTCAACATATCGTAAATATTCTGCTTGTAATAGTCTAATAGTGATTTACAAACTTGGTCATAAACATCTAAAACATGACAACTAGTTAGATGTTCGCATTTATTAATATAGATTTAGACGTTATTGTGTGTCTAATATTGCAATATTTATAATTGACGTGTTCCTAATAATTGTTCTTCTACAGCTCAACAACTCGGATTTACGGATTTCATTCCTCCATATTCATTATGGAACATGAGTTCAATTATAAAAGGTGTAAATTTTGCATCAGCAGGTTCCGGAATACGAGATGAGACAAGCAAACATCTGGTAAAATCTTCTGTCTACACTGACTAGAAAAGGGGCAAAATGATGCTTGCTAGTATGTATACTTAATGAAAACTATAATAAATGTCATTACAAGGTCGCAAAACTCTAATCCTAGTTAAGTGACAACACTATAAGAACCAAGCAAGTGCCCAACATACGTTAGAAGGGAGTGAAATCCGCTACTTCTCCCGACTTAAGGTCGTGAAGGGGTTGTGTTTTGATATTATTTGAGATGGTGATGACACGAACTCGCATCACTAACCCTAAACTTCAACGGTAAAAAGTAGCCTTGGGATATTTGTGGGATGATCCAAACCGAGGGTAGACACACTACAAGATCTGGATGATTTGACATCGATTTACAAAAAACATGATCTGCGTTTATAACCACATGGAAAGAACATCTACGTAAAATGCCGGCAAATGTTGTAACACCCCAAGGTTATATGGAAAGTTTTGTCCTAGATTAAAAATCTAAGGGGCTTGTGAGCTGTTTATAATAGATTACATCTACTACTGTCAACGAGTTATTCACGTTTTAAAGCATACAAAAGGATTTATGGGCCAAGAGGTGATTTTCTATTATATTGGGTTGTATTGAGACTTATGGTGGGTCGTGTTATTATACATGATATCTTAGCAACCCTTCGACCGCGTGTTGAGTGCTTGGGTAGGATTGTCTCCAACTTTCTACCGGGAGCGATAGATCATGGGCATGTGTGCCTAGGGGTTTGGATTTCTTTGGGTCCAACAAGAACCTTGCGTTATTTTAGTGAGGGGATTTGTAAAACCCAAAGGTATAGTAAAGTGGTTTGTCAAACATTGGAAATTAAGAAGCTTGTGAGATGTTTATAAAAGATTCCGCCTCACATACAATCAACAAGGCTTTCACTTTTTAAAACCCCATAAGAAGAGTTACGAGCTAAGGGGCGACTTACCATCTTATTAAGTTGTGTTGAGATGTATAAGTGGGTCGGGCTATTATAAATATGGATTGAGCAACTGGCCTCGTGAATTGTGCCTACTAAAATCAATCGATGCACTATGACTATCAACTTTTCTTTGCTCAATAACACCAGTAGTCGTCGTTATTGATGTCACACAACCGGACCCAGGAAGTTATTGGAGCTTGAGCTAACCTCACTAACGTCCTAACTTCTCGCAAATTCAATTAGCACTACTTTACCTTTTGGAGTAAGATTAACTTGATCAGGATATGCAAAGGGACTGGTGCCGATCTTAATGGTGAAAATTTAAGCCACCCTTCAACTTTTTCTAATTCCTCTAACCACATCGTTGTTATCACCCTCTAGATATTATTCCCTAAATTTAATCTGAGTAAGCAGTCCTAGCTGGATAATCTCAAGTTGGACTATCAAAGTATATAATCAAAATACCTTGTCATAGATCAAACTCGATCACCACACGTCGCATCCATATACTCTCTCCTATTTAATATTAACGAAAAATTTACAGGGTACCCAATTTGACAAATTTCCGCACATAGTACCTCTAAAGTTAAAATATGTGCGCGTGGTACCCTAAAATACAAAAAAAAAAACACTTAACACCGTCAAACTGACGTTAAGCTCTTTTTTATTTTCAGGGACGTGTATGACATCAAATGGATAGTTGTGATTACGTCTAAGAATTTTTTTTTTTAAAAAAAGCAAAAACTCTGAATAACATTCCCCAATTTAATCCACCACCACCTCAATTTTCATCCACAAGTTCACCATCCTTCATCATATATCATCATCTGATCACTCACAATCTTCATCATTTCATCATGTTATCCACCATCATCTTCATTCACTATGTACCACAGCTAGGTTCACATCTCTTTATACAGTCATCATCTTATATTCTTATCATGTCATGAACTCATCAATTTTTCATCTTCAAATTTACCTCGAATATGGATTTATTTGGGCGAATTTGTTGGGCTAAATTCGGTAACATCATTTTTTGCGAATTTCACGGTTAATTTTGGCGAATTTGGTGAGTTAAATTGGGTTTCCGATTTGTTCGAATTTCTTGGTTTCATTTGGGCGATTTTAGGGTTGAAGTTAGGCGATTCAGTGCTAAATTTGGGGGAAGTTCCGGAGGCTATTTTGCGATAATTTGTGTTGATTTATCCAAATTTTGAATTCACTTCGAGAAAATTTTAGGTTCAATAGGGAGGAGAAAGAGATTTGTTTGGGGTTTGATTGAGAATGGCTCATGCACATGGTTTTCGTCCTGACACTGTTTGGGCGGGGCTGTGGCCTAGCTGGTGTGGATGGGGGCCCGGGTGTAACAACCCTAAATTTTCGCTATCTTAAAATACAAAAATAAAGGATTGTTATGCTGCCATTGACTGCCAAGTCAACAGCAAGGCTAATTTAAAACAAGAAGAACAAATGACAGCGGAAGACTTCTAGCTGAATCTACAAATCGGAAATTAAACCAAAAGATAAACTACAAATCGTCCCCAATGCAAATATGTGACGACTCATCAAAACGCCCAACATGCAATGACGCTTCGACCATACAATGCATCTCAATCTGCAAACCTATCAACTGCGCCACCAAAAAGATGACACATGCCCCATAATAGGGTAAGGACACAACCCAAAACAAAGAACGTCAGCACAAGCTGAGTAAGACACTTAAGCGATACAAAAGAATTAAGATACGCGCCTTAAAATGGCGCGTAGCTACAAATAACTGAGCAAACTATGCCAAGTGACGAAGACAACTAAACACTAGACACGACTCGTGCACGACTCGTGCTCAGTTCAGAAACGGACAGAGCAAAGGCAACAGTGGACACGACTCGTGTGTCGGATTATACGAGTCGTGCAAAGGTCAGCTCGGGGCTGCCTAAAACGTAATTCGATTAGTCTTTCTTTCAATTCCTTTGTCAATAATATACGTTATTTGAGGGCCTCCGTGAGGTCCCTAAAGACAAGCCAAGGGTCCTACCCCAAGACTACCACATCTAGAGTTACATAGTAACGCAACCTAATGACTCGAGTGTGCACACCCCTCACTAGAGGGCCGGTAGAACGAAACCACCTCTAGGAGGAAGTCTATTAGGGGGTTCGGTAGCTGATCTCCGACCCACAATACAACCTTGATCAGAGGTTCAAACAAAAGCCACATCCTCGTGATGTAGTGACGGCTCCTATGTCCATCCCTCTAGATGGTTTCATTTATCATTTCGTTCTTTCGATATACTTTCAGTTTGTCATTTAAGACCATTATTTGTGCTTGCGTTTTTCGATTTATAAACGGCCGTAGCCTGAACAACGATATAGAATCAACAACAAGGGGTGGCGTAGCCACACAAGATAGTATACATATGCGCAAGTATGAAACTCAAGAATTATGAGTGAACAACAATGAGTAAGCAATAAGAGATGAACGAATCACAAGGATCATGAATTTGAACAATACAAACATGCTCAACTTTAGAGGGGCAAAGTTCTTACCTTAAACGCTAATCCATTTCTCCTTTTACTCTAACATTGTCTTTTCCCATAATCAATCATACCCAATCCTTTAAGCCATAAATCGTAATCCTTTACTCCATCAAGCCTAATTACAACCACGAATGACGATAATTTAATAAGAACCCAAATTGGAGCAGTAGCAAAGAAACAGGAATAAATGAAGTTTAAGGAATGGGTTGAATACCAAATTTGAGTATGTCGTAAAATATTATATCAGGACCATCTCCTCAAAATTTCGTCCACAAAATCCAAGCGGATCAACGGGAATCAACCTCACACTGAACCATAAACATGCATTAGGGTTTACCCACGAATTATGATATAACGTTTGATATAAAAATACAGCCCTTACCAATTTTGGATATGTTGTTACAACTAGAGTTAGCAACATCACTATAAAATCTCGTCCCAAAATAGTTTATGAGTCAACGGGAATCACCAAGATGCCAAGGGAGCGGAACAGTTCTCGGGTAGATAGACAGAGCTCCACTACAACACCTCTACAGGGAGCATCTGATGAAATCTTGGCACGACTACATGTCTATGGATTCGTATAGAAAGCACGGTTCTAACGCCACTAACCATGACTTATAAAAAGGTCGTATGGGAGAGTTGTGTGTGTTTGAAGTTGACACAGTGGTGTTGGGAATTTTCTGCGGGTGGAGCTACGAAAAGGAGAGAGATGGAGGGGGGAGGCCGAATGATTAAGAAAGAAAGCAAGGGTTTTATTTAGCAAATTGATAGCGGTCTATAGTTTAGACACATTTAATTTGTCTACAATGTAAAATTGAGTTAGTAGTAGTAAAATTGATATCGGAATAGTAAAATTAATTGTAGTAAAAAATTCAGGTAGTAAAATTAACTGTGTGAGTAGTAAAATTTTGATAGTGTAGTAAAATTATTACGGATTGTAGACACTTTTGGGTGTCTACACTCTAGACCTCTGGCATTGTCCTTTTATTTATTATATGTATATGGGTATGAAAGTAACTCGGGTTTGGGATTAGGTAATTAGGTGAGTTGCGTGATCCACAAACCCGGTCCTGATCCGAAAGACTAACGAAGCATCTTATGTAATTCTATAATCAGAAATCCCATAACAATTCAATCGAATTCCAATACAACATTAATAACCCCTCAATTACATTACAAAAACGCAACACCCTTAATAATTTAAGCTCCCAAAAATGCGGGGTGCTACACCGGGCCACGGCGGCAACACGGTTGAGAATGAGGGTTGGGGAAGAGGGAAGGAGAGAGAAACAAGGGTATTACAGTTTCCTTATTTTTTTTTCCTTGAAATGTAATGGCGTTAGCTAATAGTTAAAAACGAGGGTACCTTGTGCATATATGTAAACTTTAGGGGCACCATGTGCAAAAACTTGTCAAATTGGGTACCAACCATGCAAAGTTCGAGGGTACCACGTGAATTTTCCGATGATTTTTTCCCACTTTTGGAAAACTTTTTTTCAGTAGCCATGTTTGGAGCTACTCCTAGACCAAATGCATGGTTCACTTCTTGTAAAAAGTTGTACATTTATAAATTATGCTGCATTGCATTTTACCAACTGCAATTGATTTTAAGGTAAGAGGAACTTTCATTTGGTATAGAAGTAGCTCCCCGTATGCCTACTAGAAAAAAAGTTCTTGAAAGAGGGGGAAAAATAATCGGAGGGGATTCTCTATAAACTCTTTACTGGCAGCAATATATCTAACTTCAGTGGTCGATAGCGCCGCAACAACCTGAAGAATAC
The DNA here is from genome assembly GCA_963457585.1 of Spergularia bocconei. Lineage (NCBI taxonomy): Eukaryota > Viridiplantae > Streptophyta > Magnoliopsida > Caryophyllales > Caryophyllaceae > Spergularia > Spergularia bocconei. Next base: position 12,839,630 of record OY734954.1, read on the forward strand.
TAACCGACTGCACAACGAAAAAAGTGTAAAGTGTAAGCTGAAAATGACCTTCTCTGGTCTAAATCACGACCATGATTAGCATTAACATAGCCATCTAAACGTCCGGGGATCGGCTCTTAGACTATCAAAGTCTAATTCAATATCATAAGAATCCATCATGTAACGAACGTTCATCTAAAAGCTTCGCAATGTCGTTCCTTGGCTTAATTATGAAACAATCTACTAAAACTATCAACATAACCCAAATCTTGACGTGTGCATACAATAGCATACATCAAACTATTGGATTACAATAAGGAAATGCATGTATGTATGTTAATATGTCTTTATCTTTTTCAACTTGTGGACTTTTTTTAGTTAACTATTTAAAACGTAAACGAGAGGAGCTTTGACAAATTTGGAATCTTTTGTATCGAGATTCTTGTCAATGGTCTCCATGAAATTTTCTTTGTCGGACCTAAGTCTTTCATCAATATCATCAGCCTGTAACTTGTTAATTAGATATATTTCTCGTAAAGCAATCAACATATCATCGTCCATATTAATTATGATTTTTGCTGTACTGATAATATATTGTAAAATGCAGGGTTATCGTGTAACTATGAATCAACAAGTTAGCAATTTTGCTAAGGCATTAGAAGAAATAAGAAGGGTGAATTTTCAAGGCGATGCAAAAGAGCTACAAAATTATATAAAAAGATGCATTATATTTTCAGGAATGGGAAGTAATGACTACCTCAACAATTATTTTTTACCTAATTCAACCAGTTCTTCTCATTTCACTCCTAGAGCCTATGCAACTGCTCTTATCCAAGAGTATCGTCATCAATTAGAGGTTTGTTTTTATCACACATGTCAACTCTTTTACCGTTACTTTTTTTTCTTTTTGAAGGAAATTAGCGTTTGTTTTGAAACCTTGTTACATATATACGGAGTATATATATACCAAACATAATTGGATGATATTCTGATGCGTAAAGGCTGAATTTCGGGAAACATTTTCGTTACCATCTATCAACTAGACATTATGCAAGAATGAATGTGAATCAAGAACACATGTACGACCCTAAATTTTAACCTAATTATATATACAAAAATCTAGCACTATTATGCTGCATGCAATAGACTACTGATGCAATTGCAAGGCTAACAATATCCTAAAATCAGCTTCTATAATTGTAAAATTCAAAAGTATAAAGTGAACGGCGGAAGACTTGAAGTCAAGTTTACAAAATCCCATTATTGTTTATGCTTTTACTTTTGTTTTTTTTTTCTAAAATAAAATCTCGTTTTTTAAAAACAGAAAAAGAGGTTTTCAATTTTTAGTCGATAGTTATAGTTTTTTATATTACTTATTGAAACACAGCAACCAATGTGATAGTCAATTTACAAAATTTTGTGACAAAAAAAAAACAATTATACTGGACGAGCCTTAAAATATTAAATTACAAATATTAAACCAAATATTTCAAAACTTAAATGTATTTATTTAACGCTAGCCCATGTCATGTGTAGATTCCATGAATAGTCTTTATCACGATAGACGAATGATTCATGCGATTATTGCATTAGATAAGAGCCGCCGGCAACCAAACAATTGTGTGGTGTTTGAAAAGGATGCAATGCGATCCTAAGTGGGACAGGGTCAATGATACGAGCTAACGTATGCGTAGTGAGAAAATTTGTGATGAAAAAAACTTCGTAGCGGGTCTCGAAGATATTAGTTGATTAGAGTCGTTGATGATATGAATTGACGTATTAACAAGGTATGATTTTTTGTGGATAAATGGTGAGCAGTGAACCTCGAAGATCCTAGGCGGTTAGGGTCAATGATTGATGTGTTAATTAGACTTGAATCTTTTGGGTAAAAAAAAAAAAGAGCCAGGGGTGGGCCTTGGTAACCTAGATGGCTATGGTCGAGTGATACGGGATTCACCTAGTATGAGACGGATATGTGTTTGATTTGATGTATTAGATACATAATATTTTTTTTCGGTTGGATGCAAGGGTTGTGATGCATGTCTGCATGTTTAATATGTTCACATAAGTTGTAATGTGCACTCCATGCGATGGTTTTGAGTTTTTTTTTTTTATGCATGAGTTTGTAGTTTGGCACGAAGTTGACGCTACATGAGAAGGCTTTTCTTGGATGGTATCTACTAGGATGATGCATGATGTATGCATAATTTCCATTACTAGGGGTGGACCCTAGATGATATGCTTGTTAATGATACAGGATGTGCTTGAATAGACTGGACATGTGTATGTAAGAAAAAGCAAGACTCAATGGTTGTGTATGCGAACGACAATGCATCATCAAAGAGAAAAACACCCATTATCTGCCTAGGGGAAGTGAATACATGGCTCGTGAGTATGGATGTGTAGTCGCACGTTTGCTACGTCACCAATAAGAGATCCACTAGGCGAGACATGACAAACATGTTATTTGTTGTAAGGACTTACGTGTGTCGACGATATAAGTACTTGCTCTATTATGCTACGAGATCATTCCGTCGATGCTTAGAATGCGTCATAGTAAGTGTTTGAGAAAGAGTTTGTTCGAGTTGTGTTTGTAATGTTTGGTATTGCTAGGTGGCCTTAGAGCGTAATGTTTCCCTAGAGTTTTTGGTGTTATGTTTGGGTTTTTGTGTAGCGGAGGTTGCTAGGGTTTTAGTATGGGTTGTTATGGATTTTGTGGTGGAGATTACTAGGTATTTTTTTTTTGGAAAAGATGACGTGAGATAGAAGCAGAGATTTGGGGTACAAAAAGGTGCATCAAGGTGTGTATATTGAGGTGGGAAGGCTGTATATATAGTGGTGGAGAATGCTAGAGTATCGAGAAAATAGGTTGCGTGCGAAAGGCGAGCATGGAGGTCCGCATGGTGCGCACAATGGTGTGCAAATCGGGCACTAGAGTGCGCGCGGAAGTGTGCAAAAGCCTCTGCGCGCGCACAGGTGCCTTTGGACCCCCTTTCGCATCATACAAAATAGTTGTGACCTGTAAGATGTACATGCGAATTTCGGTGGGCAAATTACGCATGAAAACATGTTTTCTTGATACATTATCGCAAATACGACACACGAAACCATTTTAGTTGGCTCAATTGTAAAAGGGTTGCAAAGAGATAGTTTTTGTCTTGTTTAGGTTTAAAAATGGATTTTCTAGTGTGCACGACAACGGTGGTTCACATAGTAGATAAAGTAAGTAGACGCAATTCACAATATTATGTCCTATCATCATCGGGCATTTGGGGAGGACAAATGCAGGTGTCTACATCATGCAAACAACGTCTAAGCATAGCAAGCAATCACTTCCACCAAAAAGATAGCACATCCCTGAAAAAATGGGACAATTCGAAACAAATAAATTAAATGAAGGTCAACAAGAGTTGTGTAAAGACTACAAGTAAATCTATAAATATCACTGAGATTAAGATACACGCTGTCATGGCGCGTAGCTGACGTGCTTCTTTGGTGGGCGTGCAAAATATTGTTTATAAACAAAGATACGCCAAACATGTGTAGTACTGTATATCTAAGTGTCGAACTCTAGTACACGGGAATAAGCTCACACTAGTGCATGTTGGTGTGATAATCCGTTTTTTATCAAGTAGAAAGGTGCTTAGTCAACTAATCTAGGCTAACATGCAGCTAAAATAAGAACTATCTAGAAGATTCTTCTGCATAAACTACAACTAAACGAGTAAAACTAAATAAAGTGAGTAAAGACGCAAACTTGATGATAAAAACTCAAGATATATAGATGGTAGTTGTCAGCGTTGGTGATTTCACAAAAAATTTGACAAAATAAGTTAAAAGATGTTATGTTGACTTTAATTAAAAGGGGGGAAAAACAGAATTTCTCTAATGAATTGAATTATAATTAGGACCCCTTAGATATTGTCTCCCTAATACGTTTGATTTTTATGAAATTTTTTCTGACACTCTCACTAAAATCTCAAGAGATGGGATGTAGTAGTGGTTTCCGGCGCATTCTCTGAGTTATGGTTGTGACTCTCTAATTTCTAATAAGATATTGTAGTGATTTTCAATCGGATTTTCTTGAGTTTTGGTTGTCGTTTCCCCTAGAATGTCATTTTGTTTTATTTTTCTCGGATTGAAAGATGGAAATAAAGGGGGAGCCTTATAAGGAGTTCTGATGAAAATGTTTAATCAATAAATTAAGTATATATAGTGTTGATAAAGAAAAAAATAGATAATTAGCGTAAACAATATACTCCCTCCATTCGCCTTTAAACTTCCTACTTTCTATTTAGGGGTATTTATCTTTAAACTTCTTACTTAGAATCTTTCTTTATTTGTACATATAAATACCAAAACACCCTTACTTTTTCATTAAAAGTGTAAGTGGACGTACCCTTATGTGTAATTTTACACCAAGTGGACCCTAAAACCCATTCTTTATTACATTTTTAAAAAAAACTGTGTTACGACCCTACGCGTTTTATAGCCGAACGGAGGGAGTATAACGTATACTAAAGGTATCATGGATAAATTGTTTGAAAATTGAACAAACCAAAAATTAAAAAAATTAAACAACAATATTTAATGCAACCATTCATCCCAGAGGTATACCTATGTTTTTTTTATAGAAATACCAATGATTTTGTAGAGAAAAAAAAATGTTGGACACTTATTGATAATATATTATTATTTTAAATTAAAGATCCCTTGATCTTGTACAATTTTACTCAAAAGGGTGATATATACAAAATAATTTGGTAAGAGTGTAAGATGACATTGAGTTGTATGACTAATACCAGAATTAAAATGGGGAAAAGGATCCATATAGTCCCATAATTTCTTTTAAGGATTTTAATCGGTAAAAAGAATTTAATTTATAGTTTGTATTGTTGTTGTATCAATTATCATTTCAAAGATTAACTTCTCCCATATTTTATTTGATTGTCATGTTCAGTTATCGCACTTATGAAAGATCAAAAAGAAAATATATTATGTGCTAATTTTATGTAAATAGAGTATAAAAGATATTATTTTTTAGTTTTATAAGTAAGATAGTTGATTAAGGTAAGTGCAAAATGTCAATAATTGGATTAAGAAAGGACACAATCTTTTTTTATTGTGCTTTATAATTATGAGGCATGTGATAAGGGATATAGCCTAACTGAAAACGGTGAACGTGGTCGTTGCCTTAGACGCAACTTTTAATATATAGTATAGTATATGTGCTTTTATACTATCCATCCAACAATCTATGAATAAGGCCTTCATCTTTTTTTAAAGTATACGAGATGATATACGGGCTTGAGGGTGACTTCACAACTTCTTGGTTTTTGTTGAACGTATGGGTGGTCAGGCTGTTAAACATACTCCGTCAAATTCAAGTGGAGTTGGTGTTAGAATGCAATGTAGAATAAAATCTAATCAATCTACAAGTAGCGCCCAACATGTTCAGTTAAAAATAGCAAACAAAAGGACAAAAAACAGCAAATAGATGGGACTATAAAATACTTAACTGTTTTATTTTCATCACGAATTATAGAGTTATAGATTATGACACTTGATCGAAAGTCCAACTCCATCCGCGCATGTTAAGTCGTTTAAAGAAAACATACATGGAGTAATAATTGTCATATTTGTCTTTTGAAATTCGTGACAACTTGCTTCAAACCTTTTGTGAAGAGCTAAGTTCTTTATTACTTCTTAAAGGGTCTTTGCAGTTGTAGACTTTTTTTACGGATAGTACTGATTTCCTTAATTACCTATAGAATCTGCATGAACTTCATTTTGAATATTTATGTTATGTATAAGTTTTAATGATTGAACTTATGTAGAATTTGTATCATTTTGGAGCTCGGAAGTTTATCATATTGGGACCTGGGAAAATAGGGTGTCTACCCTACGAGTTAGAGAGGAACAATAGGTGTAATGAGTATAAGAATAATGTGACCAACATCTTCAATAAGGAGCTGTTAAAGCTAGTTGACACTTTTAACAACGGCATGTTATTCGGCGCGACATTTGTCTTCCTAGATGTTTTTCAAGATGTTGAAGGTTTGTACTCTATTTAATCATCTAATTCCCCATTCACAATTTGAGATGTAAATGTCATTTGGTAAGGCTAATTGATGATGATGTTATGTACATATGAACCGGTTAATCGACAGTTCAAAATCACTGCGTAACGAGTTAGATAAAAGTTGTAGCTAGCTAGTTAAACCGCTATACAATTTTTTTGTATGTACTTTTGATTAATCGAATTATTTGTGCGCTTTCTACAGTATTTATAACTCGCCATGCAACTAAGGCGATGTTTGATAGGATTGCATCTTTCTGAACGGCACTGATCTGATCTGAATGATTCTGATCTGATTTGAATGATTCTGATCTGAATTGGTTGAAAATTTGATTGAATTTCAACGAATTAGTATCGATTATGGACCAAATACATATATAGTTATTTGAACATTTCTGAACTGAACTGATCTGAATGATTCTGATCTGATCTGAATGATTCTGGTCTGATTTGAATTCATTTGAGAATAAGTCCTATCAAACAGGGACTAAATGGGGGAAGTACTTATTTGTACTTTTTCTTAACTTGTATAGCTTTTGAGCATAAAAATTTAAACTCAATCTGCAGCAAATAATGTAATTTTCCTTCAACATAAATATTGATGTTTACTAAATGGAGTTTTTCAAAAAAAAAAAAATAGTGTATAGGGAAATGGTGTGGCACTAAATGAATTAATTAAAACCCCACCATTTTCCCTTTACTCTTTGTGTGTTCGAGCCAACACAATGTTGAGACTAGCATGCAAAACCTCGTTTAGATGAGGTAAAATTTTAAATGACCCAAGGAAACGTGAATATGAATTGAAGTCAAGTAATTTTCGTGCTATTTTTCAGGATTTGAGGTAGTTAACAAAGCATGTTGCGGATGTGGGAAGAGCAACGGCAAAGCAACCTGTCTTCCTCACCAGACTCCTTGTGAAAATCGCACTCAATATAAATATTGGGATTCATTTCACCCAACTGAGAAGGCTAATGTTTTATTTGCCGAGAGGGCATATAAGTCCCAATCCAAATTATATGCGTACCCGATCAATGTAAAGGACTTAGCTATGCTCTAGCCAGTTTTACTGTACAACCACTAGTACAAACATTTTGGAACAAATTTCATTTTTGAAAATGTATTAAACTTAAAGAACTCAAATAAAATTGTACAGTAAATATTTACGGCATGCTATCGATATTTAATTTCTTGATATATACAAGTTTCCAGACAGAAGCAAAGAAATTTCTCTCAACCAAACACTTTGCCAGTGCGAAAAAATAGAGCATATGTCAAGGGTCGATTTGCATCAAGTGTTGGAATCGGCTATGGTGGTCGAATCTAGTTGGCCGAGAAGATGAAAATGTGGTTGTTACACATAAGGTGCTAGCGGTACAACATTATTAGAGTTGTCTAGAATTACTTTCATAAATTGTTTAGCCCAAAATTTAGGCAACTAATTTGTACATTCGTACGGTACTTGTTTGCACTGCAGGTACTCCTTCATCTGAGCCACAAACTTATTATTCTCGATACTCATCTCTCATGGAGGAATTCAAAGAGAAATCATGCGAATGTATGTAAACATCATCACTCCAAATTCTTTGCCTTCTTCAATCCGTTTTGTTCTTAATGTGGATTGATCGAGTTTGAGCAACTCCACTACTTAGTTTAATTTATGTTGATCTCTAATTAAACTTTAATGTTTCTCATAGACTTACCCCCGTTGTTTATCCGGCCTACCAAAGGTTGAGGCGTTTGAGCAGCTTGGACAATAGGTAACCCTTCATTCTCGAGTGAATGCATGGTATAAGAACCGCCCTCTTATGTAAATGCATGATGATGGTATAAGAACTCTAGTCTTATGTCAATGCATGGTATAAGAACTCAGTGAGATTTTAAAAACGGTCTTTTATATATTATGTCTTTCTTGTAAGAGTGTCAAATTAAACTAAAATAGTTTTAGTACAATGAAATATAGGAAACTACATACCACTACTCTAGGGAAGGGTACTACAACAACACAATACTATGGATCGTGAATGTCGATGATTAGGGAAATAATACAAATTAAGCTAACCTATCATCCCTTATTAATCACTCATAAGGTTAAGGCTTGCAAGTTGCTGAATGTTCATAGGGTAAACCACATCAAGCCCTCCGTTGAAAGCCCTTTGGCCTAAAATGATGTTAACTTTCGCGGTAGGGTGGAACGCGTCCCAAAACACGTACTCGTCTCGGTCTGCGCAAGGTGTTTGAAGTGGTAGACATGTTATCTGTCCCTGGTTGCGCCCGATTCCACAACAGCCGCGGTCGATCACCTTGAATCCTACCAACCACCATACACAATTAATAAGTTAGTTAGCAAGCTTACTAGCTAGTTTAATTACGAGTGTAAAGCCTACGAACTAATCCAATTTGTACATACATACATACGCACACTGGAGTAATTAATTGTTCAATTGACCAACTCATTTATAACTCATCGTCACTTTCTCAAAATTAGGACTTTCAATAGCAAAAGTCAGCGATTCTTTGTATTGCTTCCTAGAGCAAAATGTCAGAACGCGTCTTTAATTGAGCATGAACAAGTGTTAAACTTAGCGTCTGATATGATTGGCCCCTTACCGCCTTACGTACCTTGCAGGACAATTATTTACGCACATGTTGTGCACGCACTATTTCAGTTCTAACGACTACCTTAATACTAGAACTAGCATCGTTAGTTTCATCAACATAATCATGCATGTAAATATCGACCTAATTGAAACTATTTAAAAACGTCAAAAATATAAATACGAGATGGCGTAATTTATATTTTTTACACTATCGTTAGTATATATCCGTTGTATGTAAGGTTGGTGTAGAAACTAATTAAAGTCCGATTATTTTTGTATTTTCGCCTTCTGAATTAAAAAAAAAAAAAGTTAAAAAGAATGAGGGAGTACGAACCATAGGAGGTAGGGCGAGTGAGAATGTCATGGAACATGTTACTGATGTCGACGTAAATGAACTGGGAACCAGGAAGGTTGGCGTTGAGGTTGTTGATCATTGTCTTAACATTAGCATTGAATGGCTGCACCAGCTGGTTCACTGACTCCGAGCACTTCCCTGTGGGGCTCTGCGCCAATATGTTTGGCATGCACCCCATGGCTCCTAGTCCTGCTATCGCAAATTTCCGACCTCCTAAGTTGTATAATCTCTGCATTTAATTCGACAACATATTATATTATTTGGATTTGAACTAACTAAATCGTACGTATTTTAGCTCAAGTCAATTCATGAATAAACGGTCCATGTTATTTTTCTCAACATCGAGTGTATATATGTGTACCAACTGTCACGTAAAAACTATTCCCGAACATTTAGACATGCAATTATCACTTAACGTAGTATTGTACAAGAAATACACTAAAGAAAATGCATAGAGTAAATTAGATAAAAATATGAAGGAGACATACAGTTAGCTGAGTAGTGTATTGTTGGACCAAGAGATCAGCGTACTGCTGCCCGTTAAACTGGTTCTTAGTTGGATAATTGGGCATAAGATAATTGTTTAGGTAGTCATTGCTGCCCATCCCAACAAAGAACAAGCATTCTCCTACTGACCGTCTCACTTCATCTGCCCGCCCCAAACTTGCTGTTAACATGTCCAATGTTGTCTCGAAACGTAGCACTTGTTGGTTAAATGGTATGCGTCCCACCTGATCAGATCATTCACATACAGCACCCACCACTTTGAATAAAATCACCAATGATCTTGGAAAATCTACTACTACATACATTATCCTTTTCAGAAAAAATGTTAAATCTAAATTATGATTAAACATCGATCAGAATGTGAAATATTAATTACGGTCAGAATATTTGTGAGCCGAGCTTTTAAGGTCGAATTGGCTGGCTTTACCAGCTCTTAATTTGTATGTAGCAAATGTACGAGGCTTCAACATGTCTTAACATTGGCGCGGACAAAATATTTATGGTCGAATCAGCTTTATGATTAGGATGGGAGACTTCCTTATATGGGGGTTGAGATACTTGGTATAACAGAATTGATTGCAAAGCAAACTACTAAAGTGATCCAAGATTCCAAGCACCTTGGGATGGGGGGAGTAAAAACACCCAAAAAAATGTCAAAAATAACACTTTCCTCCTCTGATTTAATGCATGATGGCCAAGAAAAACAAGGTCCTACAACAAAATTTATTGAGCAACTATTATTACCCTGTCTGCCCTAAAACTATTACCCTTTAGACTTTTGACATTTTCTTTACATAAATGATAAATCTACAAGAGCTCTGCCATTTATTTTATTTGCTTTTACTTTTCTATTTCTACAATACAATGCAAGGACAAATCTATACTCCGTATGTTATATTTTACTTTTAAGTAGGACTACTTATTTTGAGGTGAATTAAAACGAATCAATATCTTTTCGAAATCACGTACGTTGTATAGTTGTCTTAATATTTCTATTTCATTATTAAATTTTTTTTTTACAGCACTTTCTAAAATACAACATGGTACAATTTAAATCAATCACATTTTAAGCATTACTAGATATTTTGGATTGTATGTAGAAATAAAAGAATATAAAGGAGAAGTAATAAGAAGAGTAGAGTGAATGCATGAGATGCTTACAAAATTTCTGCCAGTAACATCAAGGATACCAGCAGCAGCGGAGGCATAGTTGACACCATGTAGCATTTGTTGTCCTCTTGCTTCAGAAAATGCTGGAATTAATGGAAGACCTAACAACTCCGCTGCAGTAAATTTTTTCACGTTTTGCTCAGACTACGAGACATAATTTCATTAATTAACTTACTCTAATAAAATTGTCTACAATCAGCAATAATTTTACTTAACTATCAAAATTTTACTACTCATACAATTAATTTTACTACCTGAAATTTTCACTAAAATTAATTTTACTACTCAAATCTCAATTTTACTACTATAACTCAATTTGTACATTGTAGACAAATAAATTGTGTCAACACTATAGACCTCTAGCAATTTGCTAAAATTATTGCTTACATATAATTTCATACTCGTACCAACAATAATGAGAAATTTACCACAAATCGACTTGCAATATACTCCCTCTATAAATAAATATACGATGCTTTCGTATTATGAGGTGAGGCTTTGACTTGCAGTTTTAGAGAGAAATATATATCAAAAATTATAAAGCATATATCGTTGGACTCGGATCGAAAAATCCTCTCACGCAAGTATAGTTTCATAATATTTACTAATATAGCTTATGAGATATTGATGGATAAAGGGAACGTCTCGAAATGTGAGAAGCGTAAAAACATTGTCTAAACCTGATCCTCAAATTAAACTGTGCTGAGCTTATGATTCTAGCTTAAAGTCATTAAGCATGATCAGAATAGTTTTTTTTTTTTGGTCACATTAAGCATGAATATGAAAACCAACATGCTTTCATATATTGTATGCATGGTACGTTGCATAAAACATTTGATCAGCACTTCAGCAGTCAGCTGCGCTTATGGTGTCAACACTACTACAAATTAAAGTGGTGATGATACTCAAAACTCCGTACAACATAGCGATAAACACTAATATGAATAACAAATTATTGCAAAATATACGTAAATTTTCGATCTTTGCTTATTTTTACATTTTATCGTGAATTGTACAAGTTTTTGAACAAGTAACACAGACATCCTAGCTTAGTATCCTACTCCTATACAACTGGAGACGAAATAAATATAGTCATGTGACATGTGCATGTAATATACTCATGCACGTACAATAATGTGTCAACATATGCATGTCAGAATGGAATCAAGAGTGAGTATCATCCCGTGACGCCTAAACATGAATTATAAATTATACGACAAGAAGTAAAACAAAGAGAATGAAGTAATAATCACTCACCAATTTCATCAACAATAGTGTAGCCGTTGGAGAAGCGTCCAGTAGCACCACCATTGAAGTCAATGCCATAAGGGAAATAGTTAGCTTTTGCAAATGAAGGCAAGTCATTGTTGTTGCCGTTATCAATCAATGAGTCTCCAAACACAAACATTGCCGGAACCAACTCCTTCCTCGTCGCCGCCCCGGTATCGTAATCCTGGCCTACACAACCACCCACCATCACCATCACGACCACCATTGCCACCCTTACTACAAAACCCTTCATTTTTACTCTTTTCTTTCTTGTGGATTTTTTTTTTTTTTGGATTGATTTTGAGGAGGTGAAGTTTGGGGAGAAGTGAATACTATCCAATGCTATTTAAATAGTAAAGTAGAGGGGTAATAAGAAAAAGAGGGGGTGGGAGTTTGGTGGAGAAGCAGTAAATGAGTTGTATAGTACCCTATAGTATTATGAGTACAGTTCCAATGTGCAATTGTTGGTTAGCAGTACTAGTAGAGACGTATAGTAGTAGTAAATGTGTGTGTTTAATTGTTACGACTTTTGTGTTCTTATTTACTTACTTTTACTGCGCCCAACTGTCCGCTTGTGGGAGTTTAGAATTGAGCAGCGGGTACCTTACAATTTACGACGATGTCATAACGTGATAGGTATATGACATTTGGATCAACTTATAAGATTTTCGCATGTTTGTTTCAATATTTTCATTATAACAGGAGATTTCTTGTATAACACTCGGTCACATACTCACATACTCCCTCCTATCCAAAGAGATTTTCCTCTTTGGGTAGGACCGTAGGACACAACAACCAACACTACAATAAACAAAGCCTAAATAATTTGGTAAGTAAGTAATTAATTATACTAATTAACATGCTTAACCTCTAATCCTACCCCTTCTATCACCACCTCAATTAACTTATCCCCACCAAATATACCACCTGCGATCAACCACCACCAACCTCTAATCCGGCCTGCTCTCTTCTCATCTAACTAATCCATCTCCTCTGTCTTCACTCTTCAACAAATCCATAGATCTGGGCGACTATGGTCGTGAGTTAGTGAGGTGATGGTGTGAGAAGAGATAATCTGGGTTGGGGGAACTTTGAGGTGAAGATGCAGTGGGTTTCGTTTTTGTTTAGAACTCGTGGGAGGCGAAGGATTATTAGTTCGTCCCTCCGCACGAGCCATCTCTGATCTCTCCTCGCCGGCTCGCCTTGAATCACAATGGTGATGGTGATAATAGTCGATGGCGGTGGTGGTATGGTGAGTAAAGATGGTTGATGGAGGATTGTGATCATGGCTGTGGGAAATTTTTTTGGGTGATCGATTGTAGTGTTTGAGAGGAGAGAGAAGGTAAACTGTATGATTTTTTTTTTGTGATTAATGCTCTAAACATAAAATAAGCAAGGGTAGTTTAGTAAAAAAAATTGCCAAATGGGGTAAGTTTGGAAATAGGAAAATCACAGTGAATCGTCTCAAAAAGAATAACTTTGGGTAGGAGAGAGTATATATTAACATATTAAATCCAAAATCGTGTAGTTCATCGGTCTACATCAGAACAAAATTTTGGTCGTCTCCACTAGGGATGGCAATGGACCCAGGACCCGACCCAGACCCGGCGGACCCGACCCACTTGGGTCGGATCTGGGTCCACTTTTTGGAGACCCAATGGATCTGGGTCGGGTCCAGACCCGGTGATAAATGTGTGGGTCGGATATGGGTCTTTGATTTGAGACCAAGACCCGACCCATGGACCCGAGGACCCGGCCAAAAATATAGAAAAAAAAAACAAAACCTAATTTATCATGATCCTAGCCTTCCGCTTTCATTTTCATTTCTTAGTCTTCTCATGAGTTACGCTCTCATGCCCAATCTTTCTCCACAGCCTCAAAAGCCTTCGTCACTGCCTCAAAATCATTCAATGCCGCTCTCCCTTAGTATTCTGAAGTTCTAAGTAAAACAAGATGGATGAGAAATGTCCACCATAGTGACGATCGCAAAGCACATTGACGCATTAACGATCGTAAACCACATTGAGACAGAAATATCATAAGTTTCGCAAGTTCAAAACATGAAAAACTTGATTTTATAAAAGACCCATCTTGGACCCAGACCCACTGGATCCTGGCGGGTCTGGGTCTGGATCTGTAAATTTTGGACCCGATGGATCCGGGTCGGATCTGGGTCTGCTTGTAAAGACACGAATCCGGGTCTGGATCCTATCAGACCCGACCCAGACCCGACCCATTGCCAGACTCTCCACTACTAGCTAGCTATTGTAAATGCCCACGCAGTGGTTCTCCATATCGGGTACATATGTAGTTTGCCCTAAATAGTGTTCGCCCTTGTCTGATTTACGTATGTATGTAGTACGTACTCCTATATCGTTTAATTTGTCAAAGTTGTATACACGTTAATTAAGTAGTAACAAGGCAGAGCCGTGGAAGTTTGGTCGAATAATCGTGTCTTTTGGAAATGTCTTAATAACGAGTACCAATAACGTTCGATATTGGATTTTTAACAATCTCCATGAAAACTGACCACAACTATCCTACTCTTTTTGCTTTCCTTTGTTGAAATCTTTGGAAGAGACAAAACTCTTGGATTTTTGAGCTAGTTGATATCCCGACCTCGCTCAGTGACTATAACTACCTCCTTTAAACAAACAGTTGACCTCTCCACCTCCGTTTCTCAATGGAACGACCAACTTCCCTTGACTATTGCACCACCTCGAACGCTTACCAGGCCCCCTTTGATATGGATATCATGTTGGTAACAAGGGCTACAAGGCAAAGGGACATTGGAAAATAAGTGGGTTGCCCATATTTCAACGGCAACAGTCCACACAAGCTAAATAAACTATCGTGTATCTTATAAGCGGAAGTGAAGTACATTACATTACATTAGAGTTTTATATGTTGGAATTTTATCAAAAAATAAAAAATCTTAGAATATGAATGAGAAGTTATATTGGATACATTGTACAGTATCTTCTGCCAAGAGTAATCGATTGTATCTTGTGTTAAGAGACATACTTTCCAAGAGCCATGTACTTTCAGTCCCTCGAACAAAATGAAATAACTTCCTATTAACTAACTTTCTATTTGTGCCCTTCTTTTCTATATATAGGACATGATGTTACAAATTTTAGGATCATCCAAAAAATCAAACTCTCATCTTGCATCCTCCTAAAAGCATGAACAAACACCCTTCTCTTGTGTGATTATCAACCGCCGTTAAGTTTGCTGATTTCTTGTATTTGAAGTATCGCTATATGTAAAGAAGAGGAGACAGAGAGCTTGGGAATGTCAAGGGGGGACAATGACAGCTCGAGGAAAAAGGGGACGAAACTAGAAACAGCCTTGAACTATGTGGAGTCAACCTCAGCCAACTACAAACAACATAGGATCTCTTCCCAATAGAGAACATGTGACTCATATCTATAAGAAGAAAGTCAAGCTCCTTGGGGATTAGAGATCAGGTTATGTTAGTGCAAATGTAGTTGAAGTCCCTGTATTAGAAACAGGTGAGACCAAGTCTCATTGGACTCATTATAATATATATAGATGGTTATGTATCATGAAACAACAAGAAATACAATCACAAGAAAATCAGAAACCAAATAACTTGCTCCAAATCTTCTATGGCTTTCTTTACCTTCATTGCTTAATTCTTCATGGTATCAGAGCCATGAAGGACTAAGGAGGTCAGAAGCACCTTTATTTCACTCTCATAAAACATACAACCAGCTTGCATAACAATATCCAACAAACCACAATCAAATTCTTGCAAAAATGGCAGGAAACCCAGAAAACAAACTGAGCAGCAGAGATCCTCTGTATGTTCACCCTTCAGAAATAACCACACCCCTGATCATTGAGACAAAGCTGAAGGGAATGTCAAATTACTACGAATGGAAAAGGGAAATGGAAATTTCCCTAGCCAGGGATTCATGACTGACATTGTTAAGAGATCGTAGAGGTCCTTTGTATGTTCACCCTTCATAAATAACCACACCCCTGATCATTGAGCCAAAGCTGAAGGGAATGTCAAATTAATACGAATGGAAAAGGGAAATGGAAATTTCCCTAGCCATAAGAAGAAAGTTGGGATTCATGACTGGCATTGTTAAGAGATCAAACTCTGATCCCTTCAGAGCTGAGGCTTTTGACATTTGCAACAGTCTGCTTGTGGCATGGTTGTTGAGCAATCTCGATCCTGAAATCAAACCTGCTGTCAGGTTTATAACCTCGGCCAAATAGATATGGGATACTCTTTGCAGCACATATGGCAAGACAAATGGAGCCAGAAAATACCAGCTTGAACAAGAAATCAAGGAACTCGCCCAAGGTAACTCGAGCATCTCAGAATATCACAATCAACTCACCACTCTGTGGAACACCCTGGAAATCATGGAGGACTGGCCCTCAATTACTGAGATCAACAAAGAAATCAATGATTTCATCAATGCTTGGCGCAGGAGCACAGCTGAAAAGCAACTTTTCAAGTTCCTGAATAAGTTAGATATATGCTATGGCTCTATAAGAAGCAACCTGCTCATGAGAGATCCCCTACCAAGGGTTGAAGAAGTTGTGTCACTCCTGCAACAAGAAGAGATACAAAAACAAGTGCTGGAGAAGGTAGAAAAGATGGAGATTCATCAATCTACTTTCTACAGCACCAGCAACTACAACAAAGATCATGGAAATCACAACTCAAACAGGAAAGAGTGTGTCATCTGCAAAAAGAAAGGGCATACAAAGGAAGAGTGTTGGGGGAACAAGGATATTCCAAACAATCCTGGACCACCACCAAGAGCTCGAGCAACAAGTAGCAGAGCGACAACAAAAGCAAGAAACCCTGGAACAAGTCGGGAAATAAATCTGCAAATAATGATGTACAAGGTGAAGGGTCTGAAGGAGGGAGCAGCTCCATTACCCTTTCACAAGAACAATTCCTGAGCCTGCTGAACTCAAAGTCCAACAAACTCAAAGAAGATCTAGAAGCACATTTTTGCAGGTAACAGTTGTTATAGTAATGTGTTTCTTAATTATGTGAAAAATGGATGGATAATAGATTCTGGGGCAAGTGATCACATGATTTCTGACCTAAGTTTGCTAGTTAATGCTCAAGAACTCTCTAAGAAACCAAGAATTAATCTGGCAAATGGAGAAATTTCTCATGTTACTTATACTGGAAACCATATGATGAAAATGGGAATGATGTTGAATAATGTTTAGTATGTGCCAAGCTTCAAAAACAATCTGTTGTCTGTGCAACAGTTGATCAAATCTGAAGGATGTTATGTGACATTTTATAAGAAAATGTGTGTGACACAGGATTGCTAGGCTTTGAAGATTAGAGGGATTGGAAGAGAGCACAAGGGAATATATTATCTAGTAAATAAACCTGTGTCTCCAGTAGTTAAGGGTAATGTTAAGGCAAATGTAGTTCAAAATGAGATAGATCCTACTAGTAGGACAGATCCTTTGTCTTATGAGTCCTTGCTTGAGGATACACCTGATAGCTTGGAATTAGACATCTGTAAAGCTACAGGTGTTGGAAGTAATGATTAGATTATGATAAATGATAAGCAAGATGTTTTTGCTAAGTGGCATTTCAGGTTGGATCATGCATCAAAAGAGAAACTCAAAGCTATTAGACATTTATCTGATGTTGTTAAGAAAGACAGAGGAAATGTGTGCCTAACTTGTCCCATGGCAAAACTTACCAAACAACCATATCCTGCAAGAGAATTCACAGCTGGAAAACCTTTTGAAATGATCCACATTGATGTCTGGGGACCTTACAGGAAAGAAACCAGATTAAAGCACAAATCTTTTCTCACAATTGTAGATGATTTCTATAGGAAAACTTGGATTTATCTAAAGAAAAACAAGTGATTTCTGGACACCTTGTACCTCAATTCTTAACCCTAGTGGAAAATCAGTTCAAAGTTGCAGTTAGGATCATCAGATCAGACAATGCTCAAGAAATTGTTGGGGGAGGGTGTGGAAAAACGGCAAATTCACGTGGTGCCCCCAAACTATGTCAGAATGCGCATGGTGCCCCTATGTTTGAAACTTATATACTACGGTGCCCCTGAACTTTTCACCTATAGGCACGTGGTGCCCCTCTCCACTAACACCGTTAACTTTTGGATGGAAAAAGATGATGTGGCATGTGATTACTTTAAACTTAATCAATTTTATTGTAATTATTACTAATTAATAAATAACTTAAAAAAACATTAAAAAAAAAAACCCAAAAAGTTCCCCCTTTCCCAGCAGCCCGCCACCCATCCCACGCCCAGCCCACCGCCGCCGACCACCCCAATCACCTCCCCTCTCCCCACCTTCACCACCACTGGGCAGCCCTTGGTGACGCGAGCCCAAGAACACCACTCATCGGCGTTGTCGTGCATCATAACCACCCCACAAAGCCCCTTCTCTCAATTTTCTCTCTCCTCAACCTTTAAACAACCACCACCTCGACATCCTACTATATCCTACAACACACGCGATGGTTTCTTATCCGACGAGATTACAATGGTGGTGGATGTCAAGGTGGTAGTTGTTTAAAGGTTGAGGAGAGAGAAAATTGAGAGAAGGGGCTTTTGTGGCGGTTCACGAAAACGCTAATGGTAGCTTGTATGGAGCTCACGCCGCTAAGTATGGCTCGATGGTGGTAATGGCGGGGGGAGGGGAGGTGCTTGGAGTGGTCGGAGGTGGTTGGTGAGGCGGTGGGGAAGGCGGGGATGTGGGGATGGCGGGGGTAGTAAAAAGAGTTTGTTTTTTTTTTTGTTTTTGAAAATGTTTAATTGGTTAATTATTAATTATATACTAATAAATATCACTAACAACATACCATATTATCTTTTCCATCCAAAAGTTAACGGTGTTAGTGGAGAGGGGCGCAACGTGCCTATAGGTGCAAAGTTTGGGGGCACCGTAGTGTACAAGTTTCAAACATACGGGCACCATGTGCATTCTGACATAGTTTGGGGGCACCATGTGAATTTGCCGGTGGAAAAACCATAGGGATGAAGGGTATAATACACCAAACTAGTTGTCCTGATACCCCCCAGCAAAATGGCACTGTTGAGAGGAAACATAGACATCTATTAGAGGTCAGTAGGGCAATCAGGTTCCAATCAGGCTTGCCCTTAAGCTTTTGGGGAGATTGTGTACAAACTGCAGCCTACATTATCAACAGACTCCCCTCGAGTGTACTGAATAACAAAACACCATACTTTCAATTGTTTCACAAAGATCCTGACTATGAGAGAATTAAAGTATTTGGTTGTCTGGCAATGGTATACAATCCCAGTAGAGAAAAAGACAAGTTTGAGCCTCGGGGCATTCCTTGTGTCTTCATACGCTATCCCTCATATCAAAAGGGGTACAAGCTATTTGATTTGAAGAATAAAAGATGCATTATCCCCAGGGAGGTCAAGTTCTATGAACATATACTACCCTACAAAACTTGGCACACCAAATTCAGACACAGTGGAGAACCCATACCTCCAAAAATCATCACCTCCACAGATGATACTGATACTTTGCCCACAGAAATCAGTATAAGGGACAGAGATGCTCCACAGATAGGAGGAGAAGAACGTGATCCTTCTACCAGCAGACCAATAAGACTCAGACGAGCACCAGCATGGACAAAAGACTTTGAAATAATTAATCCAGTCATGGCTCCTCAACAAGTTTCCAACTTGGTCGCGGTTGGTACATCCACAAAGTTTGCCAACTTTGTCAACAAAATCACACTAGAACCTGATCTTGTCCGTTTCAGTGAAGCCATCAAAGACCCTAAGTGGATTCAAGCTATGAACTCAGAATTACAAGCCCTACGAGATAATAATACATGGGATCTCACTTCTCTACCCTCTGGCAGGAAAGCTATCGAGTGTAAGTGGATATACAAGACCAATTTTCACTCTGATGGCACACTTGATAAACACAAGGCTTGTTTAGTAATTCAGGGATTCAGGCAAAGACCAGGCATTGACTATTAGGAGACTTTTGCCCCTGTGGCAAAAATGACCACAGTACGATCAGTCCTAGCAGTTGCTGTTGTCAAGGGTTGGTTCACCAACCAACTCGATGCATTTAATGCTTTTCTCCATGGTGATCTGGAGGAGGATGTGTATATGACACTCCCACAGGGTGATACCTCATCAAGGCAGATTCAAGCTAGTCGAAAGGAGGAGAAAACAGAAAGTAGAGTGTGCAAGCACAAAAAGTCACTATATGGGCTCAAACAAGCACCAAGACAGTGGTTCCACAAGCTTTCCTCTGCATTGATGAGCTGTGGCTATCAAAAATCCTCATCTGATCACTGATTGTTTAAAAAGCAGACTGATACAAGCAACAATGTGGTGTTGGTGTACGTTGATGACATGATCATTACAGGGGACAGTCAGGAGGAGATATCTAAACTCAAGGAAAATCTCAGTGAAGCATTTGACATCAAAGACCTTGGAGAATTGAGATACTTCTTAGGCTTGGAGATCGACAGAACAGAAGAAGGATTTTTTGTCTCACAAAGAAAATATGTGCAAGATCTACTGAAAGAATTTTGGATGGAAAATGCTAAACCCCTCAGATTACCACTCAACTCTCACATTAAACTTGAACTCGACAAAGGAACTTTACTTCCAAGACCTGATATCTATAGAAGACTGATTGGGAAACTAATTTACTTGACAATAACAAGACCAGACATATCCTTTACTGTGCAGCTATTGAGCCAATTTGTGCAAAACCCTACATCTGATCATATGCAAGCAGGTAGAAGGCTGTTGAGATGTATCAAACAGGCACCAGGGCAAGGAATCTTGCTAGCTAACAACTCAGCTGCCAAGCTAACTGCTTATTGTGATTCTGATTGGGCATCTTGCCCCTTTAGCAGGAGATCCACCACATGTTTTTGTACACTGCTAGGGAACTCACCAGTCTCATGGAAAGCAAAGAAACAAACTGTTGTGGCAAGGTCACCAGCAGAAGCTGAGTACATGGCTATGGCTTTAACCACTTGTGAACTCACTTGGTTATCATGCATCTCTTCTTAAGGAATTGGGCCTAAGGCATCTGGGCTCTACTGAATTGAAGTGCGATAATCAAGCTGCAATCTCTATAGCGGCCAATCCAGTACATCATGAAAGGACTAAGCATATAAAGGTGGACTGTCATTTCATCAGAGAAAAGATTGCTCAAGGTCAAATGCATACTTCATATGTTATAGGTCCCAAGATCAGCTAGCAGATGTGTTTACCAAAGCTCTAACAACTCAACAACACAATAAACTTCTAAGCAAGCTGGGACTTACAACCAAGCCTCACTCCCATCTTGAGGAGGAGTGTAAAGAAGAGGAGACAGAGAGCTTGGGAATGTCAAGGGGGGACAGTGACAGGTCGAGGAGAAAGGAGACGAAACTAGAAACAACCTTGAAGTATGTGGAGTCAACCTCAGCCAACTACAAACAACATAGGATCTCTTCGCAATAGAGAACATGTGACTCATATCTATAAGAGGAAAGTCAAGCTCCTTGGGGATTAGAGATCAGGTTATGTTAGTGCAAATGTAGTTGAAGTCCCTGTATTAGAAACAGGTGAGACCAAGTCTCATTGGACTCATTATAATATATATAGATGGTTATGTATCATGAAACAACAAGAAATACAATCACAAGAAAATCAGAAACCAAATAACTTGCTCCAAATCTGCTATGGCTTTCTTTACCTTCATTGCTCAATTCTTCACTATACAAGAAAGGTAATTCATTATACCATGGGACACAATTGTCTACAAACGTTGTGTAATGTTAGAGGGGACAGACTGTCTTAAAATTGTTATTTTACGTTGTATGCATGATAAAAAAGATTATAGTTCTAATGATAAAATGAGATAGCATGTGTTAAAGTGACCCAAAATACTTCACATATGAGTGTCCCACATTGGAAAAATAGAAGAGATTTGTTTACCATATAAACCAAGGAGTTACTCCTCCTTTTGCCAATTTGTTTTAGGATAAAACCTACTTGCGCTTATTAAGTTGACTCTATCTTTTCATCACGGGTGTGGCCCAGGCCCACGTAATTTCACAGCATGATAATATCATCAAACAATCTTGTTTTGTTTCTTCCCTAATGCATGGTGTTTTTTCTCTTTGTAAGGGTCACGATTCAGATTCTACTCTTTCATTCTTGAAAGACGAATAAGGCTATGTTTGGCAAAACTAGTTGAAATAATAGCTGTATGATGAAATAGTAACTGAAAGCTGAAATAGTAGCTGAAAGTTTTTAGCTAAAAGTATTAGGAGTGTTTGACGGAATTAGCTGATATAGGAGCTAATATATATAAAATTACATAAAAATGCATCATTTATTTTTAATTTCATTTTATTTTAGTAAATCATTGAGGGTAAATTAGGAATAAAATTATGATAAGCTAGCTTATTTTAAATAAGTTACATGGAGTAACTTATTAAATAAGGTAGCTTATTATTTAAGCTAGTGGTATTACTAATAAACCAACTTATTTGGTCAAAGAGTTTAAAAAACTAGTCAAATAAGCTAATTTGACCAAATAAGCTAGCTTATTTTTCATACCAAACATAGCATGAGAATGACTTTAACTACATATAGGAAATAAAGAATAAACAAAAAATTAATAAGTCCGATTTTGAGATCGATCACTTGTAATATAAAGCACACATTCACATAATGTTAATCAACTATCAATACAAAACATATCCAAATATAACATATTGTTGTAGCACAGAATCACTGTACTCCTCTGTTGTAGAGTCAAATGATTAATCACGCATATAGCTACGGCAAAACTATAGGGTATCTTTGTTTCTCGATCTTATTTCTTGACTTCAAATATTAGTCAATACACCAGTCTAACATTTTGCCTAATACTGATATACTTCATTTGGTATAGTTAGTGGGTAAGGAATGTTAGTTGTCAGTGGTTCAATGTTGAAGAATCCATGTTGTTCTTCTATCTGGAAAAAAAAAAAGTATTAAGCTAACTAGTTTTTTTTTTTAGGCAATAATTATACCAACAACTTACTACTATAACGAAATGATTTACTTTAACAGATGTATTTTAAATGGACAATGTTAGAGGTTTACAGTGTATACACTCAAAAGTGTCTACACTGTAGACCTATACCAATTTGCATTTTAAAAATGTCTTGAAAAAAAAAACCATCGCCCTTAAAAGTACACTTGACAAATAGATACACTAAACAAATTTAACAAACTACCTTTTGTTGAAGATACTTGTTTGCGGCTCTCAGCACCCCTTCCTTCAAAGTTCAAACCGCAAAGGTTAAATCGTAAGACTAATGGAAATGTAAATGCTAAGTATGTATGCAACAATAATTAATTTCAAGATATTGTTATGATTTCCGACGATACACTATTGTTATTTTCTAATAAGATATTGTAGTGATATTGTTATGATATTGTTATAAACCACAAAGGTTACATACACTATTGCTATTTTCTAATAAGATATTGTAGTGATTTCCCACAAATTTTATGAGTTATGATTGTCATTCCCCTTAAAATGACACTATTATACGTCCCTTGAGATATCGTTCAGATTCCCCCTTGGACTTTGATGAAAAATTGCCACCACCCGCGCCAGTTTAATTAAATTTTATATATGTTTAGACTCCTAACATGCATCACCCTTATTTAAATTTAGGACCCATTGATACATTTTTACCTAAGAGGGTGATATATAGAAAGCAATAGGCCGGGTAGGAGGGTAAGATGCAGCGACACCTACGACTAATACCATAATAAAAAATTCAAAATGGGAAAAGGGTCCATATAGTCTCATAATCTTTTTAATAACGATTCCAGTCAATGTAAAGAATTTATAGTTTATATTGTTATTGTATCAATTATCATTTCAACGATCAACTTCAATTCTTCATATTTTTTCTTGTCATATTGAGTTTCAATTGTCGAGCTTATGGAAGAATAAAGAAATAACATTTGTTAATTTAATGGAAAGTATATAGATATATTATTCGTTACTTTTATAGATAAGATATAGTTAAGGTAAGTGCAAATTCTTTTATTTGGAACTATATATTACAATTTTTTTTATTGTACTTTCTAACTATGATACCACGTGGCAAAGGAATTGGCCTAAGTGAAACAGGTGAATGTGCTCCTTGCATGCCTCAACCACATCTTTTATATAGTACTATTTTAGTACTCGTTCTATGCCCGAATTAACTTTTACCATTGCTTATGTAAGGTAAATATTATTTAATAATAAAAAAAGATAATATTTGTTAATTTTAGAAATAGTACAAAAGTCTCATAGGTAAGACTTAAGAGCCTTAAGGTAAGTATAAAACGACAATAATGGAATTTGGAAATAATATGATATTTTTTTTATTGTGCTTTTTAACTATATATGATGTCACGTGGCATGAGAGATGACCTAACTAAAACCGGTGAATGCGGTCGTTGTTTTCAAACACAAATTTTAATATACTGTGCAACATATTTAAACTTCAAATCAAGTATTTTCTAGGAGGATATTTGGAACCCATTAGTTGGATTGAACATAAAAATAGTATTACAATTATTGGTTGTGATATGATAATAAATTACCATATAATATAATATTAGCTAATTTATAGAAAGTAACATTTATGGTAAATTACTTAATGATTATGGTTAAGTAAATTATGGTAATAAACTTAAATATAATGTGATATAACGAGTGCGGGGATAGTAGAATGAGAATGAAATAGTATAACCGGTGACAAGATAGTTCAATAAAAGTGAAAATAAAATAATGGGTGACGTGAAAGTGAAAAGGTAATGATAATATGATGACTTGTGAGTGAGTAGAAATAGATAATTATAGCATATGACGGGTGACAAAGGTTGACAAAAAAAAGACGGCATATTCACGTGGTGCCCCCGAACTATGTCAGAATGCGCATGGTGCCCCTACCTCAATTGAAACTTGTACAATTTCGTGCCCCCGAATTTTATACCTATGAGCACGTGGTGGCCTTATCACCTCTTATATTCTAACGCCGATAGATTTTGGATGTTAAACGGTGATGTGTCATAAAATTAGTAAACATTTAATTCAATATTTTCTAATAAATAATAATAAAACAAATCATTAAAACAAAAAATTAATTTCTCTCACCTCAGCCTTACCCCCCACCCCTCCCTCCCTACCGCCACCCACTCCCTCCGTCCCAACTCAAACACCCCATTTTTCATTTCGGGACGTCCCATCTATTTTGGGACATATTCATCTCTCTTACTTTTATTAAATAATTACATCCACTCTCACATTACCTCTCCTACTTTTATTAATACTCACCTTATCTCTCCTCGTTTTTTCTAATATTAGCATACTCAACTTACCATATCAAATTTTCTTATTCCACTACAAAAACCACATGGGGCGTTTGAGCTAGGACGAAGGGAGTATTAATTAAAAAATATTTAATTAAATATTTACTATTGTATGCCACATCACCTTTTAATATCCAAAATCTACCGGCGTTAAAAAATAGGAGGTGATAAGGGACCACGTGCCTATAGCCTATATGTGTAAAGTTCGGGGGAACCAAATTGTACAAGTTTCAAAGGTAAGGGCACTATGCATTCTGACATAGTTCACGGGCACCACGTGAATTTGCCCGAAAAAATGTATAGTAACGTTCAGAATAATATCAGCACAAAGATAAACCTACTTTTATATAAAACGAGTATAATGAACATAAACAGACAGCTTGAGCATGCAAACTAGTATATATAAGCCCAAAATCATGAACCATTGGTAAACTATGGTGTTAGAGTGATAGTGACGCCCATTTGAGTGAGGGGAGAATAATCTCGGGCAGCTATCATTTCCACAGTGCTAATGACAAGAGACTTTTACCTAGGAAAATGGCTCCATCAGGTTTCCAGTCTTCTCTACTTTCTTCATCTACTCGCCCTCTCTCCTCTCGCTATAATTCCCATTTCCCAGTCTCTCTCTCTCTCTCTCTCTCTTCATCACCCCACGCATAAACTACCCCCACATTTCAACATCCACAAATCCACAAACATCATCATCGATCAGGTCAACAATCATCAATCATCACGAATGCCGGCTCATCCAGATCAATCTTCATCAACCCGCGAATCACATCAATCTTCATCAAGTCGGTCCATTGACGCCGCTGCATGTGGTGGTCGGAAGTTTAAGTGCACCGGAAAAGGGTTTAGGGTTCGATTATCGTGGCGCCGGTAAGTCGAACCATAAACCCTTTTTCGGGTAGTTTAGAGTTGTATTGCCCCCTCTTTTTTTAGTGTCTAAGGGTTTACCACGCCCTTCTTAGGGTGTCGTTTAATTTCAAACCGTCGAAAAGGTAGTTTTTTTTGCAGTTTCCGGCAAGTGTTTGTGTTTTGACCAGTGGTGGTAGGCGGTGAGGAAGTGGTGACTGGTAAGGGTAGAAGTTGTCCCTGGAATGGACGAAATTATCCCTGAGATATGATGTGAAGTGACCTATTTGCCCATGCTATTGACACTATTCAATCAACAGCAGCTGTTGAATTTTCGCCCCTCCATTTGAGTTGTGTAACATATCACTCATTGAAAGAATAGAAGTCATAAAACTAGTTCAATTTATAAGGTGGTGGTCTGGGTTTTAGTATGGAAGTCCATCCGGCTTTGGGATTAATCTTCTACGAAAGGCCTAAACATTGGCCCATGATCAGTTCGACATGGTATTGGAACCGTTGTCACCCAGGTTTTAATTTCGAATTTTTGTACTTTTGTTGAGTTCATACTACAACTTAAACTCCGCGCACACTGAAATTCCAACTCAATAAAGGGGGGCTACCAACATTGGAACTTGAGAATTATGTGACAACGGGCTCTGATACCGTTTCAGAGTTCATTGTGAGTTAATATTAACCCCCTTGTAAAAGACTAGCTCACAAGGCCAGAGACTCCAAGACTCCAACTTAATAGAGTAGGTAGGGGTCTGCCAAGATTGAAACTTGAGACAGCGGTGACAATGACGCCCTGATAATACCATGTCAGAGTCATTGTGGGTCAATATAATAATTAGCCTCCTTGTAGAAGACTTGCTCACCAATTAGATGGGTTTCCATCCTAGAATCCATTGACGGTAGCGGTAGTAATTCACCACCTTATAAACTAGTCGCCACTTTTCTGTTTCTTCATTGTGAAATGTCTCCCACGACACATATGTGGGTCGTTGCCACTCATACATGCACACATACGGTTAATTTCTTATTATTGCTTTATTATTATTTTTACTATATTAAATAAGATGTGTTAAACTTTATTTGGTAATTTTCTTCACGGAACAACACACATAACGTTAAAAGAATACTATAATTAGGAACTTTAAAGCACGAAGTGTATGTATTAGAGAAACTACAAAGCATTTGAACTAACCTTGTTCTTCAGAGCTTGAATCTCTTGATACATGATTTGCATCTGCCATTTGAAATGTTGTACATGTTAGCTAGTTGGATTACTCGTAACTCGTTGTCAAAATTCATCTTTGTACAAAAATTGTCAGGGTTTATCCAAAGACCAAGGGTGGAAATATATTGTCTCAGCTCTCAAGATATAAAATCCTTCATTATTTTCTATCAAATTTCCTATACTCTACACCATACTAAATTACTAATATACTATGATGAGAGATTATGGAGTACTATCATATCTGATAAACGACAAGTATACGAGAAAACAAGTCATGTTGAGAATTTGAGACTTCAGTTTTTACATATATTATTGGGGGCACATGTAGCTAGCTATACTCCGTATAGTGCTTTATTTATTTGAACACAAATTAATTAACCAAATTTTTAACCTTCTGTGATTGAGAGACAGAGAGAGCCTGATCATTTGATCAAGAGACATGTAATTGTTAGTAAAAAGTAATTTAGCTA
The DNA here is from genome assembly GCA_963457585.1 of Spergularia bocconei. NCBI lineage: Eukaryota > Viridiplantae > Streptophyta > Magnoliopsida > Caryophyllales > Caryophyllaceae > Spergularia > Spergularia bocconei. Next base: position 12,867,563 of record OY734954.1, read on the forward strand.
GGGAAATGATTACTAGTAATGAAATTTATTTAGATCAATACGCAAATTGATGCCGATACTAAACAATTTTTATGTGTCTGCACTTTAAAATCTCTATGATTAAGCCATTAACAATTTAACATACCTCAGTGTCACAAAAAAAAAAAAAAAAAAGTTAACATACCTTAGTAGTACGAATTTGGCAGAGCCAGGACTCGAGATGCCTTTCCAATGCATGCAGCTCATCCATTGTCATTGCTCCTTCTCCACCTCCAAGAATGGACCTGAATATACCCGAGAAAGTTAAGCAATGCAATCCCTTACAAAACGCAACATTTTTGTGATAAATGGTATAAAATAAAATTACCACAGTCCTTTCTCAAGTAATTTGATCTCTTGAGCCATCATATTAGCCTCGTCCTTGCAATCCTGTACGTGAAAAAAGAAGATTTAACTAAATGGCATAGAAAAATAATGCAACTAGTAATTTGATCTTTTGAACCATCCTATCCTATCTACTGTGTATAAAAAGTTATAACATTGTCAAAGTGTTGAAAGTATCTCTAGTATAATAACCGGTTTTGCTAGCATAAACGTATAACACTATAATTGTTTTCTGATCTATTTCATCCAAAATTGTGTATTCCCTCCGTACGGCTAGAACACAATTTTTAGGAAAAATAGATAAAAAAATGGGTTCTACGATCCACTTGGTGTAAAATTACATATAGGGTTATAGGGGTATGGCCCATTGCATTTTTAATAGACAAGTAAGAGTGTTTTGGTCTTCACATGTACAAATAAGGAAGATTCTGAATAGGATTTTAAAAACGAACACCCCTAAATAGAAAGTTAGGAAGTTTATAGGCAAATAGAGGGAGTACAATTTGTGTATAATAGAGGTCATTACTAGTTTCCTTTCATCACCGTTTGTATTCCCAAAATACCTTTCATTGTTTTAGTCGCAACTCCCCTTAATTACTAAATGGCCTCTCAAGTACAAGGTATGGGCCGATTGTGCATCATCTCCACGTTTCAAGCTCCAAGGATATTCGCATGAGCATGCGCCAGGGTTAAGATATAATTTAACTGAGTGGACATTAATTCTAATCCTTATTTCTTACGTTTTATTATTTCACAAAGTAGAGTTTTTTCATTGTCTTTCGCAAGTTCAATAAAGTTTTATACTCTACCGTCAATTCACATTTCCAAAAAGTAGAGTTAGATCACTATTATTCTTAGGTAATTTCACCTTTATAAAAGAAAACTATTACCATTTTTTTATTTGTAAACATATGAGAGAGTGATTGGTTATTAGAAGATGTAAGAAAGGTCCTATTTTATCAAGTACTTCACAACCTTTATAGACTCCACCTACAATAAAGTTCCACACTTTCATGATCGATTCAAAGGTGGAAAGTGAAAAGATTTGTGAAAGACATTCTATTGATCAAAGGAAGTAGCTAGGGGGCAATCACATGCACACCACTTCGTTTAATTTGCATGACATTTACTTACCAAGGCTTGCTTCTCCATCGTAGACTCAGATTCAGCTGCTTGCTGCTGGAAACTCCTTGTGCATTTCATGTACCTATCAATCAGCTCTTGCATGGTTCTGCCACCATTATAAAACAAAAATTACTTATCATCAACAATGTCTACTTGTATTAATCAGAAGTGTAGAATTTGTTTAAACTTAATTATAATAATAGCGCTTAATCATTCGGGATATGTACATATCCTAGTTTCAATAGACCGATAGTAATTAAGCTAACTTTAAGTACTTTCAAAGTAACTCGTGCAAGCAAATATTCTCGACGACGACTACTCACAAGTCATAACGACATTTCACATATATAGTACGTCCAAGACAATCTAGCGTATGCGTATGAACTACAAAAGACCAAAAGTTTTGGTTCGTACGAACTAGCATGCAAAGGCAACTAAAGCATCCTCTAAAACTATGGAGTATGATATATTATCGTTACTGTCGGACTGGAGACTACTGTTACTATTGTGGCATTCTGTTTGGTCGTGTTACTTACCACTTACCAGGCCATGTTCTTTTCACATGGAAATTTATTAATCTAAGTATAGTTGTTGTTTTTATCTCTTTTTTGAAAGATCTAAGCACAACTAACATTGCATGTATTCTATTATTATCCTTTTGTTGGAGTACTGTAGTAATTATGTAAGATTTGATTTCAAGCATTTTTTCAGGTCTATATTCCAAACATTTAAGAGTACTTCAATAATCTCTCATATTCCATTTGGCTAAAATAATTATAAAACATTTGGATGTAAAATTATTACTCCGTATAAAACTTTTGGCTACAATAATGCAAATTTTAATTTAAGGGGTTTGATTTGTATATATCTCAAGGACATGGCACACATTGACTTTCTTTTGACTTATAAAACTTACTAACACTACACTAAATTGACCTAGTTTGTTAAATCTTTATTAAACCATTGCTTAAACTTTCTAAAATTTAAGAAAATTAAATCAAATTGATACTTGTAGTTCACAATTATAATTAAGATCATGTTTGGTAAATTAGCTTGAATTCTAGCTGAACGATGAAATAATAGAGTTATTTGAACTAGGTTTGTTTGCTAAAAGCAGTCGAAAAGGTAGCAGATAGTTGTGAAATGACATAAGAAAAAGTTAGGGTTCTCAATTTATTATTAGATTATTGAAGTGAGGGCAACTTAGGAATATAAATCTAATGTATATATATAAAAGAGAGATTTTTGAATAGCATAGAGAGATCAGAGTTCATTATTTGAGAAATATTCAAAAAGTTTAGTGTATACTGAAAGAGTAAACAAAATAATACATCTTTATCATTTAAGATAAATACGTAATAATACTTTCAAAATTATCAGACAGAGTCCAAAAATGGAGAGGATGAATTACATAATTAGTCATTAACAATTCACACAGAGTCGCATTTTCGTGAAACTCTTACATAAAGCTATATTATAGAAACACGATACAATTGATCATACAATTAGTTATATGTATCATAAACTTTTGAAACTTATATCATTTTATTTGATTCGAAATGTATATCAATTTGAGATCCATTTATACATTTTCCGATATTTAATGGTTAATGTTTGAAATCAACATTATATACTATAAATCCATTAAAAACAAGTTTTTTTTAAGATACAATGCTATGTTTTACTTTAACTAGATTGCGTACCCGGCCCGCGCCCGGGCTACCTACTTATATTGTTTATATACCTTTCATAAAAATATGTTTATTTTATTGTAATATTATTTGAAACGATGCTTTACATGATTTTTTCCTTTCAACTTTGGTCACCCGTCATATTATATTATTATTTATGTCTACTAATTCATCGTAATTTTATTTCTTTTCTACTTGTACGTCACCCGTTATATTGTTCCATTCATTCCATATCCCGTACCCGTTTTTTTTTTTCATTCTCATTGCACTATCACGTCACATGTTATGCTATTTTTTTTTTCAGTATCGCATCACCATTTATATCACATCATTACCTTTTCATGTTTTCCATATATTAGTTGATAACTACCATATTATTTAATAATTCATATAGAATTTCCATATCCTAATATTTTAATAATATTTATTTCTTCTCATCCAATAGAATTGTGCCAAGTGTCCATCAATGAAGGGTTGTACTCGGCTTTTATAATATATATTAGATTGAAACGATAACATAGTTGATTATAAACATTAGAATCATTAAGAATGGTATAACACAAATTATTAGGTACACCGGGGGTACCTAGAGCTACGTACCCCTCGGTTAACTGTTCACTCATTATATACCACATTATAGCCATTATAAACTTTCACTCATTATTTTACAATTTTCACTCATTATATACCACATTATAGTCATTATATACTTTCACTCATTATTTTACAATTTTAACTCATTATTTCTCAATTTTCACTCATTATCTTCCGATTTTAACTCATTATATATAACACTAGATTGCGTGCCCGGCCCGCGCTCGGGCTACCTACTTATATTGTTTATATACGTTTCATAAAAATGTAGGTTTACTTTTATTATAATATTATTTGAAACGATGCTTTACATGATTTTTTCCTTTTAACTTTGGTCACCCGTCATATTATATTATTATTTATGTCTACTAATTCATCGTAATCTTATTTCCTTTCTATTTGTACGTCACCTGTTATATTGTTCCATTCATTCCATATCTTGTAACCCGTTTAATTTTTTTTTTCATTCTCATTCCACTATCACGGCACCCGTTATGCTATTTCATTTTTTTTTCAGTATCGCATCACCGTTTATATCACATCATTACCATATCATGTTTTCCAAATATTAGTTAATAACTACCATATTATATAATAATTCATATAGAATTTCCATATCCTAATATTTTAATAATATTTATTTCTTCTCATCCAATAGAATTGCGCCAAGTGTCCATCAATGAAGGGTTGTACTCGGCTTTTATAATATATATTAGATTAGATTAGATTATAGTCATTATTTATTTTCAGTCATTATTTCTGAATTTCCAATCATTATATACAACTTTATTGTCATTATTTATTTTCCAATCATTATTTCCCAAGTTTCACTCATTAGTTCCCGAATTCCACTCATTATTTTTCAATTTTCACTTATTGTTTGTGCTGGACTTTTATAAAAGGGACGGGGGGCACGTAGAGCTACGTACCCACGGGGTACCATATACCGATTGATGATATAATATTTGAACCGTGCAACGCACGGACTTAAAACTAGTTATAATACATATCAAGAGTAGTTTAAATTTAATAAGTTATCCTATGTAAATTATAATTTAAGGTTGCGTAAATAATAAGCTTACTTGGTTTAAAAAAAATGAGATAAGCTACTTTTTCCTTTTATATAAAATAGCCAACATAATCTACACCAAATTTGAAAGTATCGACTTAAGCTAGGTATTATCAAACTGAGTCTAGATTGATCAAATTCATTGGTTCCAATTTACCTAGATCAAGACCAAATTATATATTATTCAATAGAGGTTAAGGTATAAGACTATATAATGTACCATCAAGTTAGACTTTTGACTGAGATGGTTCTGACCATTACTATATTATGAGTGGAGTTTCTGCCTTCTTACTACCTCTTAAAGATTCTGAAGAGATTTTTCAGTACAGTACAATTCATCATTGTGGGGTAAAATTTACTGAAGTTTATAGCTAAATGAGTTTAGTACATTAATATGATTACTAATTAATATACCATCATATATAAATACTCTCTACTGTATTGGATTATTAACATTATGATTTGAACATACATTAACAATTCTAGAAAACATTAATAATATTGACTTTTCTTTCATTTGCAAAAGCTTACCCTATGCCAGAATTAGGCAGTGGTATAGTAGTCATGTAGAGCTCAACTTAAGTAATAATATATCAGTTCAAATCCAATGTATTTTGAATTTTGATCATAATAACATATGCACAACTACAATTCGCTCGAATTAGTTTATTTATAGTGGAATCATAAGTGACCAAAGTCTATAATTTTGACCATTTGTAACTTATTATAACAATTAAAGATGATAAACATAAAGTTCTATAAGTACCCTTAAATTGACTCCACTCAAGAATCATGATGAGACTAAGCACGGTAGCGTATAATTCGTAGCACCGAATAAGTGAATAGCTGAAGATGATATTCCATCGAGATAGCACTCTATCAAAAGCCATGTCCTTTAATTTGTCGCAAATTAAAATTTGGAAAGAAAAAAACCCTCTCATTTCTAGATTTTACACACTTTATATGTGAGACAATAAAATGCAGACATTTGTCATGCACTCCACATATTATTGGAGAAGGAAGATAGCATATAATATGTTCTCATATGATCACGTACTATATCAACGATATAGATCAATATAGTAAGATTAGTAACGAGATTATATGGCATATTAGATGATCTCGATATGATGGCGGATGGCCCCCAGTCTTCTTTATTTCATCGAGTTAACAATTGTTGGAGACTTGGAGATATATTTGAGTTGATCCAAATATATTGGATGATTGTACCAAACTCAGATAATTGAAAAATTGTCTATAACTTAGTTATATGTAGTAAAATAAATATGGCAAATAGTAACAAAAATATGGTTGTGCAGTAAATTTAACATATTTGTAACATATTTATGAGTTATGATGCGACAATGATCGTATGCAAAACCAACGTTTTTAGGGACCTATAAATCGAAAGAAGTTTAAATTGATTTTTTTTCCCCAAAATCAAGGACCATTGATTGTTTCTATTTTCTTATAATCAATCACACAATTCACCGCATCTTGGATTATTTTTATTACAAACTAATTGTAAACACTATTTAATTTGTCTACATAAAGACTCCTACGTTTATGTACTATGGTACTTATCCCATGCAATCATGCATGATGCACCATATTGAAAAGAGAAATGATTATTATTGTGCAAAATTGAACTTAAGTAGGATTTCGTCGAGTCGCCAGTGCAGGGGCTCACTGGCTCGATCATCACTCTGTTAATACGGAGTATGTGTCAACTTTCAAGCTTATTAATGACTTAATCTGGTTTTCTTTAGAGTCCTTGTATAGTTGTATATGCTTCTTTGTTGGATTAGAAGCAAAAGCTAGAGAATTTGTTATTACAACAGAGTCAGTGGTGTGAATCTACGGAAATCCATGAAAAGAATAAGGGATATATAGGGGGCAAACAAAAGTGATCGAAGAGTATGCAAATATGTATGTGTTACGTAAGTTATTATTATACGTACCCTTTAGTAGCAAGATCATAGAGCTTGCCTTGAGGAGAAATAATGAAAACACCAACATCAGCATCACAAAGAATAGAGAGCTCCTTAGCCTTCTTAAGCAACCCTGCTCGCCTCTTACAGAATGTCACCTGCCTATGCACCGGATTCTCAATCCTCTTCAGCTGCACCTTGCCTCGAGCCATCGTCGTTTTCGCCTTCGGTTTTCCTTAATTACCTTCTAATGAACTAATCCTTTAGTCAAATATGTGTAATTTGTGTGTATTAATCAGTAATTACTTGATTTTCCACTAGTAAATAATTCACAAAAAAAAATTAAAAGGGTGAGATTTTTTAGCTTAATAGCCAACAACCCCCCACTAGTTTGAACTAGCTTCGAGGTTGCAGCCTCTTAATTTTTGAGAGATTAACTTCTAATTTGAAGCTTAATCAGCTTTAATTTTACTTCATTGTTAGGAGTTCAAGCCTCTTATATACATCTCAAAAATATTCCCATCATGTACCAAAGTTGAGAAATTTAATATTTTTATTAAGAAAAAAAAAGTTCTATTGGACTGTCCACTTTACACTTTATTCAGGTGATTTCTTATATTTCTTAAATTGAGTGTTTTATTTGTCACTCCCCAAGTAGCTAGGGGCTAGTGCTCTTCCCTGCTGGCTTAACCATGGTTTTGATATGTTTATTCGGATGCTTCGTTCATAATGACTTACTGTACGTACCTAATTGTTAGATACCGGCCGTTTGCTTTTACGCTAAAGTTAACGTTTTGACACATTTGGGATAGATGATCCTATGAATTTATATGTAGACAATAGAAAAATTGTGTATAACATAATTAAATGTGGAAAATTTAAGATTGTAAGTAGTAACTAATATGCTTGTGTAGTAAATTTAACATGTTTGTGTTGGAGTAGGTGTCCTCCGACAATAATGCGTTGACTAATTAAATCTAATTAGGAATAAACCTGGGATATATTATAAATACTAAGTCAGTTGATTAACGTAAATCGATAACGCTTGGCTGGCTAGAGTTTGACGTTATTGTCGTTTTGACGGCGGTAATCAACTGATCCCTCCCGGTCACACTGATAAAGATAGTTTCTCCAAAAGATATTATATTTGTATTTAATACAATATAATATAAACCCTAATGTATCAGTAATAGAGTTAACTGATTATGTTGGATAGTGTTTTACGAGTTCGGAACTCGAGTCGGATAAATTATGGATTTTGTGTAAATTGTCAAAATTGACGATTAGCTATTTAAATTACAAAGAATTGTAATTTTAGCTTAAAATGATGTAATTAGTAATTATTATATAGAGATATAATAAGTAACTAACACTTAAAGAAATAAGTGTAGAAATTATACCCAAATTGTAACATAAGATGTTAAGGGGTATAATTAGTAAGGGCAAAATGGTCATTTGCCACAACCATTATATATAGTGTGTTTTATGTCAAATAAACACAACACATCATTTCTACATACACAAAAACTTGTTTTAGAGAGAGAATAGAGAGAAAACCCTCTAATTTCTCTAGAAATTCAGCCTACTTCCAACTCTTTTAAGATCAAGTTTTCTTCATTGCATGTCAATAAAAACTTGATCAAAACACTTCACTAAACCTAGAATAACATTAGCTAAAGTGTTAGCTAATTTTATTTTGGTTTTAGGGTTAAAATCTCATAAAAACTAGTCTTTTAGTGAGATTTTTTTGGAGAGCTTCTTTGGTGGATCAAGAGAGGAGGTTTCCTAACTTGGAAACTCAAGACTAAGGAGGAGGATCCCCATAAATTAGCAGCTCAAGATCCTTCATTTGAAGGAAGGTCTAAATTCCTCTTGATTAAGGTATAAAAAATATGTTTTATTACCTTATTTATGCTTTAATCTTGCATGCAACAAAAGATCTTAGCTAAACTTAATTAGGGGTAATTAAGTACTAATTAGAGGAGTCTAATTAGGGGCTAAATAACTTTCATGTGGTATCAGAGCATCGGTTTAAGTTGCATGTTAATTTTAAGCTTTAATTAGGTTAATTGGTAACTTAATTAATTTTTAATGATAAAAATTGGTTTTATCATACAAACTAAAGTTGCATGTGATGTTTTGGGCATGTGGATGCTCCAACCGAAATTATGATATTTTAGGAATTTATTTGCTAATTTTTGCTTATTTTTGGTTGTTTTTACAAGATTAATGCTATTTTCTAATTAATGGGTAATTAGATTAACATGCATGTTGATTTTTGTAATTTAAGAAATTTATAATTTTTCCAGAATTATAATGAGTATAATTTCCATAAATTTATTTCATAATTTTTATTGGCCATTTGTTATTAATTAGTAATAATGTAAATGGTGGAAAATTGATTTCTTAAGAAAAAATGACCAAAATAATTTTGCATATTTTTGTCCTTAATTAGCTACTGGTTGTGAGCTTAAATCACATAATGAAATAATTTCTAAATTTTTTTCATAATTAGTTATGATTTATTTAGATATTTTCGGGTTTATTATGTGTTTTTTGGACAAATAGTTAGCAAATATAATCAAATTAAACTAATTAATTCAATTTTAGTGGAGACTAAATATTGAAAAACTAATTTGTTGGTGGTTAGTTTAAACTTGAAAGGTGTTTTAAGTGTTGATTATTGATTCTAATAAGTTAGAATCGGAAATTCCTAAATTTATCGGGTTGCTTGTACTGTAAAGTTGAAAATCTGATTTTCGGTCTTATTTGCATGATTCTAAGTATAGTATGGCCATAGAGTACTATAGTATCGGTACTGTACCGAAATGTAAGGACGGTATCCGATTGGTTTGTAATAATTGCGATCTCGTATCGCCGGTTTGTAATAATATTTAATTTCCTTATTTTTTCAAAAATGTATAATAGGATAGTCCATATGTACATTTGTTTATATTGAAGACCGGCGCTTTTCACGGAGCCAATAGTTGGTGACTCGAGATCGAATTGAAGACGGAGCCTTTGAAGCTTTTGAAGCCTAGTTTAGGTTTAATTGCTTTTATTAGGTTCTAGTCTTATGGCCATACTAGGACTTGGATTTATTTGATGCATGCTTGGTTTAATTTCTGCACAATTATAACCAAACGCAAATCCCACATTGTCATATCCATTATCCACGACTCGCTAGATTTAGTTCACTTAAAAGCGATAGATAAAATATGACAAGATCTCTCACAAAAAATTTTTAAAATCGAGATTTAGTCCTTCCACAATTCATACCTATGCAACCCTTGTTCATTAGGGGCACGCTCGCCCTAGCGGGGTGTTTCCTTTTTACCTTGGGGAGTAGGTTAATAAAGAGTTATTACGAGTGAATTTTGGTTTAATCTTGACGTGATTTGCAATACAAGTCTTGCAATACGGGACTAAAGGATTGATTTAGTTGAAATCGATCAACCGAGAGTTCTAAGTGTAGAATTAATCATGAGTTGGTTTACCGAAATTACATAAATTTAGGATGTATCGCCCTCCGCGTGCCTAGATTTATATAAGATCGGATCTCGGAATCATTTATATAATTTAGAGAGATCATTATATAAATGCCTAAATTCACAAATAATTATTTTAATGTGAATTTGACGATGAATTTAATCGATTGTTTTTCCCACGTTGTAGTTTAAAGTCGAAAATGGCTCAAATGTCCAATTCAGTAATATCCAAAGACTCCTGGCTTCGTAATTTTATGGAAAAGAATGAACTAAAGGAGGATGGAAGCAATTTTACTGATTGGGAGTTAAACCTGCGATTAGCCCTTCAATCTGATAGAAAACAACGTTTTCTATACGAACCCCCGATTCCCGCTCCAGGTCCCGACGCCACCCCTGATATGATACAAATGTATGAAGAGTACAAGCATGAATCTGACCAGATTAAGAATGTATTGATTTTTGCTATGCACCCGCGTTTACAGAAACGCATGATTGATTTTAGTGCATATCAAATATTCGCTAGGCTCACGACTAGTTTCTCGCAAAAGCCGCGAATACTTCAATACGAAGCAGCTTCGAGTTTCTTTGAGACTAAGCTCTCAAAGGGCCAACCAGTTGGTCCTCATGTTCTCAAATTTATCGAGAATGTTGAAACTCTTGAGAAGTTAGGATGCCCAATTTCTGAAGATTTTGCGGTATACCGTCTGCTTAATTCTTCGCCTGCAACATTCGGTCCTTTTAGGACGAATTACAACATGAATGATTTAAAGAAAAATCTTCATGAATTGCATGCCATGCTTGTACAACATGAGAGGGATTTGGTGTCAAGTGGGAGCGCGAATAAAGATGTTTTATCCATGGCGGTAAAACAAAAAGGGAAGTTCAAGAAGGGTGCGGGGAAGGGTAAGAAACCCGCGCGTGGCAAAGGAAAAGGAAAAGTTGCTTCGGGCAACAATTCTATTGCTAAGAGAGGCGCGACTCCTGAACAAAAATGCTTCCATTGTGGAAATTTCGGCCATTGGAAGCGAAATTGCCCACAGTACCTGGAGGAGAAGAAGTCGAAACCAGGTATATATATGATAGACATTAATTATGCAAGTACCACGTCCTGGGTATTGGACACTGGATGTGGATCTCACCTTTGTAATCACTTGCAGGGGCTGACGAAGGCACGTCGGCTGGCAAAAGGTGAAGTTGACCTCCGTGTCGGGAATGGAGCTAAAGTAGCCGCCGTATCAGTAGGAACGTATATTCTGTCACTGGCCTCAGGGCTAGAGTTGTATCTAAATAACTGCTATTTTGTACCAACTCTAAGTAAGAATATAATTTCGGTTTCTGTTTTAGACGCTGAAGGTTTTGAATTTTCAATACGAAACAACAGTTGTACCTTCTCGTTTAATGATATGGTGTACGGAACAGCCAAATCTATAAACGGTATTTACGTTTTAGATTTGATAAATGAGGTCTATCATGTAACAAATAAAAAGCTCAAAATAGGAGATCCCGATCAATCCTACCTTTGGCATTGTCGTTTAGGGCATATAAACGAAAAACGCATTGAGAGACTCGTAGCCAATGGAGTTCTCAAACCATTTGATTTTGGATCATATGGAACATGCGAATCTTGTCTTTTAGGCAAGATGACTCGAGCACCTTTTTCAAGAAAAGGAGTACGAGCGAGTGATTTATTGGCCCTCATTCATACAGATGTTTGCGGTCCAATGACAATCACTGCTAGAGGAGGTTATGACTACTTTGTCACTTTTACAGATGATTTTAGTAGATATGGCTACATCTACCTAATTAAATATAAAAGTGAGGTACTTGAGAAATTTATAGAATTTCAAAAGGAAGTAGAAAACCAATTAGGAAAGAAGATCAAGGCCTTACGATCTGATCGGGGAGGTGAATATCTCAGTAATGACTTTGATATTCATCTGAAAGACTGTGGAATCATATCACAGCTTACACCTCCTGGTACACCACAATTAAATGGTGTAGCCGAAAGAAGAAACCGTACCCTGTTGGATATGGTAAGATCAATGATGAGTCAGACTGAGCTTCCTGATTCATTCTGGGGTTTTGCTCTCCAAACTGCCATTTTCACACTCAATAGATGCCCGACTAAATCAGCTCCGAAAACTCCATATGAGTTATGGAGAGGAAAAGTTCCGAACCTCTCATTTATCAAGATCTGGGGTTGTGAAGCATATGTCAAAAATAAGACTGACAATAAGCTTGCACAAAGATCTGATAAATGTCTCTTTGTAGGTTATCCTTTACATACTCGAGGATATTACTTCTACAATCGTCTAGAGAACAAAGTTTTTGTGTCTCGAGATGCTGTCTTTTTAGAAAAGGAATTTATTTCTAAAAGACAGAGTGGGAGAAAATTTGAACTTAGTGAAGTTCAGGAGCCACAAATGCATAATGAGGCTCAGGATGTTTTGCCAGAAGACATTCCTGAATCGTCTAACTCTGTGGTTCCATTTTCCACTCCTAGAAGGTCAGGCAGATCAAGCCACCCACCAGATCGATACCTAGGTGTGATCGAGGATGGTGGTGATCACCTTTTGCTTCTAGAAAGCAATGAGCCTGCAACCTACAGAGCAGCCATGACTGGACCGAATTCTGCTAAATGGCTGGAGGCAATGAAATCCGAGATAGATTCCATGTACGAGAATCAAGTATGGGACTTGGTTAACTTGCCTGAAGGAACCAAGGTTCTTCAGTGCAAATGGATCTTTAAGATCAAGACCGGCATGGATGGAAATCAAGATATTTTCAAAGCTCGATTGGTAGCTAAAGGTTTCACACAAGTTCATGGTTTAAACTATGACGAGACCTTTGCGCCAGTTGCAATGCTTAGGTCTATTCGGATAATATTAGCGATTGCTGCTTTTCATGATTATGAGATATGGCAGATGGATGTTAAAACCGCCTTCCTGAATGGGTTTCTGGAAGAGGAAGTGTATATGACACAACCTGAGGGTTTTATTGATCCAAACAGTCCTAAGAAAGTTTGCAAACTTAAGAGATCCATTTATGGTCTTAAGCAAGCATCTCGGAGTTGGAACCATCGGTTCAACCATGTGATTAAACAAAATGGTTTCACCCGAAGTGTCGAGGAACCTTGTTTATACATGAAATTTAGTGGGAGTAAAGTAACTCTCCTAATCCTATATGTAGATGACATATTACTCATTGGAAATGATATCCCTATGCTTAACTCTGTTAAGGACTGGCTCGGGAAACATTTTCAGATGAAGGATTTAGGAGAAGCGCAACGCATCCTAGGTATTCGAATCTATAGAGATAGATCAAAAAGAATACTAGCGTTAAGTCAAGAAACTTATATTGATAAGATTCTTGACAAGTTCAATATGAAAGACTCTAAACGAGGATTTTTACCTATGGGAAGTGGGATAACTTTGAGTAAATCTCAATGTCCAACTGAACCTGAGGATATTGAACGCATGAAATCGAAACCTTACGCTTCCGCAATCGGTTCGATCATGTATGCTATGATGTGTACGCGTCCAGACGTGTCATATGCTTTGAGTATGACAAGTCGTTACCAAGCTAATCCAGGCGAGAGCCACTGGATAGCCGTTAAGAACGTCCTTAAATACCTAAGAAGGACTAAGGACACGTTCTTAGTTTATGGAGGGGATTCTGAGCTTCGTGTAAAGGGTTATGCGGATGCTAGTTTCCAAACAGACCGAGATGATTCAAAATCTCAATCAGGATATGTTTTCATACTGAATGGTGGAGCTATATGCTGGAAGAGCACCAAGCAATCGGTGACTGCGGATTCTACAACGGAGGCTGAGTATCTTGCGGCGTCAGAAGCTGCAAAAGAGGCAGTTTGGATCCGGCAGTTCCTGGAAGGATTAAATGTAGTCCCTACAGCAGCGGATCCTATTCCAGTCTATTGCGACAATAGTGGAGCAATAGTTCAGGCTAAAGAGCCTAAATCTAGTAACAAATCTAGACATGTACTCAGGAAGTTCCATGTAATTCGAGACTTTGTGGAACGAGAAGATATATCGATTTGTAAGGTTAGGACAGATGATAATATCGCTGATCCTTTAACCAAGCCATTATCACAGGCTAAACACAATGGTCATATTGTCTCGATGGGTTTGAGGCGTATGCCTGACATGTGTTAGATTATATGTTGTAATAGTTAATAAGTGTATTACCTTTTACATATATGATAATTAAATTCATCGTTTTAAGTTTTATTGAACTCTTTTATTAATTCAGTTTTAAGAAAATGCTGAATTATATATATGCTCTGTTGATTCCTAATAGGTCGTGGAGACGATTTGAACCCTATTAAGTGATCAGGATCAACAGTGTATTCTGTCTCTAGTCATAAAATGAGGTGACGTCTCAATTGACTAGATTGTAAGTCGGTTGATGACTAGTTCAATAGTCATGGATTCATAGAGATGAATACCGATTACATAGACAGGCTGTAGAAGACACCTTGTCAGACATTTGACCAATTATAGAACCTTTGTGCCTGGTCGTGGCAAGGTAATCTATATTATTCCTATTAGTCGATTCTTTTGACCTGAGATTATTTGTCCAAGTTTATACAGCAGGTGGTGACTTTGATTTATGTCCTAAGTCGTGCCGTAAAAGGAGGCTAAAAGAACATCTATTGGGTCATTACCGACTGTATGAAACGAAGAAGATAATTCAAGAAGGGATCGTCCACCCACGTCAGGGTATAATATCTTTGGGCCACTCGAGGAATTGTGACTGGAAATGCGTGGCCACGCTCGGAAGAGATCTATGATAGATATTCCGGTCAGACAGTCATAATCCAGATCGAGAAAACCACTTTTGATAAAGATCCAATGCAAGTTCGACCTGAAAGATACTTCGCATTGAGTGGGAGATATAACGGACAAGAGAATCGGTAACGCATGACTTGTCTCGGACAAGTGGGAGATTGTTGGAGTAGGTGTCCTCCGACAATAATGCGTTGACTAATTAAATCTAATTAGGAATAAACCTGGGATATATTATAAATACTAAGTCAGTTGATTAACGTAAATCGATAACGCTTGGCTGGCTAGAGTTTGACGTTATTGTCGTTTTGACGGCGGTAATCAACTGATCCCTCCCGGTCACACTGATAAAGATAGTTTCTCCAAAAGATATTATATTTGTATTTAATACAATATAATATAAACCCTAATGTATCAGTAATAGAGTTAACTGATTATGTTGGATAGTGTTTTACGAGTTCGGAACTCGAGTCGGATAAATTATGGATTTTGTGTAAATTGTCAAAATTGACGATTAGCTATTTAAATTACAAAGAATTGTAATTTTAGCTTAAAATGATGTAATTAGTAATTATTATATAGAGATATAATAAGTAACTAACACTTAAAGAAATAAGTGTAGAAATTATACCCAAATTGTAACATAAGATGTTAAGGGGTATAATTAGTAAGGGCAAAATGGTCATTTGCCACAACCATTATATATAGTGTGTTTTATGTCAAATAAACACAACACATCATTTCTACATACACAAAAACTTGTTTTAGAGAGAGAATAGAGAGAAAACCCTCTAATTTCTCTAGAAATTCAGCCTACTTCCAACTCTTTTAAGATCAAGTTTTCTTCATTGCATGTCAATAAAAACTTGATCAAAACACTTCACTAAACCTAGAATAACATTAGCTAAAGTGTTAGCTAATTTTATTTTGGTTTTAGGGTTAAAATCTCATAAAAACTAGTCTTTTAGTGAGATTTTTTTGGAGAGCTTCTTTGGTGGATCAAGAGAGGAGGTTTCCTAACTTGGAAACTCAAGACTAAGGAGGAGGATCCCCATAAATTAGCAGCTCAAGATCCTTCATTTGAAGGAAGGTCTAAATTCCTCTTGATTAAGGTATAAAAAATATGTTTTATTACCTTATTTATGCTTTAATCTTGCATGCAACAAAAGATCTTAGCTAAACTTAATTAGGGGTAATTAAGTACTAATTAGAGGAGTCTAATTAGGGGCTAAATAACTTTCAGTTTGCAGTAAATTTATGAAACTAACAGTAAAATCAACACTGTTACGAACATATCAATAGAAAGAAATTAAAATTGATTTAATTCCCAAATCAAAGACCCTTGATTGTCCCTCTTTCCTTATAATCCAATATCTACAAAATTATGCAACAAATTTTACGGCATCTTTGATTAATTTTACTACAAGCTAATCAAAGACACTTTTTTATTTGTCTACATATAGACTCCTAGTATTTTTGTTTCGCGATTATACTTGAAACATTTCACATGTTAAAAATAATAATTTTTGGTCAAAAAAAGGTAAATTAAGTGTCTAATACTCATTCCGTCTCACGCACTATAAACTGTAAGCCAGAAGGGATCACCTGTCCCAATTTCCTATTCCACTCTGTGTACCCCTCCAATTAAGTGCTAGCATTTCATTATTCAATTTTTAAAATATTATAATTTCTAAAAAGATTTATGAAATGCTAGCACGTGATTGGAGGGGTACACGGAGTGAGATAAGAAAGTAGGACGGGTGATCCACACTGATGTTAAGTGAGGTATTTTTGACAAAATAAGTCGTTTAATTTGTACGGCTGGAAAATAGATGGTGATGAGTTTCGACTTCCTACCTCCTTGCACAAGATACATCTGTTAACAATCACCGGCCGTATCTTATTCTCATCAAATTATCAACACTGTGGAGAGATACTTCTAAGCAGCTGGTTGCGAATAAAACTATGCCTATGAAAGTTGAACAAGCTCCATATTACCCTGTGACCTTGCCATATTTTTTTATAAGATGTAATTAGGGTAGAGAATGATATAGAGTTGTTGTTATTGATTGCGAGGTTGAACGTATTTATAGCGATACATAACTTGTACAGTCAGTGGGAGACCTACTATTCCTATCAGTCTAATATTATCATGTAGTCTTTCCTAATACAATATGAGAATACTTCCTTAATCCCCTAATACCCCCCTCCTCAAACTAACGGTCAGTTTTCAAAAGTTTTCATGCATAGGTTTTAAAATGACAATACTTTCTTTAGAAAAAAAAAATTTATTAGCATCTTTAGTAGCTTGATCGACCTGTAATGTATTGTTCATCCTCAGTTTTTGCGCTAATTGAAAGGAAATCAACAAGCCAATTTAAAACGACCGTTTAGACACCGAAGAATAAATTGCACGATTTATTAGACAATGAAAAATCAAATTTGTACGGTTTTATGAACACCGAAAAACCAACCGATTACTACGATTTAATGGACACAAAAAACCAACCATTAATTTGGTTTGGAACCGAAAAATCAAACCATTAATTTGTCAAGAAGCAACCGCGATTGGTTCGACAACATTGATGAAAGGGTCAAAAATTATACGACCAAATAGTAGCTAGTAAAGAGTTGAACAAGGTAATTTAGGTCATGTTGTTTTCAATGTTAGGGGTGACCTCATGGAAAGTTTCACAGGGTGCGCATGAGTGAGGTTAAAGTGCACCGATAGGACATGTGTTTGTCTGTGGGATCAGTACATATTCTGTCATAGGTGGCTACTTTTGGTTCAGGTATTGAGATAGGGTGCTACAAATGGTATCAGAGGAACCTTGCGACCGCATGTTGATCTTGTGATCAAGAGTGCCCAGGTCAGTAGCCTAGCCGGAAAGGATCAGACTGCGGTTGGCTTACAGGCGCAACGAAAATGTTACTTTCCTAAGAGGGGGTGAGTGTATTACCCCAAATCATACTTATAAGGATTAATAATACAGTGCTACTTATACTAACAAAGTCGACTTTCCTATTAGGAATCCCATGTGATAAAAAGTCCACGGTTAAGCGTGCTTGTTAGGGGGTAGTTTCACGATGGGTGACATCTTGGGACGTTTCCTAGAGTGTGCACGAGTGAGGTCAAAGTGCGTCGGAAGGACTTGTGTTGGTCTGTGGACTTATCGTACAGCCTGGAAACCCGCCATATGTGACTACTTTTGGTTCAGGTGATGAGCCACGGTTCCTAAATCCACTATTATTATTAACACTAGCTACACTAGCAGAGCATACATAGTATAGTAATTCTTTCGTTCTGCTTTGCTTTTCGGGTTTGAGTAACACTCATAAGCCCTATGCCCCAGCTTTCCACAGTAGTCACAAGGCACCAAGTTTCCCTCACAATCCTTACTAGGTTGGTTATAAGGGCACGCACTTCACACACTTATGGAACCTCTCACCTTTGTTGCTAGCATTGAAACCCTATAAACCACTCCTATGATTTCCAACTGAGTTTTGTCCTCCGAAAGATTGAGCTCTCCTCTTGTTCGAGCCACCAAAGTTTGTTCTCCTCTCAAAGCTCTAAGAGTTACCCCCTTGGAAAGTTTTCCTCTTCTCACCTTGTTTCCTTCTCTTGCCAATTATCCTCTCCATGTTGATAGGACTAGAAAACAACTCTTTTAGACTCCCAAATTCCCTACCTCCAAGTTTCTCCTTGATCTCTTGGTTTAGACCCTCCTCGAACTTATTTGCTTCTGCTTCATCATCAGGTACCACGCCAGGACCATAACTAGCTAGCTCCAAGAACCTGTTATATTACTCCCTCACACTTATGGATCCTTGTTCTAACTTAGAGAAATCACCACGCCTTCTCTTTTGTTCATGCACGGGAAATAATTCACTCTTAATTGCCTTCTTGAAGTCCTCTAAGGTAGCCTTTAAACACTTATCTTCTCCATTATCATCAAACTCAATGTCAGGGGTTAAGATGCCCTTCTTATTAGCGTCCCATCAATTGCCAGCTTCATCCCTCGAATATCGGGTGACTTGGGATATCTTTAATTTTTCAGGGGCACTAGACGAGGTCAAAAATCTTCTCAAAAAATTTCAACCACTCTTGTAGTTCGTAGGGTTCTCCTTTCCCAGTGAAGACTTTAAGCTATATATGCCAAACACCAGTGCTAGTGGTACCAGATTCCGACAAGTTTTTCGAAGTGGAGTGTGATGCAAGTGGGCTAGGCAATGGAGCTGGACTCACTCGGGAGAAAAAGGCTAGTTGCATATTTCAGTGAGAGATTGGGATGGGGCAAGAAACTACGTACTCTACCTACGATAAGAAGTTTCAGGCTTTGGTTAGGGTCTTCCGTCATTGGAGCCATTACCTAAACCTAAGCCTTTTGTGCTTCACTTAGATCATGAATCTATGAAATATATTAATGGACAGCACAAGCTCAACCACAAACATGCAAAATGAGTTCTATAGTCATTTTCATTTACCAGCAAATATACGGAGGGCAGCCTAATGCCCTGTTCAGAATGCGCCACATGCTTACTGAGTCACTACTCAATAATATAATTAAGGTGTTAGGATTTAAACTTATCAAAGTGTTGTGTAAGGGAGATTGTGATTTCTCCCATGAATTGCAAGAGTGTCTGCTGAAAGCAAGTACATACTTCAGACTGGCTTTTTGTTCAAAAGTAACAAGTTGGATATACCAAAGGGGTCTTATAAGGAGTTGATCATACAAGAGGTGCACTCAAGTGGTCTAGCCGGTCATCCTGAAGTCTGAAGACACTAAAGCTTCTACAAGAGCAAATTTACTACCCAAGAATGTTCGAAGGTGTCTAAGCCTTGATTTAGAGGTGTGGTGTTTGTCAGAAGGCCAAAAGTCATTTCTCTCTTGGACCTACACTACATTCTCTTGTCCCTACCTAACCATAAGAGGATGACAATCATGATGACTAGTACATTGTAGACTTACCCAAGACCTGGAGAAGGAATGGCCCAATAATCTTGGTGGTAGTTGACAAGTCCAGTAAAATGACTCACTTCATAGCTTATTTGCAATAAACCGAGGATGGAAGTCATGTTGCATACATATACTTTAGAGGCATAGTCAGGCTTCATGATGTGCATAAAACTATTGAATTTGAAGATATGTAAAGTTTATGAGCTATTTTTGGAAGACGTTGTTGAAAACCAAGCTCCTATTTGGCTTTACTACTTATCACCCTCAGACTAATAGCCATACTGAGAGGTGACTAACAAGACATTGGTTCAAATCCTTAGGGCTGTTGTGACTAAGTCTCTCAAGGACTAAAGTTTTAAGCTTGCTCAATCTAAGTTTGCCTTCAACGGAAGCATATCATTTGCCAACAAAACAGAGTCTTTTCCACGATGTCTATGGGACAAACCTGCACATGCCATTGAATCTTGCCCAGGTACCCCAGGAAACCTTGCAACTTTGAAACCAAAATTAGTGCTGAATGGATGCCAGAAAGTTCATGGGCAAGTTGTCGGCCTGATTCACAGAGTTAATGAGCTAGACTCTCGATCTGAGCTCAAACGCCCTGTAACACCCCGGATCATCGCCTGAGCAGAGAGTGGTCACCTATGGCAGCTTGCCAGGCTGTGGGCTGACCTCGCAGACCAACACGGGTCCTTGTTACGTGTTTATTTAACCACAAGCGTACGGGTTATTGTAGCTAACGGGTCGATCTCAGGGAGGTATGGATATGTCTAGGTCGTCTAAAGAATTGTAGGGTCAGCTACACTATGGACGAAGTGATTTGGTTGTGTATAAACTAATAGTAATAAGAACGAGGATGAAATCAATAAGCTAAAGGTCTAGGGTGGAGATATCCCCACTAACATGCATCTACTACGATCATGAAACACATAGCAAGTCATTTAAACATAGATTAGGGGAGATTATGCAAAGAACTACTTATCCCGGCGGGGCTATCATAATCTAATCCGATTACTATCCTAAATCCTACTCCCGTAGTGAATTGATCAAGTAATAAGAAGCATTAAGAACGCATAAATAACTCCCAACTAGTCCTAGCAACCTACTCCCGTGGTGAAACAATCCTAGTCAATATCAGAGGGTTAATCACAAAACAAGAATCGCAACTTTCGCTTATAAACTCCGTTTAGCACTCAACAAGCATGAATTAATGTAACTCTAATCGCAGCAACATGCATATAAATTAGATAACAATAATCAAAATCAAATTGATAATTAAACCTAGCCATAATAAGCCCTAATCATATATATGAATAATTATAACTTGCTAATTTGTGAATTAAATCATAGTATCAAGCATGTTAGGGTTCAATCAAACCCCTAGAGAAAGACTACTCAGACATATTGAAATTAAAAACAACAATGAAAAGATTAAAGCAAAACATAATTAAAAGAATAAAGGAAGAAATACAATACTCTCAATTGGGTCTGAATAATACGATGAAATAATAATGAAAATAATCTTCGAAAAACAATAAGCGTCGTAGTCTTGAAAAGTAGAAGTGCAGAAAAATAATGAAAGCTTAGATGTCTAATACAAGGACTCAACTAGGTATAAATAACTAGAAGGTTATTTTACAATTACCTATTTTAAAATAGGAAATAAACCCCCGAAAACAAATAAGGAAAATACGGAAAATATATCTCGCGCGGGCTACACGAGTCATGCCCTCTGCAGTGACCAAATCGCCAATCTGCACGAGTCGTGCAAACTGCGCACGAGTCGTGTAAAACTGGTCCGGCAGTCCAACTTTAAACGCCTCTAGTTTCTTCGTTACTTATCCGATTAGGGCGTGTGACCACTTTTTAGAAAGCTAAGATCATAATCTTTTACCTCCAATTTGTTTTACTTCACAATAACAAGTGGTTTGGGAGATATTAAGCTCCGGAGTTGGCACTGTGAAAATGACTTCAATCCCGCATCTTAAATCCTCCAAAATGTCCTCTTTATGCCTGAAAAGCTCAAAAACCAACAACTATACCAAGGACGTGAAATATTGCGAGAATGAATGATAATCAAGTATAAATGGGGCAAATATAGCAATTGTAGCACCGTAAAGTCCTATATAAGTATGCAAAATAAGGACTTATCAAACTCCCCCAAGCTAAACCTTTACTCGTCCCCGAGTAAACCTAAGGATTTAGACTTTTAAAACAGGGTCTAGCCAACATGTAACCAAAGCACTCAACCAAAAATCCGATCAAGGTTTTCGAAAAGAGTTTAAAACTAGTTTAAAATCAATTTAATTTCGAAAATTTGGACTAAGGCATGTATTAGCAATTAGCCTCAAGTGATGTAAGTCATATATGCAATTCAAAGAACTACAAGTGCTCCGAGGAACCATTTCCTCCCAATACCGACTTAATGGAATATTATCTCACTTTAGCCCTGAAAATATTTAGATGAATGTGAATCATGTCTTGCCTCTTAGCATAGAACAACTCAAGAATGGTTTTGACATGGATCAAATGTATCATTAGTAACTGGCATGGGAAAGGGCTATGGCAAAGCAAAAAGGAAACGTATTAAGGGATAGAGCGGGAGCAACCCCCAAAGTAGATGAAATCCTAGAATCCACCTCTATTCTACGCCCTCAATATGCATCCATCCTACCATCCTTACGCCGTTGTAATGAACGAACTCTAGCACCCCTTATGTCTCCCACCTAGCACCACCAAGAAGATCCAACCAAATGTACACCAACAATCCAACAATATCAAATCAACGAAACCGATGTTCCACAAAAACAAATGGGACAAATTATAAACAAACTAGTTTTTGCGCCCGTGACAATCACGGGACTATTATACATCTCTTCTATACCTCTTTTCCTTGGTTAAATTAAAAGGATATTAGAGATACCTTAATTTCAATTGATCGTCAATGTTTATTACCAGTTTTTTCGCTATAAGTTTATTTCGACAAAACTAATTAGTGTATTACAAAAACATTCCTTTTAACGACCGAACTTCACCTGATAAAATATAGACCCTAACTGAACTTGGTCCAATCATTATTGACCACGCCAAATAATTGACCCCTAAATCAACCATAATAATTATATAACAATTTTAAATCTTAAAGGGATATTTTCAGAATACCCATGTAGTTTCCGACTTATACTGATATACCGCCAATATTTCCGCATTCTAAAAGATGCTCCAGAGGTTGGCGTTTCGGATTATTTTTAGGGTTTAGCCTGCTAACGGCCATTATCACTGCCAATTTTTTTAAAACCTTTCATCATCATGTAATCATATCATTTGGAGTACCCCTGACCTAAAGCTAATCAAATTCAAATTGTTATTCTCATTAGTTAATGTGTGATTTACGTATTGAGGACAATAGTACTGCCTATAAGTATTCAGAACACTGCATCGCTACCAGTTTACTAATCTAGCATGTGGATGAAGATACTGTTGATCTCTTTTGAACTCGTTTCAACAATCTCTCATTTGTCGACATTTTTGACTCATGTACACTTAAATTCACATCAAAAGTTGAGTACAAAGTATTTAGTGTATTAATTATTGCATCATGATAAAAACATATGGTGTTAAATTGCACATTTAGAAGTTAGGCTGTTAGATTGCACCATTGATTATAAGTGTATGGGGTAAATTATCACTTTCGTCCTTTGATAATCTCATAGTTGATGCATGGAACAATGTTACAATATTGAAATCTTAATACTAAACACTTGCAAATCGTAAAAATAAATGACCAAATCGATCAATTCCGATACATTATAATAGTTATAGTGCGACATGATAAAATTATTTGGAACCTAATAATATGGGATTACAAACAATGATAATGAGTACATAAAATTAATATGAACAAACACAGTAACACCTTCTATAATGTTGCATATGAGAATCCCTTTTCTGCACTACTTTTCGTCCTGACCAAAGTTATTATTATTTTGACAACTTAAATAAAAAAATGATGAAACACATATTTTTTGTATGCTTAGGGTATGTTTGGTAGCCAAGTGGAAGGTAGCATTTAGCGTTTTGACCAAGTCAGAATGCTACTTGATATGTTTGGTTATACATTTGTAATAAGCATTTGAAGTAGCATTTAGCGTTTTAAGGGGCATTTGGCAAATGCTATTATAAGTAGCATTTCCCTAGAAAGTAGCATTTCAAATTTTCTAAGTTCATGATATATATAATTTTAATAACTCAATAGCTACTGCTTGTGCCAAACACGTTATTGTTAACAGCTACTTTTCAGCCAACAACTAACAGCGACCTGCTAACAACTAATATTAGTCAAACTACTAACAGCTACCTCAACAGCTAAAAGCTACCCAAACAGCTACAACTACCAAACACACAAAAGACCAAAATATATATAGTATGTTACAAAAAACTTGGAAAACCAACGGCTAAAAGTCATTACATTGATTATCATCAATAAAAAAAAAATTTCAAACTAACCATAAAACTAAATTAAAAAAATTTAGATGTATTGTGGAAGATGAAAAATTCTTTATGATTTAATACAATAAATAAGTTGATTAATGTATTCTATTTTTTATATTTATAATAAAAATATTTTCATTAGTTTAATATATTTAATTCATATATTTATATATAGTCCGACATGGCATTTGCAGATGACAACTATGCGAAATCAACTATGTCATGCCACGTGGATTAGTAATGTTAGCCTATTAATATTATTATATAGATGAGAGAGAGTGTGGAAAGCTTATTAAAGTATATACATATCTTACTTTTTCTTTTTGATTTTCGGAATTTTTCTCTCTTCTTTTTTTTTTTTTTTTTTCCTTCTGATGGGTTTCCACACTCCCTATTACATAGGAAAGAAAAGAACAACAAAGGAACCATCGCTGAGTCAAATCCACTTCACAAGATACAAATTAAACCAAGTGGGTACATGTAACCAATTCCCAATTAATTTCCCCCAAGCTAGCCTCCAAACAACCCTCACCATCACATCCCCCCACCTAATTCCTAATCCACCAACTAAACCCGAGCTTCCATTTGTTGCTCCTCTTGCTCGGCAAGGATGGGGTGTAATGGTTGTAATGAGGGTATAAACCAAAAAATAATATTAGGCTAAAGCACAGAGGGTATCAAAATGGTACTTTCAAAAACGGGATTTTGGCGATTTGGTAATGTGGTGATAAAATAAAAATTTGAAACATTGGAAAAACCACATTCCATCGTCATTGTTCTAATACCGTCTTCTCAGCATATAATGTTAGGCAAGCAAATCTACTCTCGAGACGTGAGGTCTCATAAGGGCAACACTCATTCCAAAGAGTCGATAAAGAATTAAAAGCCATGCAAACAAACCGTCATAGGCGTCTAACACATGCACAAAGTCAAAACAAAACCATTTAGGAAACATAATTTCACAAAATAGGCACCTCCTTGATCATCCTAATGGTAAATACACGTGACACATGCTAACGTATTTTTGGTCTTTTTTTTATTTTTTTGGGTTTTTGAATAAAGCACACAAACAAAAATAAACACACAAAAGCAAAAACAAACATACAAACATATACAAGTGAGTCACATAAAACCCTCCCCCAAGCTTGAACAACACATTGTCCTCAATGTGTACAAAAGGCATGGCCACACAAAGAGAGACAAAAATATAAAGGAGGAGAGAAAGAAAACTCACTGGTGGGACGGACCGGCACCTTCATGATCATGTGGAGGGTGCTGGAAGTGCATCGATCCCAAACGAGGCATAATCTCATCGAAACGGCCAGTGCAGAAGGTCTTGAGCTCATCAAAACGGACATCACAATGGGCCCGAAGCGCAGCAATCTCCGTGAGGGGATCCTCGCCATCAGTAGCGGGATCCGCAGCTTCCGGAGTATCAGGCTCGGAAGTATCGTCACAGGTAATAAAGAGTGCCTCATTGCCCGCGTCAAAATCAATGGTCGTGCAGGACGGATCGGGCAGCATGAAGGAGTGACAAGCGGGGTGTCCATAAGTCCACTCAAAAGGACCCGCATCACCACTATGCCCCACTAAGATGGAGGCGGGACGCAAATGCCCCAAGTCCAGGAGATAGCCACCCGGCACAAGGACACGAGAATCATTAACCGGGACACCCAAATAAGAAGCAAGGAGGGTGACAAAGCCGCCAATGCCGATGAGCCCGCCCTTAGTGCGGAGATAAGAACAGCGACGCACAAAAGTATGGACAAAATTCGGGGTACCCTCCCCGTCAGGACTCATGGCCCAAAGAAGCTCCATCTCCAATTGTTGGGGAGTGGTGGGCTCCTTTTTACCGAAAATAGAAGCAGCCAACAGGCGGTGGGCATAACGGACGGCGGGATGCACGATACTAGAGGTCTTCTCGGAAGACGATGTATACGTGCCAGAATGTGGAGGCAATGCCAGCCGCGACACTCCATGGGGGAATTTCTCTCTGTGTAAGCCCACAAAGCTGGAGGTAACGGCGTCCAACCAAAAGCCTCACATATCTCACGATAGGATAGACTCCAATAACGGTTATTCAACCAAAAAGTAAGACGAGGGCTCTCAATCCCCGTAGCACTATCCTCACCGGATGACGTCTCGAATGTAGATACTCGAGAGTGTAGCGGCGATATGTCGGAGCATTTTTCTCCAAAAACCCACCTAAACCTACCTTGGATAGCATAGCATGAACAGGGTCGTAAAGACCTAAAGTGCGCGGGGTAGGAATGCGGGCAAACTTAGTGGGGTGGAGAGATCTACCACTAAGAGAAATGAAAACATCACGGTGCGAGTTATTATGAAAACGAATGCCCATATAATCCAAGTCAGGTACCTCTATCTCCTCGGGCTCCTCAAGTTCTTCGATACGAGCCCGCTTAGAGCTAGAAGCCGCTGCTCTCTTACTTCGACGTGGCGCCATACTCATTAACAATCAAAAACAACTAACGACAATACCCCCAAACAGAGCAACGAATACTAGTGAACCAACAATACCCACACCACAAGCTACTCGCAAAATCAAGCTAGAATTCAACAATGTAGCACAATCCACCAACTCCAATAACAAAATCCAACCAAGAATAGAGTGCTAGTATAGGGGAACACCAAGCACCAAGTATCTCAACACAAAATTCGAATTATAATCCCAAAGGACAAGGGAGAGCAAAACGTGTACCTTGGTGTAGGAAGGAAGATGGAGGATCGATGAACAACCCAAGCTCTTGCTCAATAACCCCTCAATCGAGTTCCAATCAATCCTATTTCCAAAAACCCCAATTTCTAGGGTTTGGGTGGAAAAGGGGGCAAATCTTGGTGGAGGAGAGAGAAAACTGGTGGTAGGGGCGGTGGCACGGAGCGGTTGTCGGCGGGTGATGGTCGGAGTGGGCAGCAGGCGGCCGGTGGTGGTCGGAGTGGCGAACACGAGGGTGGGTGAGGGGGAACACGAGTGAGGGTGAGAGAGAAGTGAGGAGCAAAACCCAGAAATCGGGTTTATAATTCCCGATAATCGCTCGTGCACGACTCGTGTACCCTGCAGGCTCTGTTCATAAATCCGTCTTTTTTTTTTTTTGTACAATGCTAATATATTAATAAAATATAACACACGGGTTGCCTCCCGTAAAGCGCTTGGTTATAGTCTTTAGCTCGACTCTCACTACTACAAAATCAACTATAGACATCACTAGATAAACATCGGACATTCATAAAACCGATGTCTATTAAGGACCGGTGGCATTTTTGCAATTTTGGCGAAATAATAGACATGGGACTTTTGCTAAAACCCATGTTTATTATTGTTACATAAACGTCAAATTTAAGCAAAACCGATGTCTATCAATATCCAATTTTCACTCCCGGAATCTCATATACATACACGAAACCAAAGATCATAAAAAGCCCATGTGTATTGTCTAGATTTTCTAACAATTTTTCTAATAAAACCCAACCCTAGTTCTTTTATCTTTCATTTTTACTCTCTCTCTTACTTAGCCTCCCTACCACCTTTCTCACAACTGCTTCTTTCTTCTACCTTGTCTTTTTAATCTCTCACCTCAATCACCACTCTCTCATCCCGTGGAAGATCACAAACTCGTTGTTAATATGCCGCTCCATCAACTCCAAGACTCAAGTGCATCATTTTTTTCGACCCAATACGCACATGCATGTTGAATATAGGTGTAGATCTCAGATCTCAGAGCTCACATTATTTTTCCCCTTCTTATGGTTAAGGTAATGGTTTTACATTTATATTCTTCGAAAATCAAAGAATTCAATTTTATGTTTCTAATCATTTGAGTAATTTAATTTAGATCTTCGTTTGTCATTATCATTCCTGTATATTTTTATTTTGTTTAAAATTACGAATTTAAAATCTTTTTGGTCAAATTCCAGTTTATGTGTATGTGTTCAACCATTGTATGTTAAAGACTCAACCCTAAATCACTGTATTTTGTGTTTTTCATTCTCAGATCTGGACATAGACATTCTTGGTGCTGTTAAAACAACGGAGAAGATTGAAGACACCGCTTTGTGAGATTTTTATTCCATATCTAGTCATTTTTATTTTTTTACTAGCGTTCAAGATCTGCTTTTAGATCTTTTTTTTTTGGGTTATCAACGTTTAATGTGTTGTAATTTTGAGTTTGATTGGTTGTCATACAACATCTGTGTTGTTGAATTTGAGTATATAATGCATAATGTCTTTCAATTACACCATGTCACAATTTGGATGGCAAATTGAACTTATTCAATATTAGGTTCGGAACCAAAAAAATCTGGTTCGGGACCTTTTTTTTTTTAATATCTAAGGGAAGAATACACATGGGATTTTTAAAAAAAAACTGATGTATAAAGTTCCTATAGACATGGGTTTTCCAAAGAAATCCCATGTCTATTGGAGCACATAGACATGGGTTTTTTCTAAAAATCCGATGTGTATATTTTTGAAGCACGTCGCACTTAAAACCGACGTCTATCCCTTAGGAATAGACGTCACCAAACTCAACGTTGACCCCAATAACCGACGTCTTTATCTTAAAAATTCCGATGTCTATTTGGCTTTTTGTAGTAGTGTCTTCAACACTCACTACGGATTTGTTGGAAGGGAGAGTAGCATACTCTCTTCTTGAAGTGGCTCTCCCGCTACGTAATGCTTGAGACGGGAACCATTCACCTTAAATGTGGAGTCCATACCTTCAATCTCTATGGCAGCGTAAGGAAAAACACGAGTCACGGTGTAGGGTCCGGACCAACGAGAGCGCAATTTACCCGAAAATAGCTTGAGACGGGAGTTAAATAATAGAACCAAATCACCAACTGTGAACTCTCGTGGTTTAATGCGGTTGTCATGCCACCTTTTAGTACGCTCCTTGTAGATGCGAGAACTCTCATAGGCTTGTAAACGGATCTCTTCTAACTCATTAAGCTCCATTAAGCGGCGCTCCCCCGCTTGTTTGAGATCATAATTAAGAGTTTTCACAGCCCAAAATGCCTTATGCTCTAACTCAACGGGTAAATGACACGCCTTACCATAAACAAGACGATAGGGAGTGGTCCCAATGGGTGTCTTGAAAGTGGTGCGATACGCTCAAAGAGTGTCGGGAAGCTTGATAGACCAATCCTTGCGGGATTTTGTGATAGTCTTCTCTAAAATAACCTTGAGCTCCCGATTGGAAATTTCTACTTGACCGCTAGTTTGAGGATGATAAGAGAGACCATAACGATGTTGTACTCCATACTTCTTCAAAAGAGCTTCAAACTTCTTCTCAATAAAGTGCGTACCATTGTCACCAATCACCACACGGGGAACACCAAAACGCGGGAATATAGTTTTCTTAAAGAACATGGCCACAACTCTCGAATCATTAGTAGGACTTGCAATGGCTTCGACCCACTTGGAGACATAATCAACATCGACCAATATATACTTATTCCCATAGGAGGGTGGATAAGGACCTTGAAAGTCAACGCCCCATACATCGAACAACTCAACCTCTAAAATGTAATTAAGAGGCATCTCATTCCTCCTAGAAATATTTCCCGTGCGCTGACAACGGTCACAGGACTTCACATGAACGTCAACATCACGAAACATGGTGGGCCAATAAAAACTGCATTGCAAAATCTTAGCAATGGTCTTAGAAGAACCAGCATGGCCACCACATGGAAGATTGTGGCAATGAGCGATCACTGAGCGCACTTCTTCCTCCGAAATACATCTTCGAATAATACCGTTAGCGCAGTGACGATACAAGTAAGGGTCATTCCAGTAGTAGAATTTCACATCATGAAAGAACTTCTTTCGTTGATAGGACGAAAGACCTGGGGGTTTAGCATCACTAGCAAGATAGTTGACAATATCCGCGTACTAAGGGAGAGAAACACTTACACTCAAAACGGACTCAAGGCGAGGTCCGTTTGCAATAGACCAAAGATGATCATCCGGAAAATCGTCATCAATAGGGGCGTCCTCCCTAGCTAATATAAGGCGCGAAAGATGATCAGCGACAACATTCTCGGCGCCTTTCTTGTCTTGTATCTCTATATCGAACTCTTGGAGAAGTAATATCAACCGAATCAACCTCGGCTTCGCATCTTTCTTACTCATAAAATACTTCAAAGCTGAATGATCCGTGTGCACAATGATCTTCGACCCAATCAAGTAGGGCCGAAATTTCTCCATAGCAAAGACCACGGCTAGTACCTCTTTCTCGTGGTGGTGTAGTTGGTTTGAGCCGGGTCAAGAGTCTTACTGGCATAATAGATGGCATGAAGCTTGCCATCCTTTCTTTGTCCCAAAACAGCTCCCATAGCATGATCACTAGCATCACACATCAACTCAAACGGGAGTCCCCTCGCCGGTGGTTGAATAATAGGCGTAGACACAAGAACCTTCTTAATCCTGTGGAAAGCTTCAAGACAAGCATCCGTAAACACAAATGGGGCATCTTTAGCTAAGAGCTCGTTCATGGGTCTAGCAATTATGGAGAAGTCTTGGATGAACCGGCGGTAAAAACCGGTGTGACCCAAGAAACTCCGAACGCCTCTAACGTTCACAGGGGGTGTGAGCCCCTCTATTACCTCGACCTTAGCTCTATCAACCTCAATGCCCCTATTAGAAACAATATGGCCTAAGACTACACCTTCTTGAAGCATAAAATGACATTTTTCCCAATTGAGAACAAGATGGACTTCTTTGCACCGTTTTAAAACTTTTTCAAGATTTCTCAAACAACAATCAAAATCCGAACCATAGACAGAGAAATCATCCATAAAACCTTCCATTATGTTCTCAATAAAGTCAGAAAAAATAGCCATCATGCATCGTTGAAAGGTGGCTGGAGCATTGCACAGTCCAAATAGCATCCGAGAGTAAGCATAGGTGCCATATGGACATGTGAAAGTCGTTTTGTGTTGATCCTTGGGATGAATGGGGATTTGAAAGAAGCCAAAAAATCCATCCAAGAAACAAAAATAGGAATGCTTAGCCAACCTTTCAAGCATCTGATCGATCAAGGGGAGGGGAAAGTGATATTTCCTAGTGGATTTATTCAATTTGCGATAGTCTATACACATCCTTCACCCAGTCACAGTCCTTGTGGAAATCAATTCGCCTTTATCATTTTTGACAACGGTCATGCCTCGCTTCTTTGGAACAACTTGCACAGGCCTCACCCATCGACTATCGGAGATAGGATATATGATGCCCGCCGCAAGAAGTTTCAAAACTTCCTTCTTAACGACCTCGCTTAATGTGGGATTGAGGCGTCGTTGGGATTCTATGGAGGATGCATGATCGTCCTCAAGGTGTATACGATCAGTGCAAAAGGCTTGACTAATTCCCACAATATCATCAATTGTATACCCAATGACACCTCTATACTTACGCAAGACAGTGAGCAATTTCTCAAGGTCGGTGTCATCAAGTGCACTATTGACAATAATAGGAAAAGTTGAATTATCACCCATATAAGCATATTTCAAATGAGAGGGAAGGGGTTTCAACTCTACCTGGGGAGGAGTAGTACGCTCCCTAATTTCCTCCGCATTCAGCACCTCGAAAGGGGGCGGAATAACATTACCATACTTCGTTGTAGAATCAAGAAAGTTGGATTAATATTCGGCGTCGGGCAGGGTACACGACCCGTGTAAATAGGAGCACGAGTCGTGTACTCCTTTTGCGGGTTCTGCTGGAGCTCTCGGTATGAGACACGACTCGTGCATACTGTCACACGAGTCGTGTACTGCGGATTTCAACGGAGACGTTTCCAGAACATGTTGCAGAGGGTCTCTATCACAAATCTTGTCAAAATCAACTCGGATATCATCGTCCAATACATCAATATGATAGAGCTTTTCTGTGGAGGGTGATTTGATGGCTTTTGGGAGCTCAAACTCTACCTTCTCATCACCCACACGCAAGGTCAATTTACCGTCCCTCACATCAATAAGAGCACCAACGGTTGCCAACAAAGGTCGTCCCAGAATGATTGGAGTATTGTGATCTTCCGGCATCTCCATAACAAAGAAATCACAAGGCACCACGAATTTATCAATCTGCAGCGGTGCATCGGCAAACAACCCTATAGGATAACGGATTGAGCGATCCGCCAATTGCAATGAAACACGAGTGGGTTGTGGCTCACCTAAGTCAAGTTTCTTGTAGATGGAGTGGGGCATAAGGCTTACACTCGCCCCTAAATCACAAAGGGATCTTGAGATTGTCACACCTCCCAAAATCACAGGAATTGAGAAACTACGCGGATCATCAAGCTTTGGTGGAAGCTTGCTTAGAAGTATAGCACTACACTCCTTGGACAATTGAACTGTGGTAGCTAACTCAGACTTTTTCTGGGACACAAGTTCTTTCAAGAACTTAGAAAATGGAGGGAACTCCACGATAGCATCCAGGAATGGGATGTTGATGCACATGTCCCTCAATGCTTTCAAGAACGGCCCATACTTCTGTTCAATTCTAGCTCTTGCTAACCTTTGTGGAAAGGGAGGCGGTTGCACATACACCCGTGGTTGAGTGGGTGGCATAGCTGGCTCATCTTTAATAACGGGTGTAAGAACAAAACCTGTAATATCATCAGTAGACTCAGCGACCTTCTCCTTGACCGTATCCTCCAACACCTTACCACTCCTCAATGTCACGGCATTTATCTGACCACTAGGATTAGCTACGGGCTGACCCGAAAGCTTACCACTATTAGGAGTAATAGTCCTAACTTGTTCAGCTAATTGAGATATTTGAGTCAATATTCTTGAATGACGTTTCATAACGTGCATTAGCTTGCATGAACATGTTGAAAGTGGTTTCTAAACTAGGCTTTTGAGGAACCGGTTGTTGAACAAGTTGTTGTTGAAAGCCTGGAGGGGTGTTGTTGTTGATGTGCGGTCTAGGAACGAAAGAATCATTAGCGGAATACTGACCACCTTGCGGACCACGGGGGTAAGACCCTTGCCCATAATTGCCATAGGAGGGCCTTTGACCATAAAGGGCATTAGCACTCTCATGACTCTCATGAACCGCTGGACATGTATCATAGGAGTGATTTGAATCCCCACAAGACTCACAACGAGCTACCATTGGTTATTGGGTGAACGCCTTCTTCAAATCAATGATTTGGTTGTTGAAATTAATGTTGAAGGCATCAAACCTACTCTCCAGCTTTGTAAGAGTGTCAACCTCAAGTATACCACCACGGTTAGGACCCAAATTTCGTGGAGAAGCCCACATACTGTTGCTAGTAGCCATCTCCTCAATAAGTGTCGTGGACTCTGACGGCGTCTTTTTCAAAAAAATTCCGTTACAAGAAGCATCAAGATTCGTGCGGAGATCATTGGATAGTCCATAGTAGAAAGTCTGCACAATAAGCCAATCAGGAATCTCATGGTGTGGGCAAGCTCGCAACAAGGAACTGTATCTCTCCCTAGCTCCATACCATGTTTCCTTGTCATCTTGTTTGAATTGGGTAATCTCGTTCCGTAGCTTCGTAGTGCAAGCTGGAGGAAAATACCTCATAAAGAATGCTTGTTTCAACTGATCCCAATTAGTAAAATGTCCTGAAGGGTGACCCTTCAACCAAGTAGAAGCCCTGTCTCTAAGTGAATAGGGAAACAACTTCATCTAGATGGTCTCGTCAGGAACATTATTATGCTTGATCAACCTGGATTTCTCAACAAAATTGTTAATGTGCTCGTACGGGTTTAACTTGGGATCTCCTGAAAACTGATCTTCTCGTAGCTAGCGGCACGCACAGTTGGTGGTGCAATACTTGAAGAATACTTGACATCCGGGACGGAATGAGACCAAATACTCTTTTCTGCCATATCGTCTTCTCCGTCCGAATGAACGGAATCTTCCCTATCTGAACCCGTCGTAGCTCGCTCTTCTCTCAATCTCCTTCTTCGCTCGGCGTTTCTCCTTTTGGCCTCAGCTTCTATCTCAGGATTGCATAAAAGTTCAGTATTCGAGGAGTTACGCTTGCGCATTCACAACAATAACCTGGAGAAGAGAATCAGTAACAACAAGAAAATAAACAGGATGCGTAGACAAAAAAATCCTAAAGAAACCTAGAATTAGTACCGTTACCTCCCCGGCAACGGCGCCAAAAACTTGTTACGTGTTTATTTAACCGCAAGCATACGGGTTATTGTAGCTAACAGGTCGATCTCAGGGAGGTATGGATATGTCTAGGTCGTCTAAAGAATTGTAGGGTCAGTTACGTTATGGACGAAGTGATTTGGTTGTGTATAAACTAATAGTAATAAGAACGAGGATGAAATCAATAAGCTAAAGGTCTACGGTGGACATATCCCCACTAACATGCATCTACTCCGATCATGAAACACATAGCAAGTCATGTAAACATAGATTAGGGGAGATTATGCAAAGAACTACTTATCCCGGCTGGGCTATCATAGTCTAATCCGATTACTATCCTAAATCCTACTCCCGTAGTGAATTGATCAAGTAATAAGAAGCATTAAGAACGCATAAATAACTCCCAACTAGTCCTAGCAACCCACTCCCGTGGTGAAACAGTTCTAGTCAATATTAGAGGGTTAATAACTAAGCAAGAATCACAACTTTCGCTTATAAACCCCGTTTAGCACTCAACAAGCATGAATTAATGTAAATCTAATCGCAGCAACATGCATATAAATTAGATAACAATAATCAAAATCAAATTGATAATTAAACCTAGCCATAATAAGCCCTAATCATAAGAATAATTATAACTTGCTAATTTGTGAATTAAATCATAGTATCAAGCATGTTAGGGTTCAATCAAACCCCTAGAGAAAGACTACTCACACATATTGAAATTAAAAACAACAATGAAAAGATTAAAGCAAAACATAATTAAAAGAATAAAGGAAGAAATACAATACTCTCAATTGGGTCTGAATAATACGATGAAATAATAATGAAAATAATCTTCGAAAAACAATAAGCGTCGTAGTCTTGAAAAGTAGAAGTGCAGAAAAATAATGAAAGCTTAGATGTCTAATACAAGGGCTCAATTAGGTATAAATACCTAGGAGGTTATTTTACAATTACCTATTTTAAAATAGGAAATAAACCGCCGAAAACAAATAAAGAAAATACGGAAAATATATGCCGCGCGGGCTACACGAGTCGTGCATCATAATGCACGAGTCGTGCCCTCTGCAGTGACCAAATCGCCAATCTGCACGAGTCGTGCAAACTGCGCACGAGTCGTGTAAAACTGGTCCGGCAGTCCAACTTCAAACGCCTCTAATTTCTTCGTTACTTATACGATTAGGGCGTGTGACCACTTTTTACAAAGCTAAGATCATAATCTTTCACCTTAATTGGTTTCACTTCAAAATAACAAGTGGTTTGGGAGATATTAAGCTCCAAAGTTGGCACTGTGCAAATGACTTCAATCCCGCATCTTAAATCCTCCAAAATATCCTCTTTATGCCTGAAAAGCTCAAAAACCAACAACTATACCAAGGACGTGAAATATTGCGAGAATGAATGATAATCAAGTATAAATGGGGCAAATATAGCAATTGTAGCACCGTAAAGTCCTATATAAGTATGCAAAATAAGGACTTATCAGTCCTTTCGGCGCATTTTGACCTCACTTATGCGCACCCTGGAAAACTTTCCAAGAGGTCACCCATCCTGAAATTGCTCCCAGTCAAGCACTCTTAATTGTGGAGTTCTTATCACATGGGCTTCCTAAAAGAAAAGTCGACTTTGTTTGTAATATCCCAAAATTTCAAATTATTTTACATTAATATTTTAGAATTATTAATTAAATTATTGTAGTGCGAAATGATTTGAAACATTAATAAGGGAGTCGTTTTCCAAAATGGGTTCGAAAATGATTTCTAAAGTCGGATTTCCTATTTGGTTTTTATTTTCAAACTGGGTCAATCCTAGATACTACAACAACCTAACCCAATACAACTTGGCCCAAACATAAACCATTAGTCAACCTAAAAATAAAAAGAAAAATCAGAATTCAGGAAAAAAAAAGAAAAAGGAATAGAAAAAAAAACCTCACTTATATTTCTCTCTCCACTCCACGACAAACCCCCACCCCTTTTATAAACTCCTCTGCTCTCCCCTGCTTCTTCTTCACGCCACACCACCACGCGACGCACGCCGCCAGCTGCTCCGCCGTTTCTGCCACTGTCCCAGATTGCCGACGACCACCTCTGTACCACCGTGTCTCCTCCCTCGTCGACATTAGTTGGGTAAAACACCCTTCCCTTGTTATCTTTTCCCCTGTTTTCGTTCTTCTTCAAAAACGGTATTATTAGGTCGATTTTGTTGCTCCAATTTGTGCTTAATCAATGCTAATAGATGTTATGATTAGTGGGTAATCGATTTGGGTTAGTTTTGTGCACAAATAATTGATCTTGATGGTTGTTTTGGGTTGATTTTCACTAATTACGAATTTGGGATTAATTAGCTTAATTATTCGAATTGGTTTAATTAATTTTGAAAGTTATGATTTTGGTTTGCTTATAATCTGTTAATTAAGGTTTCTTGAACTTAATTTGAGATTAAGTTGGGGTTTTGTTCAAGTTTGTAGAAATTGTAAATTGGGGGAATTTTGAGTAATTGCTTCTTAATTAGGTTAATTAGCCCAAATTAACTATTATAATCCATAATTCGAAATTATGATAATTTAGGGAATTATAATCTGATTTTCGGATTTTAGTCGATTTAATTCGTTTTTATGTAATTTTGTGTAGTTTAAGCATGTTTTTGATAATTAAAACATAAGGTAAATTGTTTTAATAAATCTTAAATAAAAATTAATAATTGGGAATTGATTTTTATGAATTATATTCTGTTTTAAAAGTAATTTTAAGTCTTTGAGAATTTTCAAAACAAATTGAGTGTTATTTGAGTATTAGTAACTAACTATGGCATTAGAATTATAATTGTTGGTTAATTGTTGATCATTGGATTAGAAATTTAAGTGGTCATGAGCATTGCATATAGAATAGGATTAACATAATTAAGTATTAGATGAATGATTAAGTGGGATTAGTATTGATTTGGGATTATTGGTTGTATTAATGTAGCCTTTGAGTTCGTAGACGAAGAATACTAGTGTCCTGTTCTTGTGTGCAATTAAAAGGTAAGCTAGCATGCTGAACCTTTCTTAACGTTGTAGAAACCTTTCAAAATTATATGCTAAGTGACTGGTGTGTTGGATGAAACTTAGTATCATGATAGGAGGAGAACGATTTATTGTTTTGATTATCATATCTTTATTGGATTGGATTGGACTATTGTATTGATATATTATTTGGTATGATTCAAGATATGTTATTGGAATTGTGGTTGATGAGTGTACAATTGCTATTGATGTGACTGAATTATGAATGGTTGTATGATTATTGCATTATAGGCTTGTGTAGATGATCGATATCATAAACAAACAAATAAATAAAGTATACACGATGATCATTGGTTTGAGTTACATTGACTCCACTTTATTGGTTTGAGTCACATGGACTCCACTTTATTGCCCCACCACATGGGTTTTTAAGAGGGCTTGGCTCTAGTACTACTCTATTGGGTTAGCAATACTTAATAGTGGTGTGCACACTTAAGGTCTAGTAGTCTTATATGGTATGGTTTGGTGGGTCGGCAAAGAACCGACTCACCCACGTATATAATGGTTTGGTGGGTCGGCAAAGAACCGACTCACCCACGTATATAATGGTTTGGTGAGTCGGCAAAGAATCGGCTCACCCACGTATATAATGATATGGTTTGGTGATTCGGTAAAAACTGGTTCACCCACTTATAAATATATGATTGGTATGGCTTGGATGAGTTGGCCACAAACCGGCTCATCCCACTTATGAATTTGGTATGAATTCCTCATTAAAGATTATAAAGAATGATTTGGATTATATAAATGATACGTTATACACTTGTTGAAGCTATTGTGATATTTCTATTTTGGTGATATAATTTGTCTTGATGAATGGTTTATGTGATAACGTGCTAAGTGTGGTTTCCGAAAATAAAACTAAAACGTTTTTCAAAACCAAGGTAAGAGTTTTGGTTTTCTACGAGTTGTGGTGTTAGCATACTCAATTTTCTGACTTTTTCAACTGTGGTTTTTGTGCTTTAAATCCACCACAGGTTTGGAGTGATTGATGCATGCGGGACCGACGGCTCATTAGATATTCAATAAACTCAAACTTTGGACTTAGACCATCTCATAATTATATTTCATATTTCGGACTATTGTAATTTAAGTGTTGGATGTAATAGATAATTTTAAACCATTAGATATTTGTAGTTCGGCTTCTGAAATCTCCTTGCATTCGGGTCTTTGACTCGAGTGCGGAGTGACACCTCTGAATTTTCTTAATTTGGGTTTTGATTCGCGGTAAAAATGTTTTTAAAAAGGAAATGAAATTTGGGGGTGTTACATTGTTGGCATGAGTTGCACTATCATTCCTTTTAATCACCTCATATGAGCCTTTAATCTCTTGGCTCTACCATCATACTACCAACAAGGCATTCACCTTTTGGAGCCCGGAGAGAATATATGGGCCTAAAGGGTGACTACCCATCTTATTGGCTGTGTTGCGACAGATGGTGGTTTGGGTTGTTACACGCCCCATCCCCAAAATACCCCCCTGTGTTGAGAAGCGTGTACTAACTAATCGATTTATCAAAGTTTCAAAAAAGTTATATAGCGAATTTGATTAAAGTTTTCTCTAACTTGAAATGCAATGTTATTGGAGTTTTAATTAATCGAGTAGTGTGTACACCCTTCGCAATATAGGATCATGTTTTACATGGGGCATTTGAGTTGGGATGGAGGGACATGGTATGGTTGAAGGTCAAAAAGCAAATAAATTTTGAACCAGGGGACATGGTGTGGTTGGACCTGAAAAAGGAGAGATTTCCAAAGAAAAGAAACAATCAGCTAATGCCTTGAGGAACCATTTGAGATCATTGTGTGGCATGGGAAGAATGCTTACAAGCTAAAGTTGCCAGGGTAGTATGAATGGAGTTAATGTTTTGGGACGAATAGTGGCTCAGACGTGTTTTGGGCACCTTAGGCGAACCTCTCTATCACCATTTTCCATTCAGTAACTCGACCTCATGTAGTAGTGTCAAGTCATCTTCACAAGAAAAAGCTTCCGCAGAGGCAACGAAAGTGTAGGAGTAGTCTCATTTCTTTCTTTATTTTTGCATTTCCTATGTATGTATGTAATTAGTTGTACATGTACGTTTAGAGGTCAGCCTTTTGTGAGCTGCCCTATTTAAGATTTTAAGGGATGTAGCCTCTCATTTTCAGGCAGAACTCTCTGTACAATAAAGTATCAGTTCTAGTTTAACTAAAGTCCTTCCTTCGTGGATAAAAAGAACTCAACCTTGGTGGTGTGATTTTGAAGAGTCAAAACGATCTCAACCTTTGTGGTGAGTCTTCCTTTCATATTTGTAACCTATTTTACCATTTCCGAGTAGGAAAAATCTTTCGATCTTTCATATACAAAATTCCTGTTTATTTGAGCTGGATCTTTTGTTAAACATTTCCTTATTTAATCTTAACATATTCACTCTCCCCCCCTACTAATTTGCTGCAATTACGGAAAATCACGTTTAACATTAGGTATGGGCTCGTTTCACAAATATGGTTGTTTGAGAAGTGTTACCTATTTATGTGACACAAAAATACCAATTGACATAAATTTTGACGTGTTTGTTGTTCTATTCTCAACATATAGAATGGTGACAACTCTGCCACAGCGGAATCTTGGCTTCTAGTTATAAACATAGCAAGTTTAGCATCTTATTATTCTCTTTATTCCAATAAGTGATTGTAAAGGTTTTGTGTATGCTATGGCATCATCTCCAATCACCATACATATTAGCTATTCCTAAAAATAACCAAGGATCAAGCCGGCGGAAAGAACTTTTAATAGTATTTTGGTTTTTTAATTGTGTGCCAAAGAATACATTTTCAGATCGATTATACTTGTCTTATTTATACGAGATATGAGAATGAAGTTTGCCTAATACTGGTGGACAATGTAGCATATCAGTGATAATAAAACTAGCAAAGAAGTTTTTTTAGCCACCAAAGTAGTAGGGGTGGGATTTAAAAACCACCAATGTCAAAAATGAGATTTATTAAACACTGGGCATGTTCGGTATCACTGCCGTTTTCAATTTTTGTTTTTTTTTTGCGTAAAAAATATAGTTAAATAAGTTACAAAATTAAATTTAAATTGTTTGGTTCCACAATAGTCATATAAAAAATAATGAAAACTGAAAACCATTTTTTGCTGGTTTTCAAAAACGGGACATTGGTTTTCAAAAAAACTGAAAACTGCAAATAGAAAACGATACCAAACATGCCCAGTAACTAAAATGCATTTATAAACCATTTTAGCTAATTTTTGGAAATAAATACCACCAAATATTGTTAAATAACTTTTAAGAGCCATTCTAAAAGTTTTAGATGAAAAACTTATTTATCATATGTTATTCACGGCTATGCTCGAATCCATGAATTTACAACTAAGGTTCTACGGAATTAATAAGACGGAATTTTTATCATCGCGGAAAATTAATATGTAATCTGCTACATGTCAGCTCATATAATAACTTACGCACATAGTGTTTATAAGCAATATTGTCAAATTTAAAGCTGAACGAAAATAGTACCATGCCTACGAAAATCTTAATATATTGACATTATTCTTGAGGTAGAAAAATATAAGGTAATGCAATCAATGGAATAAAAAAGAGACTTTCACCGTAAATTCATTCTTACACTTTATGAAAACGGTCGATCATGAATCAGTTATTCACCAATGAATTTTTTAGGCTGCGTTCGATTTTTAGAGTCAGAAAAACATTACATAAAATAATTTTTCAACTAACCTTATATAATTGATTTTAAAATTATTTGACAATAATATGTGGTGGTTTTTAAATCCCAAAAGTAGGTAACGTGGTTTATAAACACATTTTTGTTGCTTTAGTGTTCAATAAATCTCAATTTTAACTTTGGTGGTTTTTAAATCCCACCCCTACTAGTTTAGTGGCTAAAAAATCCTTCTTTGCTCAGGTTACCACCATACCTAATAAATTTAGAAACTCCTTGATTAAAATTACAAAATAAGGTAACAATTTCCGTTGAAATTTTTAACTGATAAATATATATAGAAGGGTTTGGCAAAATTAGTTAATATATAGGGTGATGATTTTGCCAAAACAAAGTAGTATCTTCCAAAGCAAATATGTCCATTATACGGAACACATTCCATGAACTGCCTTAGCCGTAGTAAATGCTGTCTTGCCAAAATTATCGCCCCATCTACACAATAGGTAATTTAACCATATTTTTATTCAATCAAGTAAACAAGCACGAATTAGGATAATAGCTGATATATATTATAGATTTTGTTATACTCAGCCCTTAGGGCTAAGTATAAGCCTTAATTATGTTAATATATACAAGTTCCAAAAATTTACAAAAACAATTGAAAGAAAATGGAAAAGAATAAATTAAATTACACTATTTTCTCTTTCCTCCCCCTCCTTACACCCAACTTCATCTCAACACCGGCACAATTCTACGCACC
The DNA here is from genome assembly GCA_963457585.1 of Spergularia bocconei. Taxonomy (NCBI): domain Eukaryota; kingdom Viridiplantae; phylum Streptophyta; class Magnoliopsida; order Caryophyllales; family Caryophyllaceae; genus Spergularia; species Spergularia bocconei. Next base: position 12,909,742 of record OY734954.1, read on the forward strand.
TCAAATACAACCGGAAAAAGGGTATAGGGACCACTTTCCGGCTACATGGCGCCTGAAAGTGGACCCTAAACCCTTTTTGCGGCCACTTTAGGATAATATTTCCCGATTTTGGTTCATTACATCTCAACTAGGGTGTCATTTTAATAAGCCGGCGGTTTGCCAGAGGCCGGGGTGGTTGTCGGTAAGGCATGAATTAGGTGGAGAGAGAGGAGAGAGAAGTTGATAGAGTTGTATTTTTGTTTATTTTATATTTCTTTTTTTCCTACTTTAACATTAGTTAGATAGTTGAAAATCACAAAAATAATGCAAATTTAATTCTTATAATTAGCCCTAAGGACTAATGGTAACATAACCCTATATTATAAGGCGTCACTTTTATTTAATAGCTGATTTATATAATAGACAAATTTAAACCCAACGTTTTCAACATGTTCGTAGAATAACCCAACATTTCCACTTTAACAAAAATAACCCAATGCTTTACTTCGTGTCTCACTAATATCGCGAACCAATTAAAGTGAACTTTCTCGCACTCCAATTCTCAAGCGGCTAGTTTTTATTTGCACAATTTTTATGATGTTTTTCTTTACAATTTTCTTTACCTAGCTACATCGCTCTAAATATATACCCTTTTTGACATTCAACTTTTGTCGTCTTCATTGATTAAATTGTCAAACATATAACATCTCTAAATGAAATGCACAAACATTTTTATCACATGTAATTAAATGTTTGAATGAAAACAAATAAATTTTCATTTGAAGGTAGTTATGATTTTGATCTCAGTTCATTTTGATTGAGGTTGAATAGATATGTTGTAGAGAATAAGGGAAAGGTAATTATTATAAACTATTTATTATAAAATGGGGGGAAACACAAGGGAAAAACAATCACTTAAATTTGTGCAAAATACCTTTTTTTTCCGAATTTTTTTTTCGGAATGGGGCTCAAAAAATAAATGTTAAACAAAATGGGTCGAATTTGAACTTATTCAACCTTATGGGGTGCACGTCGACAAAATCGCCAGTGTTAATGGCAGTTTTAAGTGTCTCAAACAGTACCAATCAGGCATGGGAGATAAGCCATCGACCACCTAAAACCGCCATTGGGGTTTTAATGTGGTGAGGGAACATGGGAAAGAGCAGGAGAAGGACCAGGTGAAGGAACAGGGGACGGAACAGTAGATACTCAATATACATCGCCTCTCAGTGTTAAAGTTGAAGCTCCGATCTGGTATAATGACCGTCATATATCCAATACATCTTTCTCATTCCATACTCTTCTGCTGTCTCTTATCACTCTCCTTTACCCACCTTGGACGAATGGTGCTCTCTCACCGTAGGTCTTATTCAACCTACATATGCACCTGCTCCTGGTCCATCTACTGTTCCTTCCCCTGTTCCCTCACCACATTAAAACCGCAAGTGAGACTGACGGTTATACTTCACGTGAAACCGCCAGTCCCAATGGCGGTTTTAGGTGGTCCATAACTTTTCTCCCTCGAGCCATATTGGTACTGTTTGACACATTTGAAACCGCCATTACCACTGGCGGTTTTGTCCCAAACCTGAAATGGGGTGACGTGCACCCCATAAGGTTGAATAAATTCAAATTCGACCCATTTTGTTTAACATTTATTTTTTGAGCCCTATTTCGAAAAAAAGTTGTTATTAGCCCCTTGAGATTTGGAGTGGGCGAAATTCTTATTTTAGCAGGTTTGGCATATTAGTTTGACGAGAAGTAAAATGTCAGGTTATTTTTGTTAAAGTGAAAATGTTGGGTGATTACATGAAAATGTTGCAAACGTTGGATTATTTTCATTAAATTTGCCTATATAATAAGGCGTTACTTTTATTTAATCTTATTTTTATTCTATCAAGTAAACAAGAACTAATTAGGATTGTAAATTAGGATAAGAAACTATAATAATTACCAAGTTTGACCACATCAACTTATATGGTCAAACAATTTACAAAAACCTAATAAAATAGGAGATACCTAGGCTAGAAAGGTCACCTAATTAATTTCATGTATTCTCCTTCCTTTTAAAAAATAAATTAAAATTCTAATTAGATATACTAGCTTATTTGGTTACCAAACATATTCTGAAAAACCTAATCAAGTAAAATACTTTAGGCAAATAAAGTACGGAGTAACACACTTTTAATCGGTTAATCGGAGTTCCAAAAAATTTGCATTTTGGATTAGTTAAGACCCTTATCTAATTTGCTATGTAGTTTTTTTTTTGCAACTATGATTAAACGATTAATGTATACACCCTTCTTAATACGTTTTTTTTTATAGAAGGTGAGTTAGCTAGAACGGGGGGAATTTATTGTAACTACAGGTGTTGCTAATGCCACTAATTAATAAACTCTCTAACGGAATCATACTATGATATGTTGTTGCGAGCAACTCCTACACACACATGGTTATTGTAAAGAATCTACTTTGGTTTGTGGAGGTGTATAAATTGAATATGTAAAGTTGAGACTTTTTTTAAGGGCTGAAGCTGAGTGTAAAGGGTCACTAGATCCTCCAGTTTGAAAGCCAAGGGTCATTGGACATTTATAATAGCATATGAGCTAACAAGGAGAAAGGAAAAATTAACAGATAATAATGATTGATGAGCTCACGAGCATTCTTAATATGGTCACAAATTTGATTCACTATCTTTCTCTATTCATTTAAACTACATGTATCTTGTCTAACTGAGGGACTATCGATACTGTAAAATATTATATTTTAAATAACTTAGATTGGAAATCGATAAGTTTTGTTTCAATTAAATTAGTTTATTATTGACAATTACTACTATGGTAATTTTAAACCATGCATGCATCTTATACTATACCATATATTCAAAGTTGTGTTAGAGGCAACAACCACGTTCATCGGGTTCACTTACGCCCTGCTTGATAGGACTTATTCTCAGATGAATTCAGATAAGATCAGAATCATTCAGATCAGATCAGATCAGAATCATTCAGTTCAGATCAGATCAGATCAGAATTATTCAGATCAGATCAGTTCAGTTCAGAAATGTTCAAATAACTATCTATGTATTTGGTCCATAATTGATACTAATTCGTTGAAATTCAATCAAATTTTCAACCCATTCAGATTAGATCAGAATCATTCAAATCAGATCAGTTCAGTTCAGAAAGATGCAGTCCTATCAAACAGGGCCTTAGGCTATCTTCCATGCCATGTGGCATGTCTATTTAAAATGTTCTAAACATCCTTTATAATAAAGGGTGTAGATGCACATTCTATGTAACACCCCGACTCATCGCTTGAACCGGAAGTAGTCGCCTATGGCAGATTGGCAGGCTGTTTACAGACCCCACATACCAACACGTGTCCTTTCGACGCACTTTGATCTGACTCCAGCACACCCCGTGGGATTTCCCACGAGGTCACACATCCTTAAATTACTCCCCTTCAAACACGCTTAACCGTGGAGTTCTTATCATATGGGCTTAGGAAACGGGAAAATCGACTTTTTTGGTATGAGTAACACTATCAATCCTTTTAAACACCTCATCTGAGCTCTTAATCTCTTTTGAATCTCCTCTAAAATCTGGGGTATTACATACATACCATCCATAGTTATTTGTTCGTATCGTGAACATTTAGTAAGTTAACATTATTTGTTTACAAGAAAGCATAATAGGTAGTAAATTAGTTTGCATTAAAAGTAAAACGTTTTTATTATTGTATCCAAAGAGCTCGTGTTTTTATAGAGCACATGTTAAAAGTACATTACATACTTTAATTACATTTTAAAATTAAACTTACTTTTGAAATTGGTAACTATTCTATCGTCTTTATGTTATTGTCTTTTTTCTATTTTCACATTCAACTACCTCATTTCCTAGAGTACAAAAATAATAAATTAGGGATTAAATTGAAATTGCAAAAAATTGAACGAGCAAACTAACATTTCTCTACATACACTTTAGGTAGGAAAAGCATAATGGCACGCCCCAAATCAACCGGTTCATGCGGTATTATGTCTGGCTCGAGCATGTAACAATTCACGCACCATTTTACGAACCGGTAGATTTGGGGGCGTGGCCTTAACCGTTCTCTTCGAGTATAGTCTTTCAAACGAAAGATTCCTAAAAGGAAAAAAAGAAGAGATTCCTGTGCTTAAGAATGAGGCAACTTTAAGATCTATGTGGTCGAATAATATACCAAAGAATATGGCTCATGGAATACTATAATATGAAATTACAAATATAAATATTAGTGAGGCAATTGTTAATGGTTTTCTGATTAATCACCTATGATCGTGAAGATCTCTTTTAAGGTTTCATTTAAAAAAGTTTTCTTTTGGTTACTATATAAAAAAGTTTTGATTTGACAAGATTCTTTCTTCATTGTGTAGTATAGTGGCCATTAAGCAAGGCTAATATTTTAATAGCTCAAATATAATTGTTTCGTATTGTTTTTTTCTTTTTGGGAAAATTCACGTGGTACCGTCGTGTTTTGTCGATTTGCACGTGGTACCCAATGTTACATATTTATATCAAATATCCTCAAGATTTGACTTTTTTTACATGATACCGTTACCTTCAAAGTTCCGTTAACGCCGTTTAAAAGTTGATTTCAATGGAGAAGGATAAAATGGTGGTTATGGTATTTATTACGGGTGGATACGATGGTGGCGGTTGAAAATAATGAAAATGTTGATGACGGTGGTGGAGAAGAATGAATATGGTGATGATGAAAGTGATTGGGGGAAGATAGAGAAGGTGATGAAGGCGAAAATCAAAGAGTTTTTTTTTTCTCAATTAATGGCGTTAACGGAAATTTAAAGGTAAGGGTACCATGTAAAGTTAGTCAAACTTGACGGTATTTAGTACAAATTTGAAAAATATTGGGTACCACGTGCAAATCGGCAAAACACGAGGGTACCACGTGAATTAACATGTTTTAAAAAAAAAAAGTTAACAGTGTTAATGGGAGGGTTAAGTTTAGGGTATCGTGTGCAAATACTCAAATTTCGAGGGTATTTTGTACAAATTTACAAAACATTGGGTACCACGTGCAAATCGGCAAAACACAAGGGTACCACGTGATTTAACCCAAAAAAATATATTTTTATTAAGTTATTCATAATTTGTTCACATGGTATCCTTCAAGTTACCACTTTATGCACACGGTACCCTTGAGAACACAACATTTTGCACATAGGACCCCTAGAAAAAAAAAAAAAACTCGTTAATTTTTTTTAAATAATTTTTTTAACAATTTTATTGAATTTTTTAATTAAAATATTAATCCGATAATTTAATTAACTAATTACCTAACAACTAACCGGCGCATTATCACATAACGGAAAAAATATAGCGAAAGTTACTATTTGGGTACCATGTGCACAAAGTGGTAAGTTCAAGGGTACCATGTGCACAAAGTTGGCAAGTTGGGTACCACGTGCAAACGATCAAAGTTCGAGGGTAACACGTGAATTTTCTTGTTTTGTTTTTTATACGAAGGAATAACTAATGTTATGGAGGTAGGGTATGAGCATTCGAACCCTGAACCACCCCCGGGTTGTTTGGTTTGTTAACCACTAGATCAACTTTGATACTCAATCGTTTCATATATATTATTAACATTGTTTTTGTAATAAGACTTGGTGCATGTTTGGCCAAACTTCTACAACTGTTTTTGGAGGTGAGAAACAGAAATTTGGGCAAATATGGGTATTTCGAGAAGCGCTTCTACTAACTTGAGAAACCCAAAACAGCTTATGTAGTGCTCAGAAGCAGAAACACCAAATTGAAGCTTCTCCTTCTGTTTCTGCTTCTACTTCCCATTAGAACATCAAACTAAATTCTCTCTCCTCAAACCTAACCACCTCTCCAATCACCGGTCACTACCATGGATCTTCTCCACCACCAATTAAGTCGCGCCCGACATTATCGCCAAGAACCTTCAGTCATCGATCACGACGTCTCCCCTGTCCAAACGCCGCCACAACGTCTCCCATTTCCCTCTACCATCATTTACTCTTCATTTCAATTTTTCTCACCCACAACGAACATTCAACAGTAGGGAGTGGCGAGAGCGGCGGGAGGTTCCGAGGGGAGGCAACCGGAAATCAGTGGGGCAGAGGGTGAAAAGGGGGAGTTTAAGGAGGAGAGAGAATGTAACACTACGGATTATGGAAAGTGGTGTATAGAGTTGGTTTGTTCCACTTTGGGAAAATAAGGCTCATATGATCAGTTTATAATAGATTGTTATCATCATACTACCAACAAGACCTTCAATTTTTAAACCCCATGAAAGGATATTCAGGTTTAAGGGTTGACTAACCATCTTATTGAGTTGTGTTGCGGCGGATGGTGGTTTGGGATGTTACAGATTCTCGCATCGAGAAGAAATGGGGCAACGACGGTGGGCGATGACGGCCTAGGATCGGTCAATGATGTGCCGCCAGCCTGATGGTAGTTGTCGCAGGTTCAATGGCTATATTGTGTGTGGGGCTGGTGGTGGTGATGGGTGTTGTTCTAAAGAGGGGGCAGGAGGGAGGAGAGAGAAAATGTTGGGACTGGGGTTTTAAATGTTTTTTAATTTGTAATTTTGTTTATACTATCTTATTTTATAGAATGGGCTAAACAGTTATCAAACCGTTTATATTTTTAAAAGAACTTCTAAAATAAATTTACCAAACACCCAATAATTTCTCCAAGAAATAGTTTCTCGTTAAAAATACTTCTGAGAATCACTTTTTGAGAAGTTGGAGCTTGGCCAAACAAACCCTTATAACCATGACTAGTGTGACGATCCAACTCTTTTCCTTATGTATTCTCATGTAACTTAGTTCTTTCCTTGTAATATATCTCATTTCTATGTTGTAGCATGTTCTTAGGTTCTTGTAACTTAGTTTATTTTCAAGAAACTAAATGTATCTCTCTGCTGCACACTTAATCTGTTATGTCAAGAGATGTGCAAAAGTAAATTTCCCTCTTTAAGGGGGAGCTAGTCAATGAAACAATCTTTCCCTTATCTCCAACTTTACCCTTGTTGATGCTTGATATTAATGTTGTTGTTGTGATCTTTGATCTACGTTAATATCGAAAGTGTGGGTTGTGCTCGGTCCCGAGACTAGCGGTCCCGAGAGTCTCTCAACTCACAGTCCCGAACCTAGGCTTGCACGAGTGGGCGATCCCTCACGAGTGCTTGTCTGTAATTGTTGCTTGCTTCCTTGTCAGGAGAACCGACGAGGGGCGCATCACGGTCGCTCTAAAGTAGGACCGTGACACTTGGTATCAGAGCGGGGTTGGTACCACGTTTTATGTTCCACTGTTGCGTGATCGACTAGTCCTTCAGTGACCGATATGATGGCTATCAAAACGAAAGATAGGGTGACTGAGCTTGAAAACCTACTGTCGGAGAAACTCCCGTATCTTGAGAATCTCATTGTGGGTTAAGATACGAGGATCGATAGGTTGGAGAACTCGATATCCGACGAGTACAGTGTCCAGGAGGAACTCCACTATCTACATCGGAAGTGTGAGGAACTCCAGAACACTTGCGCCACGCTAATGAAAGCGGTGGCTGGTGAGGGAGGAACGTTGGGGGCTCGGAAGGTGCAACCACCTCCACCTCGTTCTTACGGGGGAGCGAGGGATTCGAAGGAAGTTGATAACTTCATCTTCGACCTCGAGCAGTACTTTCGAGTCGGCCAGGTGGGTGATGACTTGAAGGTTGATATTGCGAGCATGTACTTGGTGGACGACGCCAAACTGTGGTGGCGCTCCAAGTATGCTGAGATGGAAGCTAAGGCCATCACCATTGAGTCGTGGGATGACTTTAAGAAGGTTCTGAAAGAGCAATTCTATCCGGAGAACACGGAGTTCCTGGCCCGGAAGAAACTAAAGAATGTGAAGCACACGGTGTCCATCCGGGACTACGTGAAGGCTTACTCAGCTTGTATGCTCGATATCAAGGATATGAGCGGACCGGATCTTCCAATTTGTTGATGGGCTAAAGGATTGGGCTCAACGGGAGGTCATGAGACTGCGCCTTGAAACCCTTTCCGCTACGATGACTACTGCTGAAAGACTCGTCGACTACCACGTCGAGCGAGAGCCGACCCAAAAGAAGGGCTCGCTTGGACCGATCGGTAGTAACAGATCTAACTCAGGGGGATCCCACTCAGGGTCCAACTCCACCTCCGCGGGATACAATAAGAAACTAAATGTATCGTCGCTGCACACTTAATGTGTTATGTCAAGAGATGTGTAAAAGTAAATTTCCCTCTTTAAGGGGGAGCTAGTCAATGAAACAATCTTCCCCTTATCTCCAACTTTACCCTTGTTGATGCTTGATATTAATGCTGTTGTTGTGATCTTTGTTCTACGTTAATATCGAAAGTGTGGGTTGTGCTCGGTCCCGAGACTAGCGGTCCCGAGAGTCTCTCAACTCACAGTCCCGAACCTAGGCATGCACGAGTGGGCGATCCCTCACGAGTGCTTGTCCGTAATTGTTGCTTGCTTCCTTGTCAGGAGAACCGACGAGGGGCGCATCACGGTCGCTCTAAAGTAAGACCGTGACAACTAGCATCTTAACCTACGTGAACCAACTACTCATTATTGCATAATACCATCTATATCAAGTGTCAAAATAAAAAGACCCACAATGTAGATAAAGGAGTAGATTCTAAAAACTTAAAATTGATACGGTTTTAAAAAAACGAGAGAAACCGTCTCAAAAGTCTTAAATAGTGTACATGTAGGATCTACCAACAATTAAATTTTATTTTCATTAATTTTTGACACCCAAATCTAATATTATATATTTAAATAAATCTGAAATCAAGTCTTTCATAAGAGGACATTTGACACCCATTAAGTAGATAGATTATAAAAATAGTATTAAATACAATTATTGGTTAGGATATGAGCATGGGTGGGGGGGGGGGGTTTGTGCAAGCTAGGCCCCCAAAAAAATTCAGCGAAAGCCCCAAAAAAAAAAAAAAACGCTGAAGCTGTGAGATGAACGCACGGTTTCCTCTCCCCCAAAATTTTCCCCATCTCTCTCCTTCCCCAAATAAATTCCCCAAAATTCGATTTTTCCATGTCTCAAATCAATTTTCCATAATTCGATTTGTCGATATCTCAAATCAATCCCCCCCATTTCAATTTTTCCATGTTTCAAATCAATTTTCCCCAATTCGATTTGTCCACGTCTCAAATATATTCCCCCCCCATTCGATTTTTCCATATCCCAAATCAATTTTCCCCAATTCGATTTGTCCATCTTCAAATCGATTAGAACTCGATTGGAACAAGAAGTATGACTGCGATTGATATCTTCAATTTCATGAGATAAATCTATAATCTTCTCTCCGTTTTTTTAGGAACTTGTTTGATGATTTGATTGGTTTTGTTAGTTGTATTAAAAAAAATTTAGTAAGTAGAAGATTTGAGAATTGAGTAATCTAATTTTAATGATTTGAATTGAGTAAATCGAACTTTAAGAATTGAATTGGGAAAAAACAAATTTGAATTTTGTAATTTTTTTTATTTGAAAGCGAAATTCAGAATTGAATTTTTTTAATCAAACTATAAAAGATTAGTTGTAATTTTTTTTATTGGAGACCGAAATTCAGAATTAATTTGACATGATTTTGACGAAATTCAGAATTGAATTGGAAAAAGAAATTGGGTTTTTCTAATTAAATTATTTGAATACAAATTTCAAATTCAATTGGAAAAAAATGGAATGTTTATGATTGAAAAAAACGAATTTCCAAATTGATTTGGGTTTAATTAAATTTTGGGAGCTATTCCGTATTTAATAAGTAATCAATTTTCCAGAATAATTTGACATCCGGATTTTAGGAATATCCAGAATAAATGTTACATTAAATTTGATTTTAGGACCATCTAAAAAAATAATTTTAGGAATTATATAAGATCCAAGATTATGGAGTATATGATAGATATTGTCCATTTTAATTTGGCTAATGTGTGCGATTTATGTTTGTTTTGGAGTCTTTGAAGAGTTATAGTTGATACTTGGGTAATCATTCTGATCTTGTTTTCTAATCTTGGTGATTTCTCAACGCCACGATTTTATATTATGTTTCCAAGAAAATATGAATCTGGTAATGAAAAACGTAAAAAAAGGAAAAGAGATGAGGATTTTATTCGTTCTCAAGCAGGACTGATGAAAAATTTTGTTGTAGAACACGCGCCTATTTCTAGGGATAATGGTAAATTTTAGTATTCGTAAGGGTCTCATCCTAAATTGTCGCCCAGGGCCCCGGATCGCTCCCATACGGCCTTGGATATGGGAATAAATTATCACAATATTGCGTGCCCGGCCCGCGGCCGGGCTACATACTTAAATTGTTTACATACGTTTCATAAAAAATGTAGGTTTATTTTTATTATAATATTATTTGAAACGATGTTCTACATTTTTTTTTCTTTCAACTTTGGTCACCGGTCATATTATATTACTATTTATTCTACTAATTCATCGTAATTTTATTTCCTTTCTTCTTGTATGTCACCAGTTATGCTATTTCTTTCAATTTCGGTCACCCGTGATATTATATTACTATTTATTTCTACTGATTCATCGTAATTTTATTTCATTTCTACTTGTACGTCACCTGTTATGCTATTTCATTGTTTTCACTATCCCATCCCCCTTTATATCACATAATATTTCAATTTATTACTGTAAATTAGCTCACTTATCATTACCATAATTATCATATTTTCCAAAATATTAGTTGATAACTACCATATTATTTAATATTTTATATAGTATATTCATATCCTAATATTTTAATAATATTTATTCAATTCCATCCAATAGAATTGTGCCAAGTGTCCATCAATGAAGTGTTGTACTCGGCTTTTATAATATGTATTAGATAGATATAGTATATTATTATCTAATTTATGGAAAATTATAATTAAGGTAATTTAGTCTAAAATATGAGATCTAAGAGATAATACTCTGATGGTTCGTATCGTTAACGCACACAATTAGTATCCTATTCTTATCCTTAGTGAATTTACATGGCATAGTATATTGTAAGAAAGGAGTCGATCCCAAGAGGAAATGTCTAAATTAGAGAATTCTTAGTTTCACTAGCTATCATATGTAATATATTTAATATATTGTATTATGGAAAATATATAAGTTATATACAATATACAAGTTGTTTGGGGGGTATTTGTATGAATTGGGTGAAATAACTATCAAGGCAAAATGTAAACCGAGTAGTATAGAATTTATAATACACAATCAAAACAATCAAACTTAACTTCAAACTTACGTCTTAGGATAATTCTGTGAGTAATTGTAATTAAAAGAACATTTCATAACAAGGTGAGATCGATCATCGGCTGACAGCAGCACATGAATACCCACTTAAATGGTAGTTTCGACCTAATAACTTTTTTTACCACCACCGGAGATACATGCACCGCCACATATCCCACCGAATTCACCCCCATCCGGCCGCCCTTGATCCGTCGCCGGTCTTGTTGGCCACCTCGTCGCCCTTGTTTTCACGATTTCTCTCTCATCTTTTCTCTCTTTCTCCTCCCACTCCCGCGCCAACGAGTTCACAACCGTGGCTCACCATCCCTACCACCTACCCTCACCATCCACACCACCTACCCTCACCGGCTCTACCACCCTAGCCCCACCATAGTGCATGGAAAAAAACGACAAAAAGGGAATTAAATGTTAGATTTACACAATTTAAATGATATTTGGGAAAAATAATTTGCGTAGATATCTTAGTAATGCAATTCCGGTTGGATTGGTGGTAGTTGTTGTAAGAGGAATTACGGTTGGTGGTGGTCAACGGCGGCAATGGGTGGTCAAAGGTGATAGTAGGGGAGGAGAAAGAAGAGATAAGGTTTGAAGTACTTTATAAAATTTAAATTGTGAATTGCAATTTTGCCTTACTAATGGATTCATTCAATTTTTTATGTAACCAAACAACCTTAACAATGAATGATACTTGAATCTATTTCACTCTCTTTCGGAGTCCATTCCGTTCCATTCAACTTTCATGAACCAAACGTCCCCTAAGTGTTTATGAATAATTGAGGGTTTGATGTGTATTTGAATGTGATGTTTCCCTTCAATTCGTTCTCCTTTTATAGTGAAAATTTAGGGCATGGGAATTGTAGAATGTGGAGTAGTTGAATGTGAATTCATCTCCCTCAATCAAGATAACAATGGCCGCCACAAAATGTAAGGTTGTTGATTATTTTGGTTGGATTTTTGTGATGTTCATAATCTTGCGTGTGAGAACAATTAATTTTAGGGGATGAATGAGAAGTTGAGTCTGTGAGGGATGAATTTTTTAGGAGTGTTAGTCATAAAAATGGAGCTAATAGTATAAAGTCGTAGCCTGATAAAGAGGACGAATAACAGTAGCAGAAGATGAAGAAACGTGCTTGAAATGAGGAAGATGAACTACTCTTCGCGTGTTTGGATTAATTTCGGTAACAGGGGTTTCAATTGTCTTCAAATACCATTTTGATCCATAGGGAATCAGATAATTTCCACAACCTGGTGGTAGAAATCTTCTCTCTCGTTGGAGGTCACGGGTTTAACTCATAGCAATAGCATTTCTGATCTTTAATTTTCTTTTCGAGCAGATTTCTGGTCATATAGATTTCTGTCTCTCATTTCTCATGACTTCAAGCTTGGCCCGTTCGAAGAATACTCTTGTTGCGAATTAAAGGTCTTGGGTTCGATTCCACTTGGCAACCATTCTTTTTCCTTATTTTATTTTTTTTCCTTTTGCTTCTATTTAGACATGTAAATAGACCAGTCGTACGGGCGGGTTGCAAGTTCGGGTCACTTCGGGCGGGGTCAAATATGGGTCAGCTATACGCGGATTAATACGGGTTCGGGTTGGATTACGGGTTGACCAACGGGTCAAAAATAAACGCCCGCGCCTTTTTATCTCTGTAATTGTTATCATGAAATTATTATTTTATTACTATTATAAAATCATTTTAAGTATTATATTATATAATAATAATATTTTAGTTTTTGTCGTGTCCTTATATGTCTTAAATTAATCAATTATAAATATTTAATTAATATTATCTATTTTTTATTTAATTATTATTATAATATATATTTTGCACAATTAATTTGACCCAACGGGTCGACCAGGTCGGGACGGGTTATGACCCAGTTTTTCAAGTCATTCGGGTTCGGGTTGTGAAGAACGGGTTTTTTCGGGTTATTTCTGGGTCGCGTCCCGTGCGTTTTTTTTGGGTCGGGTCAGTTTGTGTCAGGTCTACGTGCAAACCGATGTCAAACACAAGTAATAAAAAATACGTAAACATTAAGATTATCACAATTGTTTCTCTGCTTAAGTGGGTCCAGGAGTTCCCCAGGATGCAGAATATTAATGCGCAGGCTGCAGCTCATATTTTTAATAGGATTGGTTTTTCCATAGAAATGGGTGTGGGGGCTCAGATCATATACGGATCCCAACCAATTTCTTGTAAGTTATTATTGATTTTTAGCAGTATGATAAATATAATTAATAAGATTATATAAAAAAAATCTAAGTATACATAAATTACACAAATTATAATAAAAAGGATGTACTAGTATAAAATATATATGAAAAATATTAAATTAGGAAATAAATACATGTAAAAATATGCACTTATCATATGGTGTTAGCTAAATTATGGTAATAAATTTAATTATAATGTGATATGACAGGTGACAGTAGCAGAATGAAATAGTAAAACATGTGACGAGATAGTGGAATGTAAATGAAATAGTATAATGAGTGACTAAAAAGTGGAAAAATAACGATAATATGATGTGAGAGCAGAATTAGATAATAGTAAATATGACGGGTGACAAAAGTTGAATACAGTATCGTTCATAAAAATATTGAAACAAAGATGAACATAAATTGTTTATAAAACGTGTATAAACATTATAAATAGACAGACTGGACATGACATGGGCATGCAAACTCGCATAAGCTTCAATGTTGAATACTATAGTCATAGCACCCCAAGATTTATGGAAAGTGGTTTATTCCACTTTTGAAAATTGAGGTGCTTATAAATTTACTATAAGAACAAGTCCTTTACCTTTCTAATACTATATATTTAAACATGAAACCAAATCTTTCCTAGGAGAACACTTGACATTTATTAATTGCAAAGCCTACCCAAACAAGCCCACTTTCTCTTCCCGTAGCCGCCACCCACCTTTCGTCGGCACCGATCTGCATCGTCCCCTATCTTTGGCCGTCACTGGAAGTTCTCGCTCTTTCCTATTACGGTCGTCGATGTAACCCTACCGTCGCCGTCTAGCTAGGCGTCTACCAATCACCGTGTACTTCGTCGTCCGTAGTCGCTATAGTCTTCCGTCGCCTACGATTCACTGTGGATATTGTTGTTCTCCGTCGCAACTATCTGCCTGCAGATGTCGTTCTTCTCATTTTTCCTTTTCTATTTGTAATAATTAATTTTTTATCTCAATTAAGTTATTATATGATCAATATTTAGGAGATCTCCATCCATTTTGCCATGAATCATCTAATATGCAATGTTATTGCGCTTTCAACTTTACCTTGTTCGTGCGATAGTAAAATTTCCAGTTTGTTGTTGCTTTGCGACCGGTCCGATCCGGGTTCTAGATCGGATTTTACGGTCCGGTCCGGATTTGGACCGATCTTATTCGGTCTGATCGCTGGATTTGAGAAATTAGGAGTTTTGATCTTTGGTCTCCCTAGTCGGGGGTTGGACCGATGAACAGCCCTAGCCGAACATGAAGGATGAAGGATATATTTCTTTGCGAGATGTGAAATATCTTTGAGTTTTTATATCACATAATCAACTGAAACAAGAAATTATAGTCATTTATCAATTAAGATGACTGACTTTTTAGTCTCTAACTTTTCTATGTGCTATAGTAAGGATAATTAATTAAACAATTATGATGGAGCAGTCCACAACACATCTGCTGCAGCTGATTTTTTCTTTGAATTGACCAATGCGAGTTGGTGGATAGTAGGGCTTCTCATCTAGGGCAATGTTCGTTTCTTTTAGCAAAGGCTCGCTTAACCTTCAAGAGTGCGTATTCTTTATTTTAGCAAGTTGAGCATTGAAAGACCCCAAATAGAAGGTGATAACCTATTGGTCATTGAAGCTATTCACGGGAGATTCTAGGTCTCGTGAAATATTGATTTCATCCTCTACGATATTAAGGTTCCACTTATGTTTTTTACGGCAGGGGCTCGGGTAATAGAGGGGAATTGAGCAGCTGATTGGCTTGCTAATTTGAGTCCTACTATCCTCAATGGGAAGATGAAATGCCCTTTTATGGTTTTGTTTTTCTCCGTTTGTAGGTAAATTATTCCATGCTCGGGAGCACAAGGAGCATGGTGATCCTTCTCAAAATGAAGGAGTAGAGACCACACTCACATATTTTCTAAATAAATAAATTTAAGTCTGATCCCTACTCTTCTATTGTGAGAAGAATCACCATACTTCTTGTGCTATCGGGAGCATGGTATAAGCATTGTGTTTGTATCTACCATAATTTATGACAAGATAGCCGACACCTCGCTTGAAACGACGACCTAATAATTTTTTTTCATGTACCCCGTGTAACACCACGAAATTTGGAAAGTGGATTATTGAGTTGGTTTGTCCCACATTGGGAAACAAAGGCTCATATGATCAGTTTATAATAGATTCCTACCATTATACTACCAACCAGGCTTTCACCTTTTAAAGCCCACAAGAGGATATTCAGGCTAAACGGTGACTTACCATCTTATTGGGTTGTGTTCCGACGGACGGTGGTTCAGGCTGTTATAGATGGTATCAAAGCAACCCTGCAACCGCGTGCTGGGTGCTGGGGCGAGACCCAGACCAGCCGTCTAGCAGGAGAGATCTTGGACCTGTATTGATGTTGATATGGTTTGGCCGAGGCGCAACGGGAACATTGCGTTCTCTAACTGGGGGAGTTTGTAACACTACGGAATTTGGAAGTGGATTATGGAGTTGGTTTGTCCCACATTGGGAAACAAAGTCTAATATGATCAGTTTATAATAGATTCCTACCATCATACTACCAACAAGGCTTTCACCTTTTAAAGCTCACGAGAGGATATTCAGGCTAAACTGGTGACTTCCCATCTTATTGAGTTGTGTTGCGACGGACGGTGGTTCAGGCTGTTACACCCTGCTTACCTTATTTAAAATAAAAAAGGATGGGTAACACCTTTAGAGCACCTTAAGTGGTTAGACTCACTTTAACTTTCAAACTTTGTAATGAAGTATTATCCTCAAATGAAATTGAGTATGAGACTTAATACTCAAATTATGACATGTTACTTAATCCAAAAGGACAATGGTTCCATTGTATCGATGCGAGAGGGAGCACCATTCACATTTTTCTTTAATAAATATGATATAAAGACTCGATTTAATACGTGTATAATCCAATTTACCGTACGTCTCAACCCGACCATAAGATGCAAAGTCACCCTTTAAACCCATAAATTCTCTCTGGGTTTAATTTAAACGGTGCAAGCCATGTTCGTAGTATGATTGTAAGTGGTTGGTTGGTCTGGGCCTTGCCCACCAAAACCGGGTAGGAAATTTGCGGGACCAGGGTGAAATTTTAAATTAGGCCCTAAATGTTGTTAAATAAAAATCACAAAGGTAGAAACGAAAAAATGGTGAAAACGCTCATCAGCAGGAATAGTTCTTACCCACCAATTAAGTTAAGAGAAGAGTTTATATGAATAGTAGTGAAATACGGAGTATTATACTATATGTTCCGAAGGTTTATCTATGGGGGTCGTTGCTCCACTGGGTTGAACGGGTGCTCAGCTTGCGTAGGCCCAAAGCAAGCACCTACCACACGATCGTAGGGTGTAACACCCAGACTCACAATATGTCTCAACCCAACTCAATAAGATAGGAAATCACCCTTTAATCCCGTGAATCCTTGCTTTGGTTTAACTAGTTTGCATACCCTACCCACATCCGAGCTGGATATTTATATTATTGTTATTTTCGTTTTATAGAAATGTCGATTTATCAACCCTTTGAAGACTAACATTTATCTTGGTGGAGTTAAGGATCAAACAAAGGAGAATATAATGCAAGCTACTCGCTATGTCATTGGACACTTTCCTTTCAAATATCTTGCTCTTTTTTTTATCCAGTCTTACAGCAAATATGTATTCTCCACTCATAGTAAAGATCAGAACCAAGCTGAAGCATTGAACTAATACGCATATCTTTAATGCAGGTAAGCTGCAGCTCATTAATTCTGTGATTTTGGGGCTGCAGACTTACTGGGGTTTAGTGTTGTTGCTTCCCAAGATTGTTTTGAAGAAAATCAGTCGAGTGTGTAGGGAATATTTCTGGGGAATTAATGAAGCAAAGAGAAATCACACCTTCATCAGCAGGACCGTGTGGCAGATTTCGGGGGCCCTGGGCGAACTTGTGAAATGGGCCCTCTTGAAATATCATTTTTTATATGAGGTTGGTCCCTGAAACATCATTAACTAATAAAATGCATTCTATGCAAGAATAATAAATTATAAATATTATTAACTAAGGCATTGTCACATACTTCGTATTTGGAGACGTCGAGAAAGATATATGCAAATGTGAAGATATATATGATAACGAAGAAACATAAGAAAAAAAAAAGGAGAAAAAAGAAAGCTCATATCTACAAAGAGAAGAAAGAAAATAAAGTGTATAAACCATAGGAAAACGATGGTTAAAGACAAAATAAGAAAATAATTTTCGAAAAAGGGAAAAAAAAAACAAGAAATGAACAAAATACTAATAAAAACGTTCTCACTAAGGAGTCGAACCCAGGTACCTAAAAGACCAAATATTGTTTCTTTTCACTAAGCAGACATAAATGTATATGACATAATGGGATATTGGGATGTATTTATCTGTTTATGTAGAAGGGGCCCTGGGCGCATGCCCAGCTCGCCCAGGCCCATACACGGCACCGTTCATCAGCTGGAAGCAGGTTTGTAAGCCTCGAAGAGAGGGAGGTCTTGGCATTAAGGAAGTATTGAGTTGAAACAAAACTCTTTACACAAAATGGCTGATAAAACTGTTGCATCGTCCAAACAACATATGGACAATATGGATGAAGGCTTATTACGTCAAGAGTAGGAATCTATGGGACATTGACACCATTAATGATTGCTCTAACAATTGGAGAAGTATATTGAGCCTGAGGGATGAAATCATCGAGATAGCTGGAGGTAAAACTGAGGCAAACTGAGTTGCAGAGGAGTGGAACAAATGCTGCAACAAAGGCCAAAGAATCTACCAATTCTTTAAAAATGCAAATATTAATTGGTTTAAAACCATTTGGATCCATTACAATACTCCAAAGAGCATCATAATTTCTGTTCTGGCCATACAGAATAATATAATTTATGTAAATTATGGAGATAAAATTGAGGCAAACAGAGTTGTAGAGAAGTGGAATAACAAATGCAGCAGCAAATGCCAAAAGAATCTACCAATTCTTTTGCAACAAAAATGCAAATGTTGATTGGTTTAAAACTATTTGGAGCCATTCCAATACTCCAAAGAGCATCATAATTTTTGTTCTCGCCATACAGAATGCCTTGCCCACAGTAGAAAATTTGAAAAAAGAGAGGGACTAATGCTCCGAACAGGTGTGTGCTCTGTAAGTGTCAGGAAGAAAGTGTGGAGCATCTCTACTTTGAATGTGATATAGCAAAGCTGATTTGGTACTCGATTCTAAGTTGGCTGGGTTATTATCAAAGGGATTGGAGCTTGAAGCATGGGTTGAACTGGTTCAAGCACAAACTGAAAGGAAAGCAAGCTAAGCATCATATGTTGATAGAGCTTCATTTACTGGAACCATATACGAGATTTGGATTGAGAGGAAGAATAGGATATTCCTGGATATTGCTAGAACAATAGATCAAATTATATTGACAATTAAATTTTGTTGCATAATAAAGTTTCTCAATTTTCTCGCACAATAAAGTTTCACCATTAGTTTTCCTTCTCTCCTTTGTGAGGTGTATTAACTTGTCTCCTTTATGAGGTAGTATAGCTTGTTAGCTTAATGAGCGAGCTTGTCCTTACTCTTTTGTGATGTATGATCTTTTGATCGATCGTTGGTGGATTTTCTCCTCAGTTTATTATTTGTTCAAGACATAAACGACTTGTACATATATGGGTCTTCATCAAAGAATTTGTCTTCAGATATCATTGCTTATGTCTTTTGTGTTTTCTAAGTTATATGACAGGTCTTCTCTACGACATTGCCGATGTCAATGTCTATGAGAGGAAATGTGTCAATTAAATGTTTTCTTTGCTATACTCCCTAAAAAATGTTATACTAGAGGATGGGTAATTGCATAAAGTTTTAATTTTTGACATGGATAATTAGCCTACTTGTGCTATAATGTTTGATACTCCGTATATGCTTATATGTCTTTCATATGTTAATTTATGATTGAAATCCTTTGTTTTTTTTTTCGCATATATGATTTTCCTTATTGGCCACTTAGTTTCGTAATTAAGCCGGCACAAAGAAATTTGAGTCACAGTTTAGACGCATATGGTTAGCGGTAACTAACTTAGTTGCTTGAAAGAGGATTAGAAGGTTTTTGGGGTTGAGATTAACTATTTGATGAAGTAATCATTTTGTGTGCCCTCATTAAGCATGAATCAACGTGTTACGTGTTGGCTCATACCTACAACGATTTTTTTAAATAATGTTCTAAAATAAATTAATTCAAGATTTGGGTGCGGAATCAATCTATTTACGAACAATGGGTCCACGTAGGATCGGCATTAGCTTCAGTTTTTTTATTTTTTTGAAAAAAAATCCAAAACCGCTGAGAATTGGGGCGGTTATGGACCAAAATCGCTGAGAATTTGGGCGGTTTTGGTCAATCTTACATTTTTAACGCAAAAGGAACCCATCAAAACCGTCTGAAAACTGAGCGATTTTGGTGCAAATTTGTTCGGGGTTATCTGATCCTACGTGGACCCATTATATGTAAATACTTTCATTTCAAACCCAAAACTTTGGAAATATAAATCGTATTTTTGCTACCTTAAATATACTAGCTACCTCACAGCTAGTATATCTTTGGAATTATAAATCGTATTTTTGCACCACCATCCAAAGACGTTCTCAAAAGTTATCGCTATAACTCAAACTAATTAATTAATTATGAACCGAATTGAACCGAACTTGACTCACGGTAAGAAATGACCTGGACTACCCACCCAACACTTAACAAAAGCCAACCAAATCCGATTCGGCCCAACCATCTTTCTAGATGATGCACAAATACTATTTAACCTGACTTAAATCGATTGACACCCAAACCGATCAAGCCTGCCCAATTGCCTCCTGGTCCTCGACCATGACCACGAGTCACGACCTATGAAGCACGGACACCTCTCCCAAGTGATGTGTCCGTGTCCAATACGGTGTTGGACACGGACACCAGGATGACACCGGGAGGACACGTGTCGGACACGGTCGGTCCGGTGTCCGGTTTATTCTTTTTAACTCGGACACAAAACCCGTTTTTTTACACACAGGACATCGGTTGGACACCTCTAGGACACAAAAAACAAAAATTAAGCAAACATTTATGCGAAATAGCATTCTTAATCTCGAATTCCTTAGCGTTTCCCTTAACATATTCAATGATCATGTGTGTAATATCTTCATTTTGAAATTGTTTTAAGTTTTAAAGTTATAAATTCTTATTGTTTTTATTAAAAATATAATATTTAATTTATTTTAATATATTTATATTAAAAAATAATAGTGATGTCGGTGTCCTAAATCTTGAGATTAAGGAGTCCCAGTGTCCGTGTCCTCCCGATGTCCGTATCGGTGTCCGTACTCGTGCACCATAGGTCACGACCACAACCACCGTTAGTGTGGTTATTAACTTATTATGCGGTTAGAATCGCCAAGAACACAGACTTTAAAAAGGTGACAATTACAAACTCACACTCTTTGAGAGTAAGACTGAAGTGTACACAAGAAACCCATGTATTTTCTCTCTCTTGTTCTTCAATTGTTGTTGCATCTACATCAATGGGGGGTTCCCATCTTCATCAAATCCAACAGAGCAGTACGTTTCCGCCATTGGAGACCCTGCAATGCAGAACCCAAATGTCAAAATTGCGTTGGAAGCTTGGAATTTCTGCAATGAAGTCGGTGAGCTCCTGGCATGGGCAGCCCCAGGCTTGCTGATTGTTCTGATTTGGACTGCCCTTTTATTCATGGTATCATCATACCTTTTCAAAATCTTCTCCCCCCTTTTTATCCTAATCTTTTAATTGTTGTTATTTTCCATGCAATTTTCATTATGGGTCATTCGTAAACGGTCTTTTTATGTTTTCAAAATAGGGGTAAGGCGTGTACATCCGACCCCCTTACCTCGTCATAGGCGTGAGCCTTTTAAGGCACTAGGGTAATGTTGTTGTTGAACTGTTGTTGACTTTCCTGGACTGTTAGAACGGATATAAGGAACTGATCTATTGCTATTAGTTGTGCTGATTATCATGTATGAAACGAACTTTTTTTTTTGTGTGTGCGCTGTGGTTGGTATGGAAATGTTTTAAGGGTCAGTCAAAATTCATATGGTGGGAGTCTATTGGAGTGTGGAGAAAGGTACTATGCACATGTATGTTGTATGTCTGGAAGCCTTTTGCTGCATTCGATTTTGCGAAAAGTGCTTGGTGTATTCGATTCGAGATTATCTCAACTGAGGGCGTGACATACAGATTAATTGACCTACTTTTTGGTCCTTAGTAAAGTACTGAAGTAGTGTGTTTGCTTATGATGTCCAAGGGCAAAAATGTATCCATTAGCACATTGTTAATTACAGTGATTTTGCTATAACTTCATTAATAAGATGATCTACAGTCCACACATCTTTTTTGAGTAGGAATGTTTAGTCTTTTTATGTTGATTCCACTCGGACTCTTCATTGTACACCATGTGCATGTGTGATAAGTCGCATATGGTATGAATGTGTTTTACATGGATACTCCATTTGAAGCCACAAGCTTGAGGAGTTTTCGTAAAAGTAGCCAACACTTGGACACGCATCCATGACGGATTTAAGCGTGCTGCTTTGTCTTCCGTTTTTTTTTTTGGTCGTCATTGTCTTCATCATCTCGATTCTCTAAGGTGATCCAAGTGGCCAGTCAATATGAACTCGCTAAGTTTCAGTGCCTCATACGTGAGCACCCCATCAGACCATACGGAACCTTTGTTAGTTGAAGGCGTCAATCCAGCATCTAGTTTTCAATTTTGACTTGTGAATGATGTGATTACTAGAGGGATCTTTTTTTATAGCCTCTTGTTATCTTTTCAATTCTGAGTTCTGATCAAATCCATCAGATCACTTGCTAACCTTTGTTATCTTTCCTTGTAAAGATCACTAAGTTAATCTGCAATGATATTCAGGGTGAAATCATCTTCTAGTATGGTTTTCTGATCACTAAATATATGGATATAGAACGGTTTTGTCCTAGCCCTTAGATTGTCTAATCGAATTTTAATCCTCTTGCACCATTTTAGTTTTAATGTAAGAAGATTTTGGTTACCTGTTTTTTTTGTATCCAGAGGTGGTAGATGCTGACTTTGAAGCGTGGAAAGAAAGTGTAAAGTGCATCAAAGAATAAAGGAATCAGACAACAGGTTAGGAGTAGGTGACAAGTTTCCTGTTCCAGGTTTCAACGCTTCTGCAGACACTGATCGTTATGCTGTTGAAAAGGAATTGTATCTTGCTTCATTGTGCGAGGCATCTGATGCTGGACACTTGTGGCAGTTTTGGATGGTTATGCTTAAGAATGGTAATTTTGACAAGACTAGTACACTTTGTCCTGAAAACGGCAAGAAAGTTACTGAAATAGTGACCGACAGGAACTTTCCATGTTTCGGTAAAGGATGCATGAACCAGCCTCTTATCTATCATGATCAGTCGAAAGTTGTTTGGAACCAAGTGCAGAAGGCATCACTCACTGGTGGGTTTTACGGAACATATGATCTTGATGCCGATTTATCCAAAGGTGTGGGTAACAGCTCCTACTTCTCTGTATCCTGGAAAAAGAATTTGACGTCTGGTAGCTGGATTATGTCACACAGATTGACAACATCTTCGAAGTACCCGTGGCTTATGCTGTACTTACGAGCTGATGCAACACAAGGATTCAATGGAGGTTATCATTACGAAAGCAGAGGTTTCCTTAGAAAGGTATACAGTTTCAATTGTTTAGTTTCTTGTATTCACAATCTGTCAATCTCATACTGGTCAGAGTGCCGGTGTTCCTAGAAATTTGAGTTACACACTGATGAAAGAAACATTGTTCCTAGTTACCAGAATCTCCAAACTTTAAGGTGAGATTGACGCTGGACATTAAACAAGGCGGTGGCTCCAATAGCCAGTTTTATCTCATTGATATTGGAAGTTGTTGGAAGAATAATGGACTTGCATGTGATGGTGACGTTTTGACAGACGTAACCCGTTACAGTGAGATGATCATTAACCCAGAAACAACAAGTTGGTGTCGTGCAGATAATCTCGTATCCTGCCCACCGTACAATGTTACTGCTACAGGGGAGATTATTTACAGAAACGACACATCCCGTTTTCCATATGCTGCTTACCATCTCTACTGTGGTCCGGGAAATGCAAAGTATGCAGAGAATCCTGTAGATGTTTGTGATCCATTTAGCAATCCACAATCACAGGAGATCTTACAGCTTCTTCCTCACCCTGAGTGGGCTGTCCATGGGTATCCTAATAACCAAGGGGATGGTTGGATTGGAGACCCAAGAAGTTGGGAGCTTGATGTTGGCGCTCTCTCTAGTCGCTTGTACTTCTACCAGGTTATCAGTCTTATCACATTTTTATCAGCTTTCTCTTTTTCTGTTACACCCCCTTTCTGAATCTTATCACATTTTTATCAGTCTTATGGTATGCTACTGTCTTCAAAAAAAAAAAAAAAAAAAAAAAAAGAAAAAAAAAAGCTTGCCTCCAAAAAAAATCAAGAATCGCAATTTTGCTGGTTTCACTGTTACCATCCACGTTTTTTGGTGAAGTCCGTATGTGCTGTTTGCTGTTGTGTGTCTCCAATACTTTGTCTTCATTAGCATCTACTGCCACTGGTCACAGTTTATTGTCAGCTGGTTCTATTCAGTGTACAGTGTTCCTCTCTGCATCCTAAGTTCATTGGAAAAGTACATAATGAATTTTAGTAATGCATTGTTGTAATCTATTGTGCCAAATGAAATGGATTGTAGCAGTCTTGTATGATTTCAGTCTGCAGACTGAAAATCCTACTTGAACTAGTAGTCTTCTATTGCAAAACTCTCAGTTCCATGAAGCGTCGCTGGCTCGTTGCTAATAACACTTCCCAAAAATCCCTTTTAAAAGTTGCTTCAACAAGTTCTTGTCTGTTCAACCACTTGCATTTCATGATTTTAATCTGCCCCCTAATATTTCATGTCTCAACATTACTGCTTCCAGAGTCTGAGTTGTAGTTTTAACTTCTAATCAAGAGTTGATGAGCTCTTTTTCATTTGACGCACTGCAGGATCCAGGAACAATACCAGCAAAGCGCGCATGGTCATCCATCAACGTCGGTACAGAAATTTATGTTAGTAGCACCCAAGAAACTGCAGAATGGACTGTCAGTGAATTTGATGTCCTGGTTCCGGCTGATAACTAACACAAACTGTCTTACTCGATTGTAAGAGTCGTAACTTTGTAAGCATGCTGCTTTCTGTACACGATATCTCTTTCTTCGACGAATAAGTTCCTTTGTACAGAAATAAAAGAAATGTACATTATGTGTAGCCAACGTGAGTAGATTTTATCAGCTTTTGGAAGATTATTGTCCCTTTTCGCCTCAGAGAGCCATATCTTTGTGGATCTTTTAGCCATCCATTAGTTGATTAGCTTGGGCAATATAATCACCATATTGCGGCCTTGCGGGGTAAAGGAACCAGGAATATGAGGATCTGAACCTAAGAGAGCCCTCGGCAATTTAGACCATCAACTCTTTAGCCGATCTTGTTTCCTTCTAAGGTATGTGTGGTGTGTCATCCCGTGTATTGTTTCTGATAATGTCAATGTTACAGGTGTGTTTGGCCAAGCATTTGGCTTACTTCTGTGACTTAAACAGTTTCTCATTTTCCAAAAGCATTTCTAGTATAAATTTCTTCATTAGAAGTAGAAGTTTCAATTTGGAGCTCCTCCTCCAAAAAGAGTACCCGGGAGATATTGAAGTTTTGCCATGTAGATCCACAAGATTGTAGTATACTAACGACGTGACGAGTAACTACGATACAAGTGATGTTGTATTGTTGTGCAAGGCAAGATTCTGATCTTAGTGCCATCGTTTTCTTTTATTCTTTTGCTCATCCCTAGATGGAAAGCCTATGCGATGCACGGGACACAATTTTATATATTTTTTTTATTAAGTAGTTAATCTCAAATTAAATCCTTCTATACTATTAAAGGAGACTTTTTTAGAGCTCTCACAATAATCCAAGGTTTTTAGAGAGTTTTGAAAATTTTATAATATTATTTAGTTATCAATTTTAAATGAAACTATCCTAATTAATATATATTCAGAGTCCTATATTCGTAGAACTGCTATAGTAGCGGTCATAAGTCATAACTCAAAGAGAAATATGTCATTGTTACATATCGTTTCGCAACACATAATAAACTCTGTGGAGGCGTGGACTATAATAATTCAAGATTGCGTTCAAATTAATATGAATGGAGCGGTTGACTAATCCCCTAATATTTGATGTTCTAATTATCCTAATTGGCTAAAATAACATAACATAACCACTATCAAATCATACTTAACTAAATGAAACATGTAAACTCCTACGTACATCTATGTATTTAATCTTACTACGTGTGTACATGAGTTCTATAATTAAGTGTCTCCTATATATGATATCTAGCATATCTATAAGTTGTATAAGTTTAAGAGTTAGTTGATATATTAATCAACAAGCTAAGATGGAATAAGAACGCTGGATCATAAACATGATCAGGGTTAAAGGATCTGATCTCCATACAATCATACATGGAGGGAAAATAGAAGTGTCCTTGACTATTTAGAACTCTGTACCTTTTTGTGTTTTACATATCTTACTCCCTGTGAGGAGTTTCATAAATATTTTGAAATATTATTTCGTCAAATTGAAAGTCAAACCCCCATCTCGACAAAACAAAAACATCATATATAAATAAAAATGGATGGATTAATATAAAAAAATCTTTGTTTTTTAGAGATTTATCACACATTCTCTATATCCAAACATAAACTATCAATTTTAGTTTTAAACACGTCTAATAGAAATCATTATTAAGAGACTTGTGCAACGCACGTGCTTTTATCCTAGTCTTATTCTATACTTGATACGAGTGCGGAAGCATACTGAAGGTACAGAACTCGGATCTGTACTGTCTGACTGACAAAACTGATAGCTATAGAACAGAACTAGGTTCTGTACTCTCTAAAAACGAAAAATACAATATTTTTGGGGTTTTTGTGGTTTATATGAGACGAATATTACAGAACAATAAACTAAAGATATGATTCAACACCCGCAAGTAATTGAACCTAGCCGAATTCAAAGAGCAGCAACCCTTAATTTGATCCTCCGCAAAAGATTTAAGAACTCCCGCAAGAGTTTGTCGCCCGCAAGCAAACACAAAAGAATATGAAGGAAACTCCCTCGACTCTTTCATTAATTTTCTTTACTCAAAATCTCTCCCTCTAAACTATTACAAAGCATTGTTTAAATACTAATAGAAACTCTAGAAAACTCCCGAAACTCCTCCTAATCCGATATGGAAAACTAGACCCTTAAGACGTTAAGGAAAGTAATACTTACCTTAAACTTATTCCAAATAATAATTAAACTATTATAGCTAATTTCCTACCGAAGATGATCCTAATTTGATGGCTAAGTCGTCCTAAAACAACTACCATAAACGCTTAAACAACATCCTTCAGCAGCATGGTACAGATTGTCATTCTGTCTCCTCTGTAGACTTTATTTAGTATCAATACTATATATTAAAACTCGTGTTAGAGGCAACGACCACGTTCACCGGGTTCGTTCAATTAGGCTATCTGTCATGCCACGTGGCATGTCTCTTTAATTTTCACTTAAAAAATTCATTGAAATTATCTTTTATGGTAAAAAGTATAGATGGATAATCCGTTCATGGTTATATTTGAGTGAAATCAAAAAATTCATGATATTTTTTTATTATAAAAATCAATATTTACTATTAATTGATTACATCTTTACCTTTTAATTTTATACTTTCTTTATTACTTATTTAAAGTGAAAGTTTTTATAAATGATAAAATTTATTGATAAAATAATTTGTTCACAAAGAAATAAAATCATAAAGATTATTCCGGGCCTAGCCCGGTTAGTAAACTAGTAAATTATGATAACTAATCAATAGATTATATATACTCCGTATATAAAGGAGGATTTGTATAAATGCATACGGCGTGTTTATAAATCAAGAGATTCCCATAACGCACTAGAAATGAAGAAATG
The DNA here is from genome assembly GCA_963457585.1 of Spergularia bocconei. NCBI lineage: Eukaryota > Viridiplantae > Streptophyta > Magnoliopsida > Caryophyllales > Caryophyllaceae > Spergularia > Spergularia bocconei. The sequence continues at coordinate 12,937,405 of OY734954.1, forward strand.
CACAGAGAGAGAGTCCAATATTTCTAAAACACTCACATAAACTTATCTACATGAAACATATATAATTTGTTATAACTAGGGCTACATATATCAAAATATTACGATACATGTATCAATGAATTCATGTCGAAGTGTACTTCAATATAAGATCCATTCACGCATATTTTAGAAAATTTAAGTGAAGTATGAATTTGATGAAATATATCGTTAAAATTGAGACTTCTGTGAAAAATGCGTAAAAAAATAAAAATAAATAAATTATGTAAAGATAACATAATACTCCGTAAGTGATTTAGTATGTTTTTGTCCTAGTTTTTTAAAGTGTTTTTTTGCCCCTAAAACTAGAAACTTGGCCAAACATATACTTTTTTAGAAGTCAAAAACTGTTTTAATAAAAACTGGAATCTAATTTTTTACCCATAAAACCAGAAGCACCAATTTGGTGTTTTTGTTTCTTTTTCTTTAAAATCAATCAATTTATGAGATCTTTTTTATTTGGCAAAAATAAAAATTTCGATAAAAATCAAATTAAGTACTTTTGTTACAAGCTGAACCAAACATTCATTAGTTTTCCAAAAAAAAAAAACAGATTTTGAAGAAACTTATTCTAAAAAATAGAAATAGATTTAGAAAAATCGGGCCAAAATGATTCTTAGTGAGATGAGGGGACAACTTACTCCCTCCGTCCCATCTTAAACGCCTCATATTCCATTTTGGGACATATTTCTCTCTCCTACTTTTATTAAATTATCACATTATCTCTCAAACTTTTATTAATCCTCACATTCGATCTCCTCTTTTTTCATAACTAGTTTACTGCCCGAGCTACGCCCGAAATAAATTTTATCATTTTAATTCTTTGTGAACAAATAATTTTATCAATAGCATTTATCATTTATAGAACTTTCACTTTCAATATAGATGATGTGATTTTTCAAAGAAATAATAAGGAAAGTAGAAAATAATAAGGTAAAGATGAGATCAATTAATAACAAACATTGATTTTTTATAATAAAAAAAATATTGTGAATTTTTTTGATATGGAAAACGTCGCTATACTCTTAACCATAAAAGATATTCAAATGAATTTTTTAAAAGAAAATTAAAGAGACATGCCACGTGGTATTGTAGATGGTCTAACTGAAGCCGGTGAACGTGATCGTTGCATCTAACACAACTTTTAATATATAGTATAAGATAAGATATTACCCACTCAACTTACTATATCAATATTTAATTTCTTAATCCACTACAAAAACGGCTTGGGGCGTTTGAGCTGGGACGGAGGGAGTGACTAACAAAAATTTAATTAGTTAAATAATTTAATTAGGATTTTTGGTTGAACTACACCTATTAAAAGTAAAATTTGATCATACCATGCCTAATATAATCATTTTGTCCAACCATGATATCATATACCAGCTTCCGCCCTCATTTGTGTCCTATACCCACCTAATGCTGTGTTTAGCAGTGTAAACGGAGTGGCTACAGGAGGCAATAAAATAAGGATAATATTACAACTTTTATTTTAAAAAAAAAATTATTATTACGTACATCTTACGATATAATATTTTAACCGTGCAACGCACGGGTTTAAAACTAATTAAGGTTTATATTATAGGAAAGTTGTGTGCTTTAAAAGTGATGAGCTAACTTAAAAAAAAAAAAAAAAAATTTAAAACTATGCGAAACCTCAACGACAATGAGAAATGGAAAACAAATGTATGTTGCTCTGCGTAAATTAAACTTCTAAATGTAATGCAAATTGATACGTTGACAATTGCACATCTTGACATTATCTATGATCTGATCTATGCGAAATTTCCACCATAAACCCACTTAGACGCATGCTAATTTATTGAGAAAGTCTTTATGTATATTTATATACATTTCTAAATGTATATCTCTAATTTTTTATTCATATACCCCACTATATTCCAATTCTCTCTCCTCAAACTCACCACATAAAAATATAAATTACTAATACTACCCCTCATATATATTTTATGATATATATCACATATACAAATAGGCTTACTCTAATTTATTTCGACGCTTCTATGCTAAATTCTTGGAGATTAGGACGGTCCAAGCTAAGTCATCGTCGTAGGCTGCCTTAGCTTCAAAAACACAAATAAAAGTCATCATCGTCCTAAGCGCGTAGCAATTTTTCCATGCGACGTAGTAATTGGTTTTGTCTAATTATTCCATGCTACTAATTTCAGGCTTTCAGCAGCACCATCGTCTCACGGCAAAAATTACCTATAAAATGCATATCTTTTCTGCAATAATAATCTCATTCATACCAAGTTTAATCACATCCAATAATAACAATTACATCACAATAACACAAGCTAACAACGAGTCATCGGAAAGTTTCATTTCATGGCTACTACACACCAATTCCTCCCTCTCTTTTTCCTTGCATTGTTCCTAGTCTCTCAAGCCGTTTCTCGGCCTCTCGATGATCCTAGCTCCACCTCTCCTATGACAATGAGGGAGAGGCACGAGCAATGGATTGCTCGCCATGGCCGAGTGTACAAAAGTCTAGACGAGAAAGAGAAGCGCTTTCACGTATTCAAAGAAAATTTGAAGCGTATTGAGGAACATAATAGTGATGGAACCAAGACCTACAAACTAGCAACAAATGCGTTCACCGATTTGACCAATGAAGAGTTTGTTGCAACTCATACTGGCAACATCGGCCAATTTCCATCCCAAACTAAAGCTCCTAATAATGGCTCAGCTACAACTATGTTCAGCTATGATAATAGCGTGGCAGATATAGGAACTCCAGTTGATTGGAGACAACAAGGTGCAGTCACGCCCATTAAAGACCAAATGCAATGCGGTAAGATATCTGATCTGTAAAGTTTCTATAGGGTACGGTATATATAACATTGTATGTATGTATGTATCTTTTCTATCCATTGATCATATTAATTATATAGATATTATCACTGATCAGATATTATTAGCACATGCATGCAACAAGAAACATCATGAAAATGGTAATCCTAGAGACCTAGACAATAGTAGTAGAGGTATAACAAGTTTGCGATGATTTTGCCAAGACAACAATTACTATAGCCGATCCTGAATCTAGTCCATATAATAATGGACGTATATATTTTACTTGACAAAATCATCGCGCATAATTTTAGTTTAAATACAACTAATTCGTTATTTAATGCAATTGTGGCAGTAAAACTGATATATCACATGCACCGGTAAGTAAAGTTAACTTGTATGGACAATGCTAGAGGTCTACACTGTAGACCTTTAGCAATATGCAATTTGTATTGAAGATTCTTAGTAATCCTTCTATACTATTAAAGGAGGCTTTTTAAGTGCTCTCACAATGACCGGAGGTTATTAGAGAGTTTTGGCAATTTTTTAATATTATTTAGTTATCAAGTTTATGTGAAACTCTTTTAATTAGACAATCTTCTAATAATAATAAGGATAATTTGCGAGACCGCACCTTATAAAATTAGTTTTTTGCGAAACCGCACCTTTTATGTTAATTTTTGCGAAACAACACCTTTTAAGTCTATTTCTTTGCGAAGCAGCACCCTTTTTCATTTTCGATCAATTTTGACCACTATCCAACGTTGACCCGACCTTACTCTTCCCCTTCAATTTCCCTCCAATTTTCCCCCTTTTTCCCCCAAATTAAAGAACCCTGAATTGTTAGAACAAGTCAACGTCGGGTCAACTTTGGAGCGAAGTCAATATTGGTCGAAAGTGAAAAAATGTGTTGCTTCGCAAAGAAATATACTTAAAAGGTGTTGTTTCGCAAAATTTAACATAAAAGGTGCAGTCTCGCAAAAAACATATTTTATAAGGTGCGGTCTCGCAAATTTTCCTAATAATAATGATAATATTATAATAATAATGTTTAGACTAGACAATCCTACAAATAATCCTACTAATATGTAGTTTTCAAAGTCTTATGTCATAAACTTGCTATAGTACGATAATACACATTCTAATTAGGAGTTAATGTTAACTATATTCATCTAAAAATCAAGTGAAGGTTGCTAAATGTGATTGGTGGTTTTTTTTTCTTTTGTTTTTTTTTTTTCCTGAAATGTAATTTTTATTGCAAAAGATTGGTGGGTTTTCATCTGGAAACTTTGTGATGATCTTTAATTCGTCAATTTTCATGTCTCTTGATAATAAATGGTTCCAATATGATTTTCATCTCAAGAAGTATTTAGAACCCCTATATAACTTCCATTATTGTTAGTATTAGATTGTAATTAGGCTTTTCCATTTGTTAGGATTAGCGTACGATATGCGTTAGTGTAGAAGGTGTTTCCAATCACAATTACAGTAGTAAACGCAAGACATACACTACGTACTTATCCTAGCTCAACGAAATACGTCATAATCCTACGTACTTTGTGCATGAGTTTTTAATAAGTGTGTCCAATATCTAGCCTATAGGTTGTATAAATATAATTGTATAAGCTTTGCTGCTTCTTCTTCTTTGTTTGTTTTTCAAAAGAATTAGTTGATATATTTATCATCCGAAAGAACATTTCGAAGAGACTTACAAAAGTATAGCTAGCCACTAACAACCTATTGGTTGTATAATTTTAATCTACTTGTCTAATATAACCTGTAGTGTCTGTCTAAACTCAAACTACTCCCTCCATTCATTTCCAAGCTTCATGTTGCCTTTTGCACAAAGTTTTAGGAATGGATTAAAAAGTATTAAAAGCAACCGGGAAAGGAACACCCAGCACTCAGGAGGCCTCTCATTGGCTCAGAAGTTATAAAAAAACTGGAAACGTGAAGTTTGGTAGTGAATTCCCTCCTAAAAGAAAAATAGAAAGCTTGAAAATGAATGGAAGGGAGTATCATTCATTGTAAAAATAAAAAAATAAAAAAATAAAGAGCTTAACTTTCGTGACACTCCTTTAACGTTAATACCTCTCAAAATACAATGGTTGGATTATAATATTATACACTTATGAAATTAATTTTCACCAAGAATCTAACGAGAAGTTTCATAATTGTTTTGAAATATTTTTTCGGCAGCCCTGACAATCAAACCCCTAACTCGAAAAACAAATACGTTATACAATGTATAAAAAAACTACACAAATTAATATGAAAAAATATTTATTAAATAGATATTTTACCACACAATATCTATATCCAAACATAAATTACAAATTTCAGTTTTAATAAGTTTAATAGAAATCATTATTAAAAAACCCGTGCATTAGTTAATTAAAATTGAATTACACGGAGTAACCGTGAAAGTAGTTGCGTTGGTCTATATATATAGTAAAAATTTGTTGGTGTATGTATAGTAGATAGTAAGATTTATCCACGGTCGACATTTGACAATTTATGTGTTTAAGCGTGAATGCATGATCTCTAGTATTTGGATTGGCTAAACCATATATCGTCTTTCTACCTACAACTTTCTTATCTTTCTCTTAGATATTCAAACCAAACGCCTAACATAAGAACAAATTACGTCTTGACTTATTACAGGGTGTTGTTGGGCATTCTCGTCGGTCGCAGCACTAGAGGGTGCGTACCAAATAAAGACGGGAAACTTGGTGTCATTCTCAGAGCAAGAGCTTGTGGATTGCGTTACAGCATCTTATGGTTGCAGCGGCGGTCGCATGACAGATGTGTATCAATTCGTTCAATCCAACGGTATTGAGACTGAAGACGAGTACCCCTATATGGGCAGCCAAGGCCAATGCAACAATAATGCAGCAGGCCAGCAGGCTCCGGTCACCATATCGAGCTACAACGTATTGCCACAAAACGACGTGAATGCGCTCATGGCGGCCGTGAGACAGCAACCTGTGTCGATCATGATTGACGATATGGGGTTTCAGGGACAGCAATACGGTGGAGGAGTGTACACCGGAGGGTGTGGTACCGATATGAATCACGCAGTTGCGGTGATTGGATTTGGTACAGATGATGTTAGTGGGATGAATTATTGGCTGATTAAGAATTCATGGGGTGAAACTTGGGGTGAGAATGGTTATATGAAGCTTCTCATGGACGAGTCTGTCTGCCCCATCACTTTGGGCTCTTCTTATCCTGTCATATAGTCATCATAATTTCACGTACGTCCGTCATGCTGCATACTTAATTGATCCTTGTGACTAGATTATTTTAGAATTTTTGTACTTCATTCAGTTCTGTTTTGATGATTATAGAACTAGATGTAATAAGTTGAAGATATAAATATTTTTACCCTTATATAAAAAATATACCTTCAAGTGTCTACACTGTAAACCTCTAGCTAACATTGTCCTATTATTATAACTAAACATTTCTTCAAAAACAATTCACTACCTTAAATATTATTATCTAGCGTCTTACATTTGTATGGCCTTGTGTATCTATTTTTCACATGGTTCACACGTTTTGACGTGTGTCAAGTATTATTTTTTTATCGAACTAGTAAACACTAATTTCACGTTATTCCACTTTTTACATGTTTCATTGGTGGACTATCATAACTCTTTTTTTTAGATATATATGTTTTGTTGTCCCTACCCCTATCTAGTTTTTCATGAAATATACTATATTACCAATACATAAATGTCGTTTTAAATTGACATGTACGGATACAAATACCAAATGAATATTTAGTTATTAAGCCTAGGTCGTATAAGAAGAGTTGAGAAATGGTTTCAACACATTCATTTCTTGTGTGATCACTTATTGTAAGAGAATGTTAAAAACAGATAATTTTCATAGAAAATAATGGAGAGTATGGTGGATAAGTATCAAAAACAGAGTAAAATAAATTTAGAGCTCATTTTTAGTTTAAAATACTAAAATTTATTAGTCCATATGGTTCAACAACGTGTGATTATTTTTTAGTAGAAGAATTATATATTCCACTCACCATGATTAAACAATGTGGGACGATTTTTAAGAACTTTTCTTTGTTTGCCAAGATTAGAGATTGTCTCACATCGTCCAAGAAGTAAGATTACAATATTTTGGCACACTTTAGGTTAGGTTATTTTAATTTGGTCTCACATGGTCACATTAGAAGAAGATAGATTAATTCTACTCGTTATTGTAATTCTAGCGGATAAGTTCTTATGTTCTTAAAAAAAAAAGTTTATTAGTCCATACATATTTTTCACTTGGTCATGGTTCACAACGTGGGGTAATTTTTAGTAGAGCAATTAGTACACACGCTTGAGACGTAGTGACGTGGAGCTCTGGCACTATAAATGGCCGAGAATTATATATTCCACATAGTCATGATTTGACAATGTGGGATGACTTTTTAAGTTTTTAGTACTCTTCTTATTTGCCAAGATTGGAGATTGCCCCATATCGTCCAATAAGTAAGATCATATTACAGGATTTTGGCACACTTTACGCGGCTAGGATTGGAAACATATGTGATCACTTAATTATACCACGTCGTATAATGTTCAAGTTACCTAAAACAGTAGATTAGAAATAAAATGTTAGATTAATGCTTTGGTGATTAACTGATTATACATAAAAAAAAATAATAAATAAATAAATAAAAACTTATTAGTTTTATGTAAACGTATGTTGATTTTTTTTCAAAGGACTTTGTTTACTCTTTCAGTGCTCCAATTATTATACATGTTAATTAAGCGCATAACTAATAATGTCATTAAGTCAACCTATATATGTAGTGGACATGCACTTATTATATAATAATATATATGACAATCATCTTCTACGTAGCCTAATATGATCGATTATACTTCTATTATTACATGTAGTAAAAGTCTGATATAATTAGCATGGATGAATTCGCGTTATTTTCGCTTAGGATAGTGATCCAATTCTTTGACATAAGGATTACAATAGCTATTAGTGTCATATTCTCACCTAGGATAATGATATGGTCACATAAGGTAAGACTTAAGAGAACGATATGTAGAAGTATAGAAGACTGGTCTCTCTATTATCCTGGCCTACAATGCATGGATTGTAAACTAAATACTCCATATCATAATTATGTAGTTTATTTTTACTACAAATACAAATTTAATAATAAGATTTTTTTTCTTCTAACTATGCATGCATATTAACTAATTAGGTGTGTCAATAATCTTCGTCTAATTTGTCTTATTACTAAAACTATAAAATCACTACAAACTTCCCTATATTGACGTAGGATCCAAATTGAAAACCGTAAGAAAAGCAAGAACAATGTCTACACTTGCATTTTTTTTAGTCGCCAATACAATATGCATGTATATACTTCACGTCCAAAAAAAAAAAACTCAATCCAATCCAAAATTCTAATAAAACAAACAATAATAATGCTTAAACTTGTCAATCAATACTTTAGCAGCTTATTATAGCCAGCCGAGTATATATGATCAGGCATTATGATTGTGAATGTTGATTTGAGATTTCAACTATTTATAGCTGGCTAATTGTGTTTAACTTCGATTAGAATTAGAAATATGATAGAGCAAAATTAGGAAAATATACCATATTGATAGATTAGTTATATAATTTGTCAGTTTAACTTCGATTAGGATTAGAAATATGATGGAACAAAATTAGTTGTCAAAAATTATATAATAATCAACAGTCCATAAGAAATCGGACTCTCTAACATCACTCGGTAGTTGTGAGAGCTCAAAAAAAGCCTCAAATAATAATATACTAGGATGAAAGCACGTGCGTTGCACGGTTTCTTAATAATGATTTTTATTAGACTTGTTAAAACTGAAATTTGTAATTTATGTTTGGATATAGATATTGTGTGGTAAAATCAGTGTAAGGCTATAAATTATAGCCAGGTAAGTCTGATAAATTACGTTTTCATAGTAATGATTAAGAAGATGTCTGGGAAAAAGATCCCGTTTTTTATTCTCATAATTTCTTTTCATTTGCGTTATTTTCTTCAAATTTGTATTCAATTCCCTTCAAAAGTTCTTTCCACATTCCTTGCGTCCACTAATCTCAAATATCGCAATAATTTCATTTATTTGTTGTTTCTTGTTCATAAACCGTAACAAAAATCTAGACTTGAAGCAACTTTCTTCAAAAATAATTGTTGGTTTGTCAAGGTTTAGGAAGAACTATGAGTGTGATAGTTTAAGCTCTTTTTTTTTAATAAATGAATGATAGTTTGAGTTTAGACGGACACTATAGGTTATATTAGACAATTAAATTAAAATTATATAACCAATAGGTTGTTAGTGGTTAGCTATACTTTTGCAACTCTCTTCGAAATGTTCTTTCAGATGGTAAATATATCAACTAATTTTTTTTGAAAAAACAAATAAAGAAAGAGAAGAAGCAAAACTTATACAATTATATTTATACAACCTATAGGCTAGATATTGGACACACTTATTAAAAACTCACGCACGAAATACGTAGGATTATAACGTATTTCGTTTAGTTCTAGTATGCTGAGTTAAATATGCACGTAGCTAGGATAAATACGAAGTGTATATCTTGCGTTTAGTAGTGTAATTGTGAGTGGAAATACCTTTTACACTAACGCATATCGTACGCTAATCCTAACAAATGAAGAAGGCTAATTACAATCTAATACTACATATTAACTAACAATGTAAGTTATATAGGGGTTGTAAATACTTCTTGAGATGAAAGTCACATTGGAACCATTTATTATCAAGACACATGAAATTTGACAAATTCAAGTTCATCACAAAGTTTCCAGATGAAAACCCACCAATCACTTTTAGCAACCTTCACTTGGTGTTTAAATGAACATAGTTAACATTAACTCCTAATTAGGATGTGTATTATTGTACTATAGCAATTTTATGACATAGGGATTTGAAAACTACGTATTAGTAGTATTATTAGTAGGATAGTATGATATAAACATTATTATTATAATATTATTATTATTAGAAGATTGTCTAATTGAAAGAGTTTCACATAAAAGTAATAACTAAATAATATTATAAAATTGTCAAAACTCTCTAATAACCTCCGGTTATTATGAAATCTCTAAAAAAAGCCTCCTTTAATAGTATAGAAGGACTAGATGTAAGCTCGTGCGTTGAACGGGTCTCTTAAAATGATATCCAATAAGTTGAAGCTATAAATATTTTACTCTTATATAAGAACTATTACAATATTACTTGTATTTTACTTAACTGGTAGACAACTATTTTCATTATATGACCATCATTTTACAAACTTGAAAAACTTATATTCTCATTTTAACTTTGTCCAACATTTCGTTTCTAAAGAGTAAACTTTAATTTCACATTGTTTCGCTACTTAAATGTTTCACTGTTGTAATAAACTAATGATGGATACTATTTCAGACAACACTTAATGCTAACATTTCTTCTAATAATTTAGCAAATGAGAGTTATTTTCTTATAAAAATCGTACTTCATGGGTACTATGTACACAAACATCCGATTGCAGATGCCGTATAAAAGGGGGGAAATAGATAGTGAATTTCATTTTCAACTCAAAAATATTTTTTTATAAAGTATATTATCTGTATACTCTGTAGTTGGAAACAAATTAAAAAAAAACTATATATATGTACGGAGTATATGTTTTTTCCAATAAAGCACAATATTTAACCCTGTTTTTTTAACACTAACACTGACATAATTTGTTATCTTCAGTTATTCCAGTATAAACTACCTTAACTTTTTCATCTATATATGGCTTTATCCCCTCTCTCCACATTTTCCTAAAACACTACATTACCGAATTCTCTAATCCTGTAATGTACATTCCTTAAAGTATAAAAGATAACTTAAAACTCTAATCCTGTAATGTAAAAGACAATTTAAAACTCTAATCCTATAAAGCAGTGAATTCTCTTAAAGACAACTAATTACAACTCTAATCCTATAAAAATGTGGATTTTCTTCCTTACTATAGAATTCGTATATAATTATATATCATGTAAATTTATATTTAATTTTTTATTCACTTACCATATCATATACTAATCTATCCGATGTATAATTACATTAATTGTTCACTTACCATATTATGACTTAAATATTCAAAGGTCCATATAAAATTGGACTCTCTAAAATCAATACAAACTTCCCTATATTGACGTAGGATCCAAATTGAAAACCGTAAGAAAAGCAAGAACAATGTCTACACTTGCATTCTTTTTAGTCGCCAACACAATATGCATGCATATACTTCACGTCCGAAAAAAAAAATCAATCCAATTCAAAATTCTAATAAAACAAACAATAATAATGTTTAAACTTGTCAATCAATACTTTAGCAGCTTATTATAGCCAGCCGAGTATATATAATCAGGCATTATGATTGTGAATGTTGATTTGGGACTTCAGCTATTTATAGTTGGCTGATTGTGTTAACTTCGATTAGGATTAGAAATGTGATAGACCAGAATTAGGAAAATATACCATAATGATAGATTAGTTATATAATTTGTCAATTTAACTTTGATAAGGATTAAAAATATGATGGAAGATATCTAACATAATATAATAATCAACAGTCCATAAAAAACCGGACTCTCTAATATCACTCGGCCGTTGTGAGAGCTCAAAAAAAGCCTCAAATAATAATATATATATTTTTTTTGCAAGAAATTTAGAGCTTTTATTCATCCCATTGTGGGGAAACAAAGCAAGTCTTACAAAAAATTAGAACCGCTAATTAGCCATTGAGGCAATTTATGATCTCCTCATGGTCATTTGCATGAGAATTACCTAGAAGTCTAACACTTACAAGGAATTTGATTTGTTTAACTAGCTCATCAACACATCGACTTTCATCTTTAAAGATTCTGTTATTTCGCTCCATCCATAGCATATACACTGTAGTAGTGAGGCTGCAAATTGCCATTTTTAATTTCCAATGCCTTCGATGGATGTGCTTGTTGAACCATTTCATGACACCAGCTAGGGTAGTGGAAATCTGAGTAATGTGCAGCCATTTTTTAACCTGAATCCAAACATTCTTGGAGTAGCTACATCTGAAGAAGATATGGGGATGATCCTCAACAGCAGCACAACAAAGACAGCACCTGTTTATGATAATCATACCTCTTCTACACAGATTATCAACTGTTGGAAGGAGACCTTGGAGAGCCATACTTGTGGTGATGCGATGCTTTGGCATATTTACAGTGTGCCAAATGACCCTGTATCCATTCAACTTTGGATATTTTTGCCTGAAGAATTCGTAGGCTTTACTCACTCTGAATTTTCCACCTACAGTCCAAGATTTCAGAGTATTTGCTGCAGCTTGACAGGATCCTGCTCTGCCAATGATTTCATTTCGGACTTTGATGATGGCTTTCCAGTTTTCTGGGTCCTGGTTCCTGCAAGTAATGCTCTAGATACTTCCTTTTTTGAGCAGGTAGGAATTAACCCACTCTGTCCATAGCCCCTCTTCCTTATTTTGGATTTTCCCAATCCATTTTGAAATGAGAGCATAGTTCCAGGCTGCGGGGTCTTTGACCTGAAAACCCCCTTCCTTAGTTGGGGCGCAGTATTTTTTCCAGCCTTTGAAGATCATTTTCCTATGATTTGGCTCAACAGCCCACACAAAGTTTTTGCAGAGGCTATTAATCATTTTCACTATCCCCACAGGAAGCAAGACGCAACTACACCAGAAATTCTCAATGCCACACACAACTGCATTAATGAGCTGTAGTTTTCCTGCAAAAGAGAGCAATTTTTCGACCAATGTTGCATTTTGCACTTGATTTTACTCAGGAGAGGGCCATACATATCAGCATATAGCCTAGCAGAGTTAAGAGGCATGCCCAAGTACCTAAACGGGAAAGCACCCTCCTTAAACCCTGTATCGGCAAGAATTAGCTGCTTTAAATCATTTGAAACTCCTCCCATGTAGATCTCAGTCTTTGTGGGATTTGCTTGCAACCCAGAAATCTTAGAAAACATATATAAACATCCCTTTGCAGCATTGATAGATGGGAGATCACCTCTTGTAAATATCATTAAATCATCTGCGAATACAAGGTGAGTGAGCCTCAGTCTGCTACACTTTGGATGGTAGGAAAAACCTACCATACTTGGCATCTTCCTAAGTAATCTAGCCAAGAATTCCATGCTGATGACAAAAAGGTAGGGAGAAATGGGATCACCTTGCCTAATGCCCCGCTTACCCTTAAAAAAACCATGAATTCCTCCATTGATCTTCAAAGAGTACCAAGGAGTAGTAACACAAGCCCAAATCCAGTCAACAAATTGAGGAGGGAAATTAAGAGTGATAAGGGCTTGCCTAAGGAAGTTCCAGTTTAAGGAATCGAAAGCCTTCTTTATGTCCACTTTGATCAAGCATCTCTTAGAGACATGATGCTGACTGTAGCCCTTGACCACATTTTGACACATAGAAATGTTGTCAAAGATGCTTCTGCCAATAGTGAAAGTGGCTTGCTCTTTACCAATAATGTCTGGAAGAATGATTTTGATTCTATTAGCTAAAATTTTGGTGATGACCTTGTAGATAGTACTGCAGCAGGCTATAGGACGATACTCAGTGACAGATGCAGCATTCAGCTTCTTTGGAATCAGGGCAATAGTGGTGGTATTGTCCTGTTTTAGAAGCTTATTTGTTCTGAAGAAATTCCGAATAGCATTGCAAACATCTTCACCAACAATATGCCAGCTGCCTTTGAAGAATCCAGAAGAGAAACCATCAGGCCCCGGGCTTTTGTTAGAACCGATACCAAACATGGCAGCCCTGATTTCCTCATTAGTAACTTGCTTAACAAGCAGAGTTTGTTGTTCTGGAGTTATGCCTGAACCTGCCATATCAATAGGAATTGGCTCCACAGTAGAATCATTCCCAAGTAAGCATATGTAGAAGTTAGTGAAAGCTTGGATAATCCCTTCCTGGGTAGTATGAGTCACTCCATTTGCATCTGTAATTGCTCCAATATAGCTGTGATGTTGTCTTTCAACTATTTTGGAATAAAAGTATTTGGAGCTACAATCAGCTTCTTTAAGGTGAGTAAGCTTTGCCCTCTGACTAAGCATGCTGAGCTCAGCTTTTTTCAGCTTACAATAATTTTCCTTAGCCTCTCTAACCTTCTTAAGCAGCTCCTCATTTAATGGGTCACTTTGAAGACACTGCTGGCAGTGGTAAAGCTCCTCCTTATTGCTCCTAACTCTCTCTTGAAGGGATGAAAAGTGAGTTTTATGGAATTTTTTCGGGGCTTGCTTCACATTTTTGAGCCTAGCAAAAATTTGGAACATCTGAGTACCAACCACAGTTATACTCCAAGCATCTTTGACAACAACCTCGTATTCATCATTCTCCATCCAGCAATTCATAATATATATTGATATTGATATTGATTGATATTGATTATCGTCATCGAGGATGATATCCATATGTGTGATCCCCTTGATATATTCAAATTTTAATTTCTCATATTGTTATCATTATTTTTATTTTTTTGAAGCGAAAACTGAAATTTCATTAAAAGATTAAGTGACCAAGGATACGAAATCCGCCGCCACTAAATCAAGTACAATCGGCGGATCAGTATCAACTTAGACTGATCTAGTTGAATAATCTATTAGATCTAAATGAGCAATAAGATGAGCTACCTTGTTACCTGACTTCTTGACATGACTAAAGACACAAGACTCAAACCTACGACAAAAATTGAAAACATCTAGAGAATTTAAGACCAAAATAGCTAGAGGGAAAAGAACTCAAACTCAAAGAATTTATCAACTGCAGGCAATCTGATTCCAGCACTACCCGACTGGCCCCAACTGTCAAGCCTGTTGGAGGCCTAGGAAAACCGTCTTCGCCTCCACCACGTTTGGGACCCAGCGGTCTCGCACCTGGCAACAGGCGACCCTCATCACCTCCCCCTCATCCCCTCGGATCACCACTCCCATCCCCGACCCCGCCTTGCCCAAAACAGCCCCATTAGAATTTATCTTCACGAAGCCTGATGGTGGAAGTCTCCACACCTCCTCACTCCCCGCTCGCGATCCCTGCTCCATGCCCGTCTTCCCCTGCGTCCCTCGCCTCCTCACACGCGCGTAGGTAACTCCTGGCATTATGGAGCACATGCCCGGAATCTGTATTGCCGGAAAGGTTCTCCCTGTCCCGGGAGAAAAGATGGTTAAACAAAGACTCTTGCGTAGTGTCCCCTTTGGGGAGCCGACACCAGCTTCGCTGCCTGCCCGTCCTTGAGCAGCAGGGACGGCGGAACAATTCCCAGCAAGGAGGAAGAAGGCGCCCTCCCCGCATCCACTACTCTACCCTCGTGCACTAACTCAGCTCATTACGGGAATTCCACACGGCCCATCCCAGCACCGCCAACCTCTCCGTCCCCACCTCCTCTCCTTTGCATCAACACTCCACCAATTCTACTCCTGATGTAACAATCCAAACCATCGTCCGTCGCAACACAACCCAATAAGATGGGAAGTCACCCATTAGGCCTATATATCCTCGCTTGGCTCTAAAAGGTGAAGGTCTTGTTGTTAGTATGAATGTGGGACAAATCAACTCCATAAACCAATTTCCAAATTCTGTACTGTTACACCCGAGCTGCACGCCTCCCACTTCGTATCTCCACCCCCGCTCATATCTCATCCCACACCCCTGCAATCCCTGGGCAGAAAACGAGTGCTTGCATCTCGTCCTCTACAGCTACCCTACAACGGGAACACGTCATGTCCGCCTCCCTCACCCTTTTTTGAACATTGACTCTCGCCGGGATCGCTCCCCCACCCAACCTCCACAGGTAAGAACGGATTTTGGGGGGTATGTCAAGTCCCCAAATAGTCGTCCAAATCCTTCCCTCCCCCTACCTCTCACTACATCCCTTGCCACCACCCGCCATTCTCATTTTATTACGCACAAAATGACATCCCGATTTCACCGTATGGGTGAGCAGATGATCGTCAATCTGATTTGGGAAGTTCTATGGGTGAGCCAATAGGTTTGGAGTTTTTGCGAAGGGTGAAAATGTAAACTGTCTTTATTGTTTTTGATAATTACTAATTGAAATTATTATTTTATGATGCGTTTAGACGGTTTTTTGTAGCGAATAGCGTTTCTGTTTGGCAAATAAAACTATTTACCAAAATGGTCATTTTGGCAAAATTATTTATCAAAACGACCTTTTCGTCAATCTGGTTTGGGAAGTTCTATGGGTGAGCCAATAAGCTTGGAGTTTTTGCGAAGGGTGAAAATATAAACTGTCTTTATTGTTTTTGATAATTACTAATTGAAATTATTATTTTATGATGCGTTTAGACGGTTTTTTGTAGCGAATAGCGTTTCCGTTTGGCAAATAAAACTATTTACCAAAATGGTCATTTTGACAAAATTATTTATCAAAACGACCTTTTCCTAAAAATATTGTCGAAACTAGATGGAGAATAAAAGAGAGTGTTTTAATTTTTCACTCCAAAAATGACTGAATCGGTTTGAGTTTTTTTGTTTTTTTGCCATTTATTAACTTTCAGGAAGTGGTTTTATCCTCCATTTAGTGAACCCAGTTTGCTTTTTCTTTTCATAAAGAATACATACAAGGCACTGAACTTAGGCAAGATAACAAGTACATAACTATGTTCGCTACTCAACCCAATATTCTAACTTAACTAGAAAGTATCTCGTGCTTCGCACGATAAGGTTCTATATTTAGGTCTAAAAACTTGGGGTAATTTAGAAGTTTCTTTGCACCGTTTATAACAATAATGTCACCGATAACTAACACAAATATTACTTCTCTTTCAAACATTAACCTAATATCGATTACACGTCACAAAGTGCATACTCGCCACAAAAGTGCATTATCTTCATGCTAGTATAAGTAAATTAATATGATACATATATTTTATGAGAGCATATCCCAAAAGTTTGTTTGTTATGCACTTGTAAAAAAACACGAAAAACATAATGTAAGTTTGTGAGGGTAAGACTCATGTATTTATACTTGTATTGCATGTATACTTAATTCATATACTTTGAATATATATATCTCAAACTACATACTCCGTGCATTCATGCAATTAAAAAGGTACTCTGAATATCTCAAACTACATAAATTCATGTATAAAGTTATTCATGTACTATGTACTATGTACTCCATATAATGTGGGCGACTCAAAATTAAATTTAGAGTTGATGTGTTCAAATTTATCAAATTCATTGTACTATATGCTAACTTTATGTTTTTAATTTCATAATATGATTTGTATCTTCATAGTTTATATATATATATATATATGTTCGTTTAATCTGAATTTGACCTCCATTCTATTTATGTAGTTCACTTATAGCCTAAGTGCATGTCATGTGATGGTTTATTGGTAAGGGTTTAAATGCGATGTATGTATAATTTTCTCAACAACATTGTACTTAGAACATGTATATGTTGGTAATGATTGAAATACAATGAACCTGACCAATATTATTAGTAAGGGTTGAAATACAATGTACAAATGTGCAAGTTTATGACCAATAAAAACTCGCCAAATTTCTTCACCACACCGCTTAAACTCACTTTTATATATAGACTAGAAAGTATCTCGTGCTTCGCACGATAAGTTTCTATATTTAGGTCTAAAAACTTGGGGTAGTTTAGAAATTTCTTTGCGCCGTTTATAACAATAATGTCATCAAATAATGATTCAGCTAAACCAAGCATAAGAATGATTGTGTGGATCGAAAACTTTGAATGAATAATATAATGCATGCATTCGTGCTTAAGTAAAAATTAAGCCACAACTAATCATTTCATACACCAAATAGAAACCGATAACTTATACAAATATTACTTCTCTTTCAAACACTAACCTAATACTCCCTCCGATTCTTTAGATTTGCCCCATTTTCCTTTTTTGGATGGTGCAATAGATTTGCCCCATTTCTATTTTTGTATGGCATTTGTGTAGGGATTAGTTTATATTACCCTAAATTGAAGGTTTGACAAACTCATGTGCATATGAGACAAATACCCTTTAGTGTAAAACACTAAAGCTACCCCACTACCATTAAACTTTGTGCCCAAATGAAATGGGGCAAATCTAAAGAATCGGAGGGAGTATCAATTACACGTCACAAAGTGCATACTCGTCACAAAAGTTCATTATCTTCATGCTAGTATAAGTATATTAATATGATACATAAATTTTATGAGAGCATACAAAAGTTTGTTTGCTATGTACTTGTAAAAAAACACGAAATACATAATGTAAGTTTGAGAGGGTAAGGCTCATGCATGTATTTATACTTGTATTGCATGTATACTCTAATTCATATACTTTGAATATATATTTATATCTCGAACCACATACATTCGTACAATTAAAAAGGTAGTTTGAATATTTCAAACTACATAAATTCATGCATAAAGTTATCCATATACTATGTACTACGTACTCCATATAATGTGGACAACTCAAAATTAAATCTAGAATGGATTTATTCAAACTTAGCAAACTCATTGTACTATATGCTAATTTTATGTTTTTAATTTCATAATATGATTTGTATCTCCATAGTTTATATATATATATGTTCGTTTAATCTGAATTTGATCGTCATTCTATTTATCTAGTTCAGTTATAGGCTAAGTGCATGTCCTATGGTGATTTATTGGTAAGGGTTTAAATATGATGTACGTGTAATTTTCTCAACAACATTATACTTAGAACACGTATATGTTGGTAAGGATTGAAATACGATGAACCTGACCAATATTAGTAAGGGTTGAAATACAATGTACAAATGTGTCAGTTTATGACCAATAAAAACTCGCCAAGTGTCTTTACACACCGCTTAAACTCACTTTTATATATAGATATAAGATTCCCCAAATTTAATCACTGATATCAAATTTTTTACTCTCTAACATATCGTGATCGTGATCCTAACTAAATCAAAAGAACATGGATAGCTATAACACTTTGCATATTCTATGCCTCTCAGGCACGTTAAACACCCATAAATCTAAATGACGGACATGAAAAAATATGAAAATAAACGAGAAGTAATTAGTTCGAAGTTTTGTACCAAAAAAAAATAGTACAAACTTCATTAATTTACCGTTAATTAATGGAGAAATTGTGGGGAACTGCCTTATAAAATACCACTTTTGTGAAAACCCACCTTATTAAGACAATGTTGTGAATAACTACCTTACTTGTTACTTTCGATCTACGGGTTACACCTAAATCCATGTTCCGGCCAATTAAGGGCGTTGATCGACAAAATCTGTGTTGACTTTGTTTAATTAATATTTTTTTTGCTCTAATTTAACTAATTACCTCGAACTATAATAGATTTCCAATTAATTAAAATGATTAGTTTAATGAAAAAAATAAATAATAAATCATATGCACCTTCTTCCTTCCTTGATTGCTATACAGTTCAAGACAATTCTTATAACTAGCATTTTTTGAAAAAAGAGCAATCATTTCATGAAAGCCGCTTTGAAAGAGAGGAAATCGCGTTCTGGAGGGAACATTTGAGCTTGTTTTAACAAGAAAAATCGTTTGGCAGGGATGTAATTCTAATTTTTTATTTTTTAAGCTTAGAACTAACTAATTTTGATTTTAGGCAAATTTAATTAGACAAAATCAATTAGTTAAATCGTAGAAATTAGATAAATAAAATTAATTCACTTAATTACATTGGTTTAATTCTAATTAAGCAAAGCGTCATTTTGCAAACCTTAGGGGTATTTTGGGAAACTCAAAAACCCGATGGTATACCTGGAAATCTCGGAAATTTCAGGGGTATCTTGGAAATTTTCAATATTATTTAAGCTAGTGGTGTTACCAAACCAATTTATTTTGTCAAAAGGTTTAAAAAACTAGTCAAATAACCTAGTTCGGCCAAATAAGCTAATTTATCGTGCGTAACAAACATATATAGCCTATTGCTTATCAAAAATCAAGTTACTTTTCATATTTTTATTTCCGAATTGCCCTTAATTATTTTATACAATACCAAATTTAATTACATGTTCACCGGCGTTAGGGTAATTATATAAATACAAGTTTTTTACCCGTGCAAAATTGTACGGGCGGCCCGATTACATTACACTTTTTTCTTCTTATTCAAAATAAAATAAATTTATAGGTGTAAATTGATATAATATGATTTAATTTGTTTAAATTTAATATAAGGAATATAAATTATGTTGCAACTTCCATTAAATGGAATAGAACATGTCAATTGTCCATATTCGTTATGACAGTTAGTAAATCAAATTATATTTAGTTCGACACTATTTTTCCTTAGATTAGCTTTAAAAGATGGATCAATTGTCCAATCATGATTACGAACTCTGTTTTTTACCGGGTAAATTCAAGAGCATTAACACACAAAAAAACGCCATCAAATCGGGGGTGCAAGTAGCAATCGATTAATCTTTTCGTACATAGAATTACTAGTTTTAAGCTTGTGCGTTGCACGGTATAATTAATGAATTGTCTGCTCGATTAAAATAAGTAGTTATAGAATTAATTAATTTTTTTTATTACATTAAACTTTTCTTGTTGTATATCCGTTGTATATTGTACCCGTTTAAAAACTCTGTAAAAATGAACCCTCTAAAGGCTCTCATACATATGTTTTATCATCTTTGGACTTTAATTGAATAATTGTTGTGGTAATGCTTACAACATGTTTCCGATAACACAAAGTCAAATCTAGTCTTGGTATGATGTGATCATCTCGGTTGATAGTTCTACACAATGTATAAAACTGTAAATTTATCATTATTTTACTATCAATGACAACATGATAATCTGATTATTTTGGAACAACTTCAAAACCTGACAGAGTAGCATGAATGTATTCCCCCTAGAACAACAATTAGAGTGTTAGTGTAACATTAGAGTGTCGAGTATAGAATGAATCATAAACGACAACCACTTGATTTGGAAAAAAAAAATCATTCATCAATAAGAACCATATTAATTAGATCAACTTTTTTATTTTTATGCACCATATTTTTCCAAAATGTATAGTATCAATATATTATTTCCCAAAATGTATAGTATCACCTTATTATTTCACAAAACGTAAAGTATCATCTTATTATTTATAATTAGTTATATATCCTTTACCTAAATTTGTAAAAATAAAAGATTGCAAAGCTCTAAAAAATTCGAAAGTAATTGCATTATATTGTGGACCCAACTGCTATTTGTAATCTTTAATCTAAACTTGTGTGACTATAGTAATTGCATGTTAAGATCATACTTACATATAAGAAACTTTAGATCAAATTTACATAAAGATTAAAGGAGAAAACTATAAACATTATGGACACATTCAATGCGCTAAAAAAAGCTTGTGTGGATGACAATCGGATGTCTTAAAATCAATTTTACATACTCTCTTCGTCTCACTTTAAACATATTGATTTTTATTATATTCTCTAACCTACTTTTTACTAATCTTCGTATTCTCTCTCAAATCTATCTCCTACTTTTTACTAATCTTTACATTCTTTTCATTTTTTTTCCTACCTTTTGTGAAGTACCACCAATTAATTCGACCCACAGTAATTCGTAGTTTAAAGTCGAATGAAAGGATCGGAGTTCAATAGTTGTTATCATTGTGGTCCATGTGTTTAGTCACTTAGTCTCTAAGAGTGTTACACCCTTAAATTGTTACTTTAAAACAATTAAAATTACAATAATGCTAAACATAAACCAAAAAAAAATATCTAATAATAAAACTACTTGAACTACACTTTAATATAAGATCTTTGGACTTTGATGCTAATGATAAACATAAAAGCAAAAAGAACATCTAATAAAACTACTAAATACACTTTGATTAGTTTGATATAAGATTTTTGATGTCGTATACTGTGCATATCTACATCTTCTTCCATGTACAAAAGGAACACGATACACAAAATAAAATAAAAACAAAGGAAAAAGACGGATAACCGGATATGTAGCCATGTAGACCCATGATGGATATGTAGGAGTACGTTCTAACACCGATAATGAATATAATTTTAAATTATATTGAATATGACATAATATATGACAAATTTACCAAAATTATGAAGATCATATTTCAAGATTTTCAACTATTGACTTCTTTCAAGGTCAATAGTTGTACTTTAAGTAAGTATGACCAATTGGCCATGCAAAATTAACATAATTAGCCATTCCATGTAGTAATATCTACCTAACGTATTCTTCTCTTCCCATAATATACCATCAATTGTGTACCTTTTTATAATTTGCCTAAACTTAAATAGATTTCAGTACTCAATTATGTTGATACATATATTATCTTTACCTAAATTTGAAAATGTCAAGATTCTAAAGCTGTAAAAAAATTCGAAAGTCTCTAAACGCGTTGAATTACCACGAAAAAAGTTTCATTTATATTCTTCTCTTCCCATAATATACCATCAATTATGTACCTTTTTATAACTTGCCTAAATTTAAACAGATTTCAGTACTCAATTATGTTGATACATATATTATCTTTACCTAATTTTGAAAATGTCAAAATTCTAAAGCTCTAATTTGTCATTCATATTATCTTGCATTCTTGCTAAAACTACCACTGGAAAAGATGAGATTCTATATAATCATTCCAAAAAATAATAAGTACATAAATCCAAAAGGTCACGTTATTAATTGACTTTCCATAAGGTAGGCAATTTTATTTTTTTGGATCATTCTATAAGATACACTTTTCAGGAGATTTTGCATAACATTTTCCTAAATGTCAATTATCATCCTATATGTAAAGATTCTTACTTATATATTCTAAGGTTCTTATATTTTCTTTACCATCATCCTATATATGTAAAGATTTTTCCTTATACGTTAAGATTCTTATATTTTCTTTACCTAAACTAATTTTTTTTAAAGATTCTAAAGCTCTAAAAAAATTCGAAAGGCTCTGGACGCGTTGAATGACCACGAAAAAAGCTTCATTTATATATATATATATATATATATATATATATATATATATATTGATTAAAGCTATTATCTAGTTGGTAAACATAAACCAACTTTACTTGCTCTTTATGGAATTATCAAATATTCCATAAAAAAACGATTGCTTAATATTTTTCCCAAATTAAATCAAAACCAATCCTCAATCATCCCTATATCCTCATCATCTTCAATAATCCAACATCATTAAAAAGTTTAATCAAACTGGTTATTCGAATTGACTTTTTGTGAAAAATTTTAAGCGAACTCTATCAACCAGAACCAATTTTGACAACCCACTTTTACACATACCTAAGATGTTAACAAACCGAAATTAAGATGCATTTTAACCATGACATTCTGATACAACCCACTTAGTTATGAGTAATGTTGGGTTTTAATGCAAGAAAATGGTATCTTTTGGATCACTTTATTATTGGCTAATTCGATTATTTCATTATTTGTGCTTTAATATAAGAATTAGTGATTTTTGAATGTATTTATGGCCTCAATTGATATTCAAATAAAACGACAATGAGGCGATGAAAGATGATCCAAGAATCAATATGACAAGATTTGGACAAATTTGGAAGTTAGGTTGAGGAATTTTAGTCCATTTACAGAAGGTCAACTTTGAAGGTTCATAACTTTCAAATGGCTTAGAATTTTGCAGCTAGACCAACGGCATATTAAATTTCATGATCGTAGTTTTCCAGAAAATGGTAACACGTCCTCATAGGCCATGTAACAAAGAAGTTATGACTGTTTGAAAAACGTCGCCAAAACCAGTCCGTCGTTCTGGCGACAAAAACAGAGGCCTTTAGACGACTCGTCCCGAATCCAGACGAGTCATCTCTCTGGAGATGAGTCGTCCCGCTGCTATGTCGGCATATTTTCGGATTACCTTAATCCGTTTTGTAATCTTTTAGTATTTAAACCTAAGTGTCGTCTATTATTCATTATTCAGTATTCAGAACTTTTACAGATTAATTTCAAGAATAAGCCAGGCTAAAGACCTTATTTCTCGGATTTATTAATCGAAACTATTGTCCACCGTCATCAATTTTGAGTTTGATTCTAATTCCCAATATCGCTTGAGTATTGTTTATTTCTCTTAATCTTATTTTCATTGTGTTGATTTATTGTTAATTAGTAGGCCGCTAATTAACCCTAGATTAATTCATATTGCTAGATTCATCAAATTAAAGGATTAATTGTTTAATTGTCGAATCCTTTAGTAGAAACTAGATCTACTTGCATGCTGAACATCGTTGTTAGATTTAGAAAGAAATAAACATATTCATTGAAGATCAAAACCATGAGTGTTTAGATCTTGTTAATCGTAGTTGATATCGTTTAATTGCTTTATGCTTTCACTAAAAAGAATTTAAGCGCGCGTCTTTGTTATCCACCGATTAAGGCTATTAGCTAGGGTTGATCTCTCCTCTAAGCTACAATTAAGAAACGATATGCTATTGTTTCTCTACAACTAAGTACTCAACGAATTAGGATTAGTTGATAACTAGGACCAATTAGATGAACGATAGTAGGTATTAATTATTCGGGATCTATTCCTCCGAGTGTTTACAAATTCCTTTAATTACTTCCGAATTCTTGATCATTTACACTCACAAACCCCCCATTTTGTTACCATTACATACTTAGACGATTACCGTTCTCTGTGCATACAAAACTTGCTTGCCTATTACTACGTTTTAGGTTAGTATTGATTAATTATATTTGTAGGCGTACGACTTTAGCCTGTCAAATTCTTTGATTATCAAAAATCATTGATCCAATTTTACCCATATTCAGATGAAAATTAAACAAAATTAAATGCATTTTGGCCAGGCCATGATATTCTTGGATCAAATCCATTGACCAAATTTCACCTATCTTAAAATGACAATAAAACAAAATCAAGATGAAAAATATGGAGTATAGTTTATTTGATAAATCAAAAACTAATTTAGTGTATCTAACACGCTTTTGTGTGTCACGAGCCTATTTTTTTAGGACACGTTACCCGTATTAACTCACACTTGTTTCAACACTAATATGTTTAGTTTTATTTATCTGCCTTGCTTTTATGGGTCATGAACCCAATTTTTATTACACATGATTTGTATCGGATCGCATCGCATCTATTTTGATGCTCGTAAAAAATTAATTTAGTTGTATCTGACTATACACCATTTTATGTCATGAACCCTCTTTTTATGACTCATGACCCATATTCACTCAAATCCATTTTGACTCTCATATGTTTATTTCTAAATTTTTGGCGCTTTTATGTGCCATGCAGCCACCTTTTATTACACATGACCGTTATTGACTCTCGTATGTTTAGTTTTAGTTATCTCTTCTACACTAGTCAAATCTTACACGAACCGTAGACCCAATTGACCTTTAATATAAGACAATAAAGATTATTCTTTATTTTTTTTTCCACAAAAGAAATTGATATTAATGGAATATATGCTAATTATATAAGTTGCAATTTCAGTCAAATTTTGTTTCCAAATAACTTAATATAAAATATATGATAGTACAACTATTGACCGAAATCTTTGGTTTTAAATTTGGATGAAATATCAGGGATTAATGTCCTTTATATACTCCCTCCGCCCTCTTGAAACACCACACTTTACTTTTCAGGGTGTCTCTCTTTAAATACCCCATTTCAAGACTTTCTAAATGGGGTAAGTTTTCACCACACATCAACCCTCCACTATCTTCAAAAACAATAAACAAACTACCCATTATCTCCAAAAATAATAAACAAATTACCCATTATCTCCAACAATAATAAACACACCATCCACTATCTCCAACAATAATAAACAAATCACACCACCTTAATCGTCGTGAAAAAAGAAGCGGGGTGTTTAAAGGGGGACGAAAGGAGTATAATTTTGTTGACAAAATCAATTGCCTTAGTGGTTCAAGTGTTATAATAAAACTTTGAGGTCACAAGTTCAAACCTTCATAGCCTCATTTTTTTTTTCATTTTTTCAGAGTTTATTTTGTGGTAGGAGACACTTTTTCATACACCCTCCGTCCCCCTTTAAACACCGCATACCCAAAACGCACCATCATTGAGGAGAGTGTACACACTGATCGGTTAATCAAAGTTCCAAAAAAATTGCATGGAATTTTTGCTAAGATTCTTGTCTAACTCACCAAATAATTTTTTTGGAACTTTGATTAACCGATTTGCGTGTATACCCTCATCAAAACATGGGTATTTTAAGTATGAGGTGTTTAAAGGGGGACGAAGGGAGTATTCTTTTTTTATTAAGTAGTTAATCTCAAAAGAAATAAATTATGATAACTAATTAAATGTTGATTAGTTAAGATGTCTCCTAATCTCATTAAATCAATTGCCTTAGTGGTTCAAGTGTTATATATAATAAAACTTTGAGGTTACAAGTTCAAACCTTCACAGCTTCTTTTCTTTAGAGTTTATTTTGTGGATGGAGACACTTTTTCATATTCTTTTTTATTAAGTAGTTAATCTCAAAATAAATAAAGGGCTTTTGGTCGAACAACACCTATTAAAACTAGAATTTTGTCAGACCACACCTATTATAATTTTTTTTTGTCTAACCACACCTAATAAAATCATTTTCTTTGTTAAACTACATCTTATATTAACTTCCGCCTTTCATCCAACTGCCGCCGCCAGCCACCTCCCCTAGCCACCCATTACGGCCGCTAGCCACCCCACTACCACCACGAATTTTTTTCCCCCCCAAATTTGATTTTCTTCTCCAAAAATTTCCCCATAATCGACGTATTGTATGTAGGGGAAAGAAAATCGAATTTGAGGGGAAAAATTCGTGGTGGTGGTAGTAGGGAAGCTAGCGGCATCAATAGGTGACTAGGGGCCGTGGCTAGCGGCGGCAGTGGGTGGGCAAGTGGCGGCAGTAGATGGATGAAAGGCGGACTTTAATATAAGGTGTAGTCTAACAAAGAAAATGATTTCATTAGGTGTGTTTGGACAAAAAAAATTATAATAGGTGTGGTCTTACAAAATTTTAGTTTTAATAGGTGTGGTTCGACAAAAAAACCCATAAATAAATTATGATAACTAATTAAATGTTGGTTAGTTAAAAAGTCTCATAATCTCACTAAATCACTTATAGAGTATATAATTACACCGAGTATTACTTTATCCTCATAATACTCTTTTTTTTTGTCATTAAAGCATTTTCACAAAAGTATTAAACTTGTTAACATATGTCAATCAAAAGTATGTGTAAATGGATCTTATATTGAAGTACATTTTGTAAAAAACTTAATGATACAAGTATCGTAATATTCTAATATACGTAGCCCAAAATATAACAGTTTATATTATGTTTCATGTTGATAACTTTATTACGTAAGAGTTTTACAAACATTGGACTCTCTTTGTGCCCTTTTTTTAATAGGACAATTTTTCAATTATATATTTACTCTTTTGTTGTGCATTTCTTGACCTCCCAACGCTTTCAATGAGCTCCAAATTATTAGCTTTTAAATATATAATCTGATCTGATTTGAATGACTCTGAACTGATCTAATTAGAAATAAATTTGTGAAAATTTAGTTGAATTTCGACAAATTGTGTAAAAAAATGGACTAAATTCATTTATCAATATGGCTATGCATGATAGGACTAAAAAAAACAGTTTATTCAGATTAGATCAATTCAGATGCATTCAAATCAGACAGATCAGTACAAGATTATGCAAATAATGATCAACGAATTTAGTCCATTTTTTATATATAAATTTATCGAAAATCAACTCAAAATTCACCAAATTCAAATCATATTAGTTCAAGTCATTCAAATCGGACCAGATCAGGTTCATTCACATCAAGGCAAATTCGCTCATATGGATGTAGTAACAGTGTCTATATCAACAATTCTGATATGATCTGAATGCATCTAATCTGATCTGAATACACTGTTTAAGTCATAAAGCCCTGTTTGATAGGATTACATTTTTCGGATTTGATTTGATTTAAATGGAATTAATTTGCTTTAAATTGATTTGGGCTGAATGTTTTGAAATATTAATTATATTTAGACAAATTAATAACTAAAAATTGACTAGATTAATTTATTGCTTTTTAGTTAATTATGCTCTGATTGGTTTTGATTTGAATAAAACTGATTTAATTGGATTTGAATTCACTTATTCTCAAGTGAATTCAGATCAGTTCAGAATCATGCAGATTAGATCAGATAAGGGTCATTCAAATCAAATCAGATTAGATTAGAAAAGTTCAAAATTTCTATCAATATATTTGGTCTATCATTAATACCAATTCGTTGAAATTCAATCAAAATTTCAACACATTCAGATCAGATCAGTTTAGAGTCATTCAAATCAGATCATATTATATCAGAATAATTCAGATTAGATGAGATTAGTTCAGCAAGATGCAGTTATATCAAATAGGGCCTAATAGAGTCGTAAGTATGATGAAAATGTTGTTCTACAAAATAAAATTGGTCAAGCCTAATATGACCTTGCTTGTAAGTTGTATCTGACCCTACCTAATGCGACGAAGTTCTTCTTTGTTTTGTGCCAGTTCATACCGTTTTTCGACGAATAACACCTCTCTTTTGAAATGTTATTTTCCAAGTAAAAAACCACTTCTTCATGTTTTTTTATTTCTTTCATTTTTAATCTTTTGAGTCCGTGTTCACAAGAATCACAACACTATAGAACCGAGTCGACGAACCAAAGTTGACACCCTAGAGTCTGGAGTCTAGACCAGCATATCACTCCAGAGTCTAGACCAACATATCGACCGTCACGTAGGCTTGGGCTCATTTCGTAACACACCTAACTCACAAAAGAGCATATACCAACTTCGATAATAATAATCGGATTATATATACTCCGTATAAAGATCCGCCACACAGAAACCCTAGAGAATTCTCACTTTCTCCTTAAAACTCCCCTTCACCCCCTAAACCTCTCCGCCCTCCTCCCAGACACTGCGACTGGTACTACTCTCCTTTCTCTCTCTCTCTCTTTCCTCCCATATTCTTCCTTCTCTCTCTAATTCTCCTTCAAACTTCGTATTAATCCTTGGTTTATTTTGTTAATCGGATCCATTAATTTTGTTGTGTTTTTGTTTAATCTCAGATCTTATTTTTTTTTCTGGGTTTTAGCCTGCGCGCAAGTCTCAACCCAACATCATGGCTTTGGTAAGATTCATACTTTTTCCCCCTTTTTTTTTATTTCATCGCGTATTTTTTTTTGGATCTGTTTGATTGTTGATTTGTTTGGAATTGTTTGAAATACTCGTAATTTTATAGTGATTTGCTTGGAATCGTTAGAAAGATTAAAATTTTTATGCGATTTGTATGCAGTATTTTGGAATTACTCAAATTCGTAGTGATTTTTTGGCATTTTTTTTGGAATTAGTGATTTTTTTTGCAATTCTATGGATTATCCATCTTAGGTTTTAGTCATAATTACGTTTTAGTTGGTAAAGGTCATTGATTTGATGTGGGTGCTATTTTGATGTTTCGTTTCGGGTCCGTATATACCATTTTATCGGCAAGATGCTGTCGAATTGCTTGCTTATATTGTTTCGATGATCATGCTTTTAAAATCATATGAATGTATAAGTGCGTTTATTGAGATTGTATTGTGATGTTTCTCAACATTCTGGCAGTCAGTAGTTTCGACAACTGTCTTTATTGTTCTCGTATCATTTTTGAATAAGTAAAGTTTCACATGCATTGCTTGTTATGTTTGGGCTTTAGGCATGGCGTTAAAGCTTATCCTCTGTCGCGAGATTTTTGTGTTGGCTATATATTTGTTCTGATTTGGCGGGATTATTGTTCTTATGGGGTGTTAGATTTAAAAATCTTTGTGTTGCTTTCCTCCCTGTGAAGAGGGGCGTAAACGTCCTTTAGGCCTGATCGTCTAAGGTTTCTAAATCTTAATCGTGGGCTCAATGTCGAATCCTGCTGTCGTGAAATCATTTGCATCTGGTTTTCTTCATGGGTGGGTTTGCATACATGTTCTGCCTTCT
The DNA here is from genome assembly GCA_963457585.1 of Spergularia bocconei. NCBI lineage: Eukaryota > Viridiplantae > Streptophyta > Magnoliopsida > Caryophyllales > Caryophyllaceae > Spergularia > Spergularia bocconei. The sequence continues at coordinate 12,967,380 of OY734954.1, forward strand.
GGTGACTCCTGCTGTTTCAATTTGTCTTAAATGGTTGAGGTCATGTTTTGGGCGGTTTGTCTTTTATTGATATGGTAGATGCTAAAAGTGGGTCTTTGTTTTAGGTCTTGCATTCCGGGAGCTCAAACAAGAATGCCTTCAAGGGTCTCATTGCAGCAGAGTACAGTGGTGTTAGTGTTGAGCTAACAAAGGATTTTGAGATGGGTGTTTCCAACAAAACCCCCAAATTTCTGAAAATGAACCCCATTGGCAAGGTATGAGTTAATAACCATTAGTTTGAAGCTTCCATGTGATATATTCTGGTTATTTATTAGGTATTCATGTTTCAGGTCCCTGTTCTGGAAACTCCTGATGGTCCTGTTTTTGAGAGCAATGCCATAGCAAGATATGGTATGTCATGTCTACCTTTTATCATACAAAGTTTTTGACTCTATTTCAACTTCTAAGTCCTTGTCTTTGTCTTGCTGCAGTTGCAAAGGTGAAGCCTGATAATTCACTGTTTGGAGCTTCACTAATTGATTATGTAAGTATATGATGATAACTGATAAGTGTGTGCTTTCTTTGACAGATTGAAATTTTCTTGACAGTTGTCCATCTTTTTTGTTCTCAGGCCCACGTGGAGCAATGGATTGATTTTGCGGCCACAGAGATTGATACCAGCATTGCTAGGTGGTTCTATCCTCGAGCTGGCTATGCTCCATATCTTGCACCGGTTGGTTTCATCTCTATTCTTCTCTTCTATTATATTTTCTATCAATTATAAGTATGCCCACTGACAGGTTACTCTCTTATCTCTTCAAGGCTGAGGAACATGCCATAGCTTCATTGAAGAGAGCTTTGGATGCTTTGAACAAGCATCTTGCTACCACCACTTTTTTGGTTGGAGACAATGTGACATTGGCTGATATCGTTATGACCTGTAATTTGCTCACTGGATTTACTCGTGTCATGACAAAGAGCTTCACCAAAGAATTCCCCCATGTTGAAAGATACTTCTGGACCATGGTTAACCAGCCAAATGTCAAGAAGGTAATGGGTGGTGTAACTCAAGCAGAAACTGTTTTCCCCATCACTAAGACTGCACAGCCCGCCAAGGCAAAAGCTAAGGAGGAACCAAAGAAAGAGGTCAAAAAGGAGGCAGCACCCTCACCAGCAGTTGAGGAAGAGGCACCCAAGCCAAAAGCAAAGAATCCTCTGGATCTCCTTCCTCCTAGCAAGATGGTTTTGGATGACTGGAAGAGGCTTTATTCTAACACAAAGAGAAACTTCCGTGAAGTTGCAATTAAAGGTAAAGCCTTGTAATTGATGTCTGTTCTGTAATGTGTGTAGACTGCCTGTATCTTGTTTCTTTGAATTGCTTGCCTTGCCAATTTTTTATAAGTGCCTACTTAGAACTTGCCAGCTTAATTTTGCTATTTTTACTTCGGATTGTAGTATCAGTTGTCACTTTTTTTTTTCTCCCTTCTGTTTTGTCTTCTTCAATACAAATGTAGGTTGACCAACTTGCTATATAGTCGTGTTTCCTTGACTCCTGAATTACTTTGCCATTCTGATTCCAGACCATTTCCAACTTTTAGCTTAAGTGCTACCTTACCTTCAGAAGTTGTTGTCTTATGGCTTTTTAATGGTGTTGCTTTTAGTTATGGCATGGAGTTGTTTGTCAAACTTCCATGTCACATTCCATGCACATGTCAAGATCAGCCATTTTGCCGAGTCTTTTTTCTTGGTGGTGTTTATATGTAGGCTTTGGGCTCAAATTAGTTATGTTTTTGTGTCGAGGGTCCAACTGTTTATATTTGTTAGTGCTACCATGTGCCTACTTGTCTTCATAGGATAAGCACGAGTTGTTAATTGATGCTCTCCGTCTTCATAACTCAAGGTGTCATTGCGGATGCACCTGTGCATTGTCTTACTTAAGTCTGTTCTGTAATGTGTTTTACATGCCTGTATTTGGTTTCTTTGAAGTGCTTGCCTTCCTATCTTGTGAAAACTGACTAGTGATAACTTACCACCTTATTTGTGCTATTTACTTGGGAAGCATCAGTTGTATCTTGTTTTTCCCTTCTGATTGCTGTTTGCCTCTTTTCTGTACAAATGTGGTTGCTATATTATTGTGTTTTCCTGTCTCCTGAATTTCTTTGCCTTTCTTATTCCCAACCAGTTCCAAATAGCTTAAGTGCTATATTATGTTCAGTTGGTTTTTTTAATGGTGTCGCATTTGGCTATGGTGAACTTGGTGCCTGTGTCACATTAAGTTCAGGCATTCGTTGAAAGCCTTTTTTCCTTTCGATTTGATGTTATATAAGGAGGCTCATGGTTTAAATCAGTTGTGTTCTCGTTTGCAGCTGATTTTTTTTCTAGAAGTAACATGTCCCTACTTGTCTGCTTGGCGTAAGCTTGTGCATTGTCTTACATTTGTTTTCATGTTGCAGGATTCTGGGATATGTACGACCCTGAGGGCTACTCACTGTGGTTCTGTGACTACAAGTACAATGATGAGAACACTGTCTCATTTGTGACAATGAACAAAGTGGGTGGGTTTTTGCAAAGGATGGATCTGTGCCGCAAGTATGCCTTCGGAAAGATGCTGATTATTGGAGCAGAGGGTCCTTACAAAGTGAAGGGGCTATGGCTATTCCGTGGACCTGAGATCCCCAAGTTTGTTATGGATGAGTGCTATGATATGGAGCTCTACACCTGGACCAAGGTTGACATTTCTGATGAAGATCAGAAGGAGCGTGTCAGCCAAATGATCGAGGACTGTGAGCCCTTCGAGGGAGAGCCTTTGCTGGATGCCAAGTGCTTCAAGTGATTCACTTGTACTCTTTACTCTTGTGGTCTGAATTGTTGACTTTCGGTATGCTATGCTATGTTTCTTTTGTGTTGAACGACAGTTTTGCTTGCGGAGAGGAACTTGTTCATGTAGTAGCTACATAGGAAACTATGAATGAAAAATTTGGTTTCTTAGTGTTTAAACACGCCTCAGGGCTGTATTAATTTTACCTCAGATCTTCTTAGATGGGCAATTTGAGTACTTGAGGATGAATTTACTTTCTCGAGTTTGATTTCTCCTGGAGCTCTCAGGTTATCTGGTTATGTCTTCCTCGGTTTTGTGTTTCTGTTGACGAGGTTATAGCCTCACAGGTGTGTGGCACCGGGTGATTTCTGTTGTCAACTGCTTATGGAGTTACCTTAGATATAAAGGTAGAACAAGGCTTTCGCCTTCTTGCAGACAATACAGTATTATGTTCTCCCGACTCTGGAGCTGTTGAGACGAGTTCTTTTTCTTTCTTTGTTTTCCGTCTTATGAAGTTATGAGCCACAATGTTGAAAGAGAGGATATTATTTGTGGTGCTAGACTTCAGGACGTTGAATACGTGCTGAAGTTTATACATATGATCGAAGTGTTCCATAGCTTGCTGAGGGTAACGTTGAACAAAAACAGACACTAGATACCCAGCACAGACAGACACTAGATACCCAGCAAAGACAGGGAACTTGTATTGGCATGGCCATTACCTACTTTTAAGCCGGCCATGGCCAACATCCAGGGGGAACCAGATGAGACGACACCACCACGGCTCAAGTATCTGCACTTCTGCAGGGAGCGGGGCACCCCAGGTTGATAATTCTGTTGAGATCCTAGATGAATGGAAGACTCTCAGATGAACTCGAAACTCTGCTACTTGTTATATCCATTTTTGCCAGTTATTTACATGTTTTAACAGAAGAGAAAGAAAAACAAAGTACATAGGAGAAAAACAACCTACGAAGAGAAGGGAGCTATTCCCCCTAATCTACAACCTACAGCCAAAGACTGACCTTGGAAACTTTTGACACATTACAGCAGAATAGCAGATACTGTTTGAGGCCAAAGGTTTAATCTGACGAACAAGCCAAATGACAGCTGAATTGTGAAGAATGACACCTTCCGAAACATTGTGTAGTCACTTCAATGAAGTCCCCCACCAAGTGCTAATCAAGAAAAAAAAAGACAGAGAAATAAGAGGACACCATGATGAAATAAGTGCAAATCATGCAAGTATGTATTACTGCATCAGATGTTGTAATGCGGTCTATTGGTGAACAGGGCATCATACAGCGTATGCTTCTGTTTCATGCTAATGCTAGCCTATGTAGAATTTAGCATACAAGACTTCAGCAGAGACTGTAGAAATGCATCAGCTATCGATCTAATTTGTGGCGGATTAGTATTCTATCAATTATCAGCATTGCAAAGACAAGTAAAATTTAAGCTTGTAGATAAGGGGGGTGAAAACAGAAGTATTTTTTGCTTAATGCTCAGGCAGTCAGGCAGGCGAAAACAAAACAAGACAACGTGCACTGGCGTAGCCAATAAGCTAAAGGCTGAAACAAACACAAGGAAACATTACAAGTTGCGCCAACCACCGAATCAAACTTTGCTTTTCAACTAGAGACCTATATTATCTAAGATTTTGAGCATTGTCAAGATCGAATCAAACTCGACATGAACCATTTATCATCCCCACAAGAAGCTTGCGGCTTGTGATGTAAGCCAATGTCAAGAAAGAGTCACCAATTCTCAACTCTAATTGGTAAATTCTTATTAGGATGGGGTATGTCATACTGTAGACATATGGTGTAGCCGCGTAGGTATAAATGTCTACAGCCTTCTACCACCAAACCATACGTTAATCAATACTCCGTATATTACAGAATCACTCCACTTGTTTTTGAGCTGGAAAGCATGCATATACACTTGCCCTTCAGCTTCTACGAAAAATATATTTTTTTTTTCATGAAATCATACGCAGAACAAATTTAGTTCATCGGAAAATCCCACTAATTAAACCAACAATCTTATGATTTTCTGAATATGTACATACCACCAAGAATCATAAAAGAATTACGAACGCTTCCAAATGTATAAGCCAAGACAGTAGCGTAAAGTTTAAATAATCATAGCTTAGCATACAGAGAAAAGACATCACAAAATAGCACATTTCCCACTTTCAGCTGCCTTGCGAAGCTCATCAGTCTCCTTCTGTGCCCTCTCCAAGTTCTCCCGGAGTTTACGGATCTCCTCGTTTGATTTCCCTTGTTCAGCATGGGCCCTCTCTTCAGCTCTCACTCTCGCTGCCTGCTCCTTGGCCAATTGGTCTTCAAGCCTTTTAGTGGTCTCTCTCAATCTCAGCTCAACCTTCTCAAAAACACACAAAGTAAGTAAGCTCCAAAGGTTTCATGTAGCGTGAGGAAGAGCAATTAGCATTTAAGAACCACGTGAAGTCAAATGTAGTTATACAGCAGATTAGTAAAAGAAAATCAGTAACCGTGAGCAATCTTTAAAAATCCCATCCGCAAAAAATAAGGGCAAAACAATTTTATGTATATCCCGTTGCTCTCTTTCTGGTTCTACGCTAGCATGGAGCTACTGATCAGTTTACATAGCACGCCGGAAAAGGAACTCAAACAAAACTCTATGCATGATAATACTATGAAGTAGACACATGAGACATGACAAAGGTCTACTCCTACTTCAAACAATTTATGTGGTGTACAAAGCATTCTCAGACATATGAATTACAAAAGGACTCCTATAAAGTACACAACCTGAAATAGGGAGAGCTTAACTTGAGATCTCCACATGCTAATTTCTTTTAATCCATCTAGGCATTTACCCAAGACTTGTATACATCTCAAATCCAAAAGTTTCAATGATAAATTTGTATTGGAAAAAACAAGGTGAAACTTCAAGTTCTGAAAAGAACAGTTAGTTAGGGCCTGTTTGGCCAAGCTCCAACTTTTGCAGAACTATTTCTCAGAAACAATTTCTGAGAAACAGTTTCTGGATTTGGAGCTTCTACTTCTGAAGAACAAATTTACACTAGAAGTGCTTCTCAGAAACCAGAAAACGTTTCTCAGTTTTGGGTGTTTGGCCAGTTTTCAGTTTCTAGTACCCAGAAACACTTCAGAAACACTTCAGAAGCTTGGCCAAACACACCCTAAGTCATAAGCCTAAGAAAGGAAATGAAACTGCGAGAGGATTGAGTAATAAATGCTGATAACACATGGCACAAAATCAGGTAGGCCATGAAAAGATTTCCAAGCACCAATCAGTAGAGTAACAGATCTGTGCAATTACAAGCAATCTCTTTTCATCATCTCTCCTGCAAACAGCACTCTCGAGTCTCACGTGTTCATCCTCAAAATTAAGTGATCATCATCAGCAAACAAGACGTAAGTGTGAAATATGCATGCAAGTGTGTGAGACGGTGAGCATGAACAGAGCCGAAGGATCAGTGGCTCCAAGTTAAACTACCAATTCTAATACTACATGGGTTGACACCAGAGGTTGACATAATGCTAAGATTATAAGAAACAAGAAATACCATTTCAGTTATGCGCTTGAGCTGCTCATCATGTGATCTATGCATCTGCTCCTTCAAATCCGATATTTCCTGCTTAGTACAGCCTTGTAAGGAGTCAACATCTTCTCCTCGCTGACGGAAGGCCATTGCTTTCTATAAAAGACGAGGATCACACGAATTTAAACAATGCTCTTAACCATGAGCCTAACATACAAACAGTGAGCCAGAAGATATACCTTCACTTCCTTAAATATAGTATCAGTGAATGGTTGCCCTTTATTCTCTTCCATGACCATCTCAATCAAATCAAGGAGTTTCTGTCTTTGTCTCACCATAACAGTTCCGTCTTTTGATTTATTATCAAAAAGAATACACCGGTTTTTGCAAACATTAAGTATATTCTGCAAAAACATGAATTATGTCATACTCACATTTTACATTGCAATAGACAAGACACAAACTCTAACCATAAGACATCCAAACTTTGTTGGATCTATTCTAACAGAAGGTAGCCACTAGCCACCATCACTTGAAATTCACAACAGAAGTTGCACAAAGTTCCAGAGCAATGAGTATAGGGGCGTAAAACGGTACACATAAGGTTCATTAAACAATTCTGCGGTCTACAAATTCATTGGAAGTTATGAAATCCAAACAAAACGGCATAGAACCTAGCTACCTGGAGTGGTTCAGGAGATTCAGGACCCAGATAATCATCAAGAGTCTCATCATCTTCAAGGTCATCACCTCCCGTAAACAATATTATCATGTAATCTGTAATTTTGGGTCCAAAAAAAGTCTGCAATATCTGTAGTACTTCTGCTTGCTGTTTATCAAAACGTTCCCTCACAGAGAATACCAAAAGTAATGCATGTATTCCATCTTTGGCCAAATCAATACACTTCAGGATTTCTTCGCCAATAGATTCAAGTTCAAAGGAGGCGTCAAAGAGTCCTGTAAGTCCAAAGCAACACAGCTTCAAATTCATGATAGTGAAGAGAACAAAACCATTCAGACAAACTAGAGGATCTGAAACCTTAACACCAGCGACAGATCGTGAGATTCGTCATCTTTAATTAGAACAGAAAAAAAAAAGACTTCTCATTCTAGAAAGAGGAGTTATTCATCGCCCTTAATTTACTAATATCGCCCAATTAAAACTCCCATCATCCCGATCGATCACCACCATTATGAGAAATTCATCATCACCACAGTTATATCTGACCACTGTACCCCTCTGACCAACTTTTTCTCTATAACTACTCTCTCCTCCAATTCTCCACAGTAATCACCATATCATCTAATTCTTTCACTAACACGCCTCTCCAAACAGATAATGTTGACTAAAAACATTGAGAAATGGACAATCAGAAACAAACTCAAGTTGGGGGACTAATTGTGGCTGTTGCAGGTAGAATTGGGTGGAGGACGAGCGAGAACGGAGTCTGATGGCATAAAGGAAAAGTTGTTGGTTAATCCATCATCCATGGCACTCGGTAGTGATGGTAAAGAGGGTAGAGAGGGACAGTGGACGTGAAAAGCTTGGGTGTGGACACTAAATACGACAAGGTACAAGAAAATCCCAATTCTGCTACAAGAATACACAAATTTGAGCCGTGCACCTAGCCTTGAACCATAATACATAAGTGACACAATCTATTAAGGTTATAAACAATAAGATTTTAAATGGTAAAACACAACCAACCACATATGCAAGAATATAAATGGTGACAGAAGCCAAGCAATGTCTACTTCCATACCTACTGTATCGATGACATTGATAACTTGTCCATCTTCTAGGACAGTACTCTGCATCTCCGTGGCTCTTGTGGTACTAGCAGGACTACGTTTCGACTTGAAAATATTTCTCCCAAGGATACTATTACCAGTAGCACTTTTTCCTTGTCCTGTAGACCCTAACAAAACAATAGTCCGGGCATCATTTGAAAGAGAGGGAAAGTCCCAATCATCATCAACTGAACTTCCACCCATTTGATCAACCAACATATCTGCACAAAGAATAAAAGTAACTGAAATCTCGTCTCCATGATAAATCTATTGAACCAATCCCGGAGTAGATTAGACACATACAACAACAAGTACAACATCTTTAACCCCAGTGCCTTAAAGGCTCTCGCCATAAGGCGGGGTAGGGGGGGTCGGATCCAGGCAAGACTTACACCATATCTAATGAAAATTGGAACAAAAACAAAGTCTTTCACTTCACTCAACCACGAAAACCCATCAATATTAGGTCTGGCTGGGAGTCAGGGTATGAACAATTATCGCCTAAACCGCCCAATGTCAAATCAAATCAAGGGTTTAATCTAGCTAATTCATCTGTAACTCTTTGCCCATCAAAAATAAAAAATTTGTTCCATTCTATTCTCACAAATCAAAAAAATGTAAATTAAATTAAACCCAACTAATTACACAAAATTTTCAGCATAATTTACAAAGCAAAATTCAACTAAGCATACCATAATTCAATTCAAGTAAGGCAATAATCAATCAAATTGTTCGGCCCAAAAAAAAAAAAAAAATCAAACATGGGTAGTTGATCATGATCAGAATTACGGGAAAAAAATAGATAGAATTAAAAAAAAAAAATACCCATTATGTCAACTTCACAGCAGCAAAAGACCCAAACTTAATGAACACGCAAGCATGAAAAATTGAATTTCGACTAAATTGGCAATGAAAGCAAAGAATGTAATTATTGATGTGGAAATAATCCAGGAAACGTACAGAGTAAGGAAAAAACAAAGGTTTAAAGAAGATGAAGGGTTTACCACACAAAAGAATGAGGAAGAAAAAACTTGTTGAGACGTTTGATTAGTGGAGTAATTCGTGTGTATATAGTAGATTACACAAAAAGCTTTGCTAGGAGTCCAAGAATACCAATTCTACTCTACTTTTAGTAAGACTAAACCACCCGTTAATTTAACTTGGGTAAATTGGTACAAAATACACTTGAGATTTTACTGTTTCCACACGCTAACGGCTAAATTTAACCATCTTATTAACACCGCCAAATATTTTATAGATGAGACCATTCGCCTCTCTCCCTCTTCTCTCAAAAACCTTAGCTTCTAAATCTAAAAATCTAGGGTTACCTGCCATCGATTAGATGGTGGTAACCCCCAATCTATCTATACTACTACTTTAATAGGCCACTTTCAACGCCTACGTGACATGCTCTGAAGGTAACTAGAGCAAAAAAATAACACGTCATCTCCTGCGTGTCGTCCTACTATGTTATTGCACTCTCACTCCTCCATGCAAGCAAAACTGATTTAAGACACAAAGACACAATTGGGCTCCACACAAATTTAATTGTACATAATGGAGACAATCCATTATGAGGCGGCCCTACAATCTATTTGCATACAACAACGCATAAAACTCTTTCATCTCCTCCACCGCTTCTCTTCTCAGTCGGTTTTCAAAAGCTCCCAAACTTCCAACCGCCCTGACTTTTCACCTTCGAACTTCGTTCGTTACTAGCTCTACATGATCCAGCCTTCAATAGGCACGTGCGCGTTTAAGGCGGCCGTTATGAAGTTGGAACACCAGTTTGTACTGGGTTGTACTACTATTTATAATGTTTCCCTCTTCCGAGACAGAGGTGGTTTGTGTTGTTTTGGTATGTGAATCATAGAAGGTCGTTGCTTAATTTGTGTTCGTGCGCATTACTGCTTCATTTTGTTAATTTATTTTGAATTCATCCTTTTTTGCAGTGATCCATCAATCTTTGGGATCAAGCTCGGGGTTGGGTGATGATAATTGAAGTTAGTTCATTGTGTTTGTAGTTCAGAGTTAAATACAGTAGAGGGTGTAACAATGGAGGAGACATAATTTGGTATATGTAGTAATTTGATCTAGGGTGCTGTAAACTGATGTCGTATAGTTGTTCTGCGCAGAAAGTGTGGTTGTCAAGTTTACCAAAAGATCACACGTTCAGCCAAGCCCGAGTTCACGTTTCACTTTCTTGCACTCTTCCATGCAATCTCACACCTCAGTAATTTTCCTCTGTTTGTTCTGTTTCTTTTTGTTAAAAAAATTGCGAAATTGTCAGGATGCCATGCACTCTACCTGCTCGATGAAAATACGCTCTAAACTCAAACAACAATTATGTGCTTTGTTTCATGCCCTCTATTCTGGGATATGATTTGGCATTAAAATGTAAAGTCTGTTAAAAAAATGGTGTTTGTTTGTCAATGTTTTGATGGCATCAACTAGAGGTTGCAATTCGTTACATTTACGCTTTCATTTGTTTGAGGAGTTGTGCATGCGTGGATGTGTCTCTGTACTATCTTCTTTCGCGGATTCGTCTTGGTTTTAGTTGAACGTAATAGCTATGTTTGATTTGATCAAGTAATAGATATATGAGATAACACGAAAGGAGTCAAAGTGTTTTGTTGATGACACCGAACTGCATGTTTGAAATTTCATTGTAGACCATGGACCAGGAGCGAAAAGAAATCCCTATAAGGTTCACGACTTTGTTGACTGATTTTTGAGTGCTTTGAATTTACCAGAGCCTCTGTTCCAACAACACTACAATAAGGTGAACGGATGTTACACAACATTTATAAGAATAACACCCCAAAAGGACGGTGCAAGTATAAAAATAAAGGGCAAAACTAGGAAAAAAGTTTGCCACACAAACGGCAGCCATTTTTGCTATAGAAAAGCTCAAAGAATTTCACTTTTTTGAGGTACTTGATTACAATTTAGAAACTTGTCGTAAAGAACGTAAGGAAAGAAGATTAGCACTTATTGCAAAAGTTCATGAAAAGATGATGTGCAAGACCTTGAAGCGAGCTTTGGATGAAGTATGTGTAGAAAACAAAAGGCTGCATGCGGAGCTAGAGGAAATTAGAAAGGCAAAACAGTAGCAGTTTTTTCGCCATTCTTACAAATATGTAATTTAGTTACATTTAGGATCATAATAAATAGTACCACATCTATATGTTTGGTGTAATATGAATATACGATTTCCGTGTTTGCATTAGCTATATAATATATTATTATTATTATAAGATTTTTATTATCATATCATGTTGGATTAATGTTGGATTTCTTTAGTTCAGTCAGTACTCCTACGCCAAATGCGCAGAACTAAAGACTCTCTAAACTTTGAAGACTACTTATTGCTCTCTTAAAAACTATGCTACTCGCATCTTTAGACACTAAAATATATTACGCTATGTTGTGTCTTTCCCCTTCAGTGCATTCAGCTTTAACTTAAGGTAGCTGTTAAGATTTTCAGGTTTTTACCCCTGTTTTCTTATATTTGAACACTTACGGATAATCTTTGCTGACGTTTCAGCCTAGAAGGTTTGCATATTTAATATAGTAATATGATCATCATGACCTTATGTCCTTAGCTCCCATTTTTCAGCAGACATTGCTCTTCTTCAGTCTATAACTGCATTTGCTGAACTTGGAGCTTCTACCAAACATATCGTGCCTTTGTCTCCTCAGGTATGGGAGTCTATAGATCTTAATACTACTTTTCAACTTTCAAAATGCTTTGAATTTCCAAAGTTTTTGGTCTTCAGTTACACTAAATTATAACTACTGCTCTATGTTCTCACCCTTAAACTATGGACAATGAAAGGGTTCCGTAGCACCATCAATATTCCAACTGCAGTGCAGTTTGTGTGCCCAAAGCTTTGATCTACTTCAATGTAAATGTCAAACTCGGATATCAAAGCAATGTTGAGTGTTGTTATGTAACGTACACTTAGATGTGAGCTTCTAATTCTACCGGTGTACATATATATTTGAATCTGATTTGTCCTAAGAAGCAGAAGGTACATGAATTTTAGCAGACCAGGCATAATCAAATGGTGCACCCTATTAATGTTAGTTAAGACTTACGATACAGATTGAGTTATAAAAAAACCTGCATTTTTGCCTCCAGTTCATTAGTAGATTTATTTTGATTTGTAGTATATACTCCTTAAGTGCTCCTTAAATATAATTTAGAGTGTGACAGATTTATAATCGGCATATGTTCGCTTGAGTTCACCTTCTCCTGCTTGAATTTGTGTAGTGAAGATCTTAACAATGGAGCAACAACAATGTTCTTAATGTGCTCACTTCAAAGGACAATTGAGGAGACATACAATTAATCAAAGGAGAAATTTTAGGGGTTTAAGTTCTAGCCAGAACACACAAGACGAAAACCTCTATGTTCCATCTTCTTTAAATGAATTTAGAAGGCAAACCATTGACAATAACATATTAGGCCGTCGTAAAAGTGGGCGACCTCCATTGCCTCCTAGACAAATTACTGATTTTGGTATGTTTGAAGGTAAATGTCCAATCCTATATTTTGACAAATTAGGCTTAGAGAAGTGCCAAAATCATTAGGTATATATTATTCCCTTAACAGATATGCAACGAATGGAGCGGATCAGAAAAGCTAGACAAAATCGGGAATTTAGAAGGAGACACCTTAAGTGGAGGAGATCATATTTACAGAGCCCAGTTGTATCTGTCCAGAATGAAACCGGTGGACTGAATTGTGGAAGTTACAACAACAAAAAAAGAAGAAATGTTATAGAGGAGGGTGAAAGTAGCAATCAGAGAAGATGTATACCAGAAACTACGTCTAATGATACAATAACAAGCACTGAAGTCAGAGGTATGTTTACAACAAGTTGTGGACAACTTTGTATGGGAATAGATCATAGATCTAGACTCGACTTTGTTTAGAAATAATTCTCTACATTAACTTTGTATTGGTAATACTAACAAGGTGTGTTGTTGAAGATGATAGTCTGATAGTGTAAGCAATATCTTTAGGATGGCATTTGGTTGTAGTGAACTGATGCTGGACAACACTAAGTGGCAGTTATTTCTAGCATATTAACCAGATTTATTCTTCTGCCGGAATTTTCAATTGGTTTGCATTGTCGTGGCTTTGTATCTTATAATTGCCGCTTTCTCTTATCTTGACATCTGTTTTGTCTCAATCAATACCACATGTTTTTGTTGCTCAGGTAGTAATAACTGAAAATTCGTGTCGTAAAATGTGGCCTTATGTTTTGGGCAGCTATATAGTTCAAATTGATGGCCGGGAACAGAGCCTTAAAATTTGCCTCGGCCAGCTTCGAAGGTCCAGCTTTGTATTTTTGTGATACTAATGAGTTCTGTATCCAATGAATGATAAACAAATAGTTGTTTAACAACTTCTTTTTGCTAGGACTACTTGGTACTTGGTAGAGTAAGCTTCTAAAGAAACGACCCTTAAGAGCTTATCAGTATTACTCTAAGTTATCATATTAATTGATTTCCTTTTGAAAACCATGAACTTCTGGAATCTTCTTATGAGTGGAAGGTGGAGACTCCATTTCGATTTTAGAATCATTTGTGATTAATATGTACTTTAGAATCATCAAGCACACCAACAAACTCAAGTTCATTTGCCTTTTTAATAAGTAATGCGTAAGATTTACCCAAGTGAGCATTATATATGGATTGTAGCTTATTTATGGTCTGTCCATACTGATTGATATACTATTTAAATGTACAGAACAAGACACTGATCCTGACCTGCAAAAGGGTGAATTAAACCCTAGACAGACAATGGGAAGCCGTAAGTAGCTAAAAGATACAGTGTATTGATTATATACACAGTTTAAGTTTTGCAAGCACTGACTGAATGATCATTTGCAGGGAAGTTTACTGAGCCGTGGAACTTTGGAGGACTGACAGAAAACTGCCCACACTGTTTTGCAAGAATGTGGAAGGAAGAGAGTGTTGGCAAGGGTCGCAAGAGAGGAACATATGAGTTCAGTTTGTGCTGTCAAAAGGGCAAAGTACAGTTACCATTCCTAAAAGACCCACAGACTTCCTAAAAGAGCTTCTGAACCCTAAAGGAGGACCAAAGTCAAAGAAGTTCAGACAACATATAAGAGCATATAATTCCATATTTGCTTTCACATCAATGGGTGGAAAAGTTGATACCACATACAATGACGGACATAGACCATACAACTTTCGGCTGAACGGTCAAAATTACCATAAATTGGGATCATTGCTTCCACCTGAAGGAAAACCACCGCGATTCATGCAGTTGTATTTCTATGACACTGATCAAGAAGTTGGTAATCGGTTGAGGTCATTATCAGGAGATGCTGAAAGCAATCTTGATCGTGATATTGTCGAAGGCTTCCAAAACATGTTATACGAACATATTGAGCTGGCAAAATTCCTCAAAACGTCTAGAGAAAGCCATAATCTTGCTCGAACACGCCCTGTGCGTATACTTCTGCGTGGTAGAAGGCAAAAAAATGGTCGACAATACAACCTTCCCTCGGAACTGAACTGGTAGCTTTAATTGTAAATGAAGGCGATGAACAAAAAGGGGAGCGTGACATAATAATTGAGGAACGCTGCAATGGGCTTAAGAGAATCTCTGAGTTACACCCAAGTTTCATGGCAATGCAGTATCCTCTCATATTTTGTTATGGAGAGGATGGCTTCCATACAGATATCAAGCACAGTGATGCTCACACAACCTCTAGAGTATGCAAAACTCTCACAATGCGGGAGTATTATGCTTTTCGGCTACAGGAGCAGAGCCTAAATGGGGAAATCTTGGAAGCTTTTGCTTTGCTACATTATGCAAGGCTAAGGCAACAATACACAGTGGATGCGTACACAAGTGTTGAAGAGAGCAGATTAGATTACCACTACCGCAACCAAAAGGATTTAAGGAAAGCTGCTATATCGGGACTGATAGATGCGATTTCACAAGGGGACACTACCCCAGCTTCCATAGGATTACGTATCCTCCTACCTGCATCCTTTCATGGTAGTGCAAGAAACCTGTTCCAAAATTACCAAGATGGTTTAGCAATTTGCGGTTGGGCTGGGCCACCTGATATGTTAATCACATTCACATGTAATAATCAATGGCCAGAAATAAAGGAATGCCTAAATCAATTGAAGGGCAAAATGCGGATGACAGACCGGAGGTGGTTTCCAGAGTATTTAAAATCAAGCTTGATGAGTTCATATGTGACTTGACAGTTGGTGAATTTTCCGGACCAATCCAAGCAGGTAAAGCTTTTAAACACAGTCCTCTTAAAACTTCCCTTAATTAGTGATTGTCTTGACCAACATCATCATTTTTTATTAGTCAGGTTAGTTATAGTACTTTGTGTTAAATATTGTGAGGATTTTAAATTTCATGTCCATGTATGCATGGTCAACCTTTAAAAAAATTTGAATCTCTTTGCCTGCATATTTTTCCTACTATTTACAAAAATTCTTTCACTGACTTATATTATGCATTTATATGTGTGAATGTGGAATAAGGGCCTGCATGAATTAGAATTTGTATAGGGAAAACGGAAAAGCGTTTTTGAAACAGTTTTGTCACCAAACATGCCTATGCATTTTGCGCTTCTTACTGTGGTATGAAAGTCAGAACTAGGGATGGCAATGGATTGAGGATCCTGCCCAGATCCTTTGGATCGGACCCTGTAGGGTAGGATATGGATCCTATTTTTTTGGACCCTACGGATATGGGTCGGATCTAGATCCATCTATTATCGAGAAGGATCAGATATGGATCCTAGGTTCAAAACCCAGATCCTACCCATGGATCCTGTGAATATATATAAATAAATCAAAAAATAAAAAATTACATTACAAGTGTAAATATTTTATGCTTATATTATTTTTTAATTGTTAGCTATGGTTTATTTATGAAAAACATCGACCTCTTAATCGAAGAGATCGACTTTATCTACCTTAATCTCCTCTCACTAACACTAATACAAGCTACCGCACTTAATAACTACATACTAACATGAGTAAATGCACCAACTTATGTCGATAAGTTTGTTTCTATCATGCAATATCTAGTATTATTCAATGTGCATTTGTCACCTTTAACTCTCGTCGATCGGTTGAGGGTCCCATTTTGAGCCTTTGCTCATTATTAACCTCTGCCGATATGGTGCTTGTAGTATTTTAGCATGGTTTGGATCATGCACATGGTGAAATCGTTTTATTATCGGTGTGGTGATACATTAAATATAGAAAATTACATCATAAGTCGTAAAATATTGCGAATTCACAATCCATGGCCCTTATCTGATAAAGGATCCACCGAGAATCCAGATCCTGCCCAGATCCACATGATTTTTGTAGGGTCGGATATGGGTCCTAAACATTTAGACCCGGTGGATATGGGTCGGATACGGATCTATGTAATAGATCAAGGATCTGGATCTGGATCTCAGTGGATCCTATCCAGATCCTACCCATTGCCATCCCTAGTTAGAACTAAGACAGTTCCTTTGACCAGTTGGTATGATTTGATTAGGCTTTTACTCCTGTAAGCGTAATTAATCTCTGATACTATGGTATTCTTTTTCAGTCATATATACAATAGAGTTCCAGAAAAGAGGCTTACCTCATGCACAAGATTTACTCTTTTTGCATCCTGATGCTAAGCCTAACACCCCGGAAGAAACCGACAAGATTATTAGTACTGAGTTACCTGATGAAGAAATTGACCCAATGGGATTTGAAGTTGTATTGCAGTTCATGATTCACGACCCATGTGGCGACTACAACACCGAATCATTATGTATGGAGAACGGAAGTTGTTCAAAACATTTTCCTAAGAGGTTTAACCCTGCCACAACAACAACCGAAGACGGGTATCCTGAATACCGTAGACGAGAAAATGGAGCTACTGCCATCAAGAGTAACGTATGTAGCTATTGACAACAGACCTGTTGTTCTACACAACATTGATTTGTTGGTGAAGTATCAAGCTCATATTAATGTGGAGTGGTGCAATAAGATGAGATCACTGAAGTACTTATTCAAGTACATGAGCAAAGGGCCAGACATGGTGTTGGCTTCAGTGCAAGAGTACACCAAACAAGTTAATTCCAAAGGGAAAGAGGAGGAGATAGTCGATGAGATCAAGAACAATCTGAAGTGCAGATATGTGTCTGCCTTTGAATCTAGCTGGAGGATATTTGGCTTTGAAATCCAATATAAACAGCCACCTGTAGAGAGGCTAAGTTTCTACTTGGAAGCGGAACAAGATATTGTCTTTAATGACAACGAGTCACTTGACGATGTTCTCACCAGAATTGGTGTAACTGCTGAGAAAATGGATGAATGGTTATACTCAAACAAAGATAAAGAAGCATCAAATAGGGTGCTCAGAAACGTGCAATCAGCAAGAACGAGATTGACCGAGTGGATGAAGGCCAATAAAAATTATGAGGATGCACGAGAACTTACATATGCCGAATTTCCAACCAAATGGACTTGGGTAGTCCCCAAAAAAGTCTGGAAAAGAAGAGAGAGATGGTTTAAGATCGGAAGAATGTACTTTGCACATCCAGCCTCTGGAGAGAAGTACTACTTTACGTCTACTGTTGAATATTGTACGAGGTGCAACTGTAGCATCTTCAGGTATAGCTGCTTTGTTATTAATATCAGACTGTACTGCACACTTAAGGTTCGCTATACCTATAGAATTGCATCCAACCTCGAGTTGCAATATAGTGCAAGGATCAAATTTGGCAAAGCTAATTCGAAAGGCAAGTCTTATAATATGGGATGAAGTACCTATGGTCCATAGACATGCGTTTGAAACTGTTGACCGAGCATTTAGAGATATTATGCAGTTGAATGATCCAAAAGCCAAGGAAAAAGTTTTAGGTGGAAAAACTGTATTACTTGGCGGAGATTTTCGACAGATATTGCCAGTTGTGCCAAAAAAGGCCGGATAGACATAATTGACGCAGCAATATTCAAGTCATTTAAAAAATGGCCGCATTGCACAATTTTCCGCCTCGAGAAGAACATGAGGCTACTACAAGGTGGTGCCAATCCAGATAGTCAAGAACTCATTGAATTCTCAAAGTGGGTACTCGACATTGGCGACGGTTTAATTCCTGCTACTAAAACAGAGGGTGAACATGAATCTACATGGATCAGAATTCCATCGGACATTCTAATGGAATACATAGGTGATCCTATAGCTGCAATGGTTGATAAAATTTACCCAAGCCTTTTGGAAAACTACGAAGACAAGCTATATCTGCAGCAACGAGCTATATTAGCTCCAACGAATGAAATTGTAGATGAGATCAACAACTATATGCTTAGTCTGATCCCTGGGAAAGAGACGTCGTGCAAAAGTGCTGATCGAATGTGTCCTGATATGCTCGTGTTTGACACACGTTTTGGCTTGTTTTTAATGCTATTTCGGGATGTATTATTGGTTTTTATGTTGTAATTCTCACAGAATTGATTTATGTGACTTATGTGAGAAAATGGCTATTTAGAGCCGATTGTTAGAATATGCAATCCTGAGAGTGAATGCCAATTTGAAGTGAGGTTGATAAATGAAATTCGAAGATCCGTTGCAAGATGAGCAAGATGTATCCAAGGAGCAGTCCGCGGATTGACTCGTGAAGAAAATCGAAGACGAGGCAATCGCATTTGACGCGGCGGTCCATGGCGGGCGACGAGAATAATCCTTTCCGTATTTTTTTCTATTTTCCGTATTTTATTGTTCGACACTATTAATACTTAGGTTTTACGTTTATTTTCAAAACTTTGCAACTCAAGACTTATTTTGGGATTATTGAAGAACTCTATGGAGACTAATTCCCCCATCTTGGTTATTGTGAATTGAAGCTACCGTTTATCGTCAGATTGTGAGATTATTACTTATTGTGAGTATTGTGAGTATTATCAATTCTTTTGCACTATAATTCTTATAGATTGTGTTTGTTCTTGGTAGGAGCCTACTAGTATTAGCAACTTATATGATCTAATTGCTAGGAAGTAGCAACTTTATCTTTCTAATTGATTGCTGATTCAACGTTAGATTGATTAAAGAGAGAATTGATATATATTTCGATTTGAACCACGTGTGTTTGAATTGTCTATCTTTGTTGATATTATTCTACATCTAATTGCTTCTATCAAAATATATCTAGGCGCGTGTTGTAGATTGATTGTTAGTTACGGTTGTTTATGATACGCTGATTCGTTCTAAATAACTACTAAAGGAAGAATAGAGATTTCGGTTTCGCAACAAAGTGCTCACATAAATAGATAAGTGATTTTGAAGGATCAATTGATAAATCGGTAGTGGATTGAAACAAGAACCAATGCTTGTCTTTTAATTGATTTCCAACTTATTTGTTTATTACTTAGTTTAATCAACTTTCAAACAAAACCCCCCCAATTGGTTACCCAATCTACATTACATACATTAACAATAACTAATTCCCTGTGGATACGAACTTGATTGCCTTACTACATAAATTTAGGATAAGTATTGAATTAATTTGGTGCAACCCACGACAATTGCCTACCATGTCCACAATCCAGAGAATCGGCACATATGGCATACCTCTATCCAGTAGAGTTCTTGAATACTCTCAAATTCCCAGGTCTACCAAATCATGAAATCAAGTTGAAAGTAGGATGTCCTATTATCTTGCTAAGGAATATCAATCAATCTGCAGGGTTATGCAATGGAACAAGGCTTATTGTTAACACAATACATAACCGCGTCGTTGAGGCTACAACTGTAACAGGCACAAACATTGGGGAAAGGGTCACCATACCAAGAATAGAAATGTCGCCTTCAGACACAAAGTGGCCGTTCAAGTTGAAGCGAAGACAATTTCCTGTTAAGGTGTGCTTTGCAATGACAATCAACAAGAGTCAAGTTCAAACTTTTGAGCATGTAGGAGTGTACTTGCTTGATCCTGTTTTTAGCCATGGACAATTGTACGTTGCAGTGTCAAGAGTTACAACTAGAAAAGGGCTCAAGATAATAATACCCACAGACCAAGAAGATGAAGAGGCTAGAACGAAAACAAAAAATGTTGTCTACAAGGAGATATTTGATGAGCTGTAATGTTTACACGAAGATAATCCTCATAAAAATTTGTAACATGAACTATTGGCTGCTTCATTAAATTATAGTGGCAATTTCAACACTTTGCAGAAGTATACTTTCTTTTCTGAAAAAATATGTTCTGAAGAGTCTTTTATGGTGCACCATTGAAGGACAGTTGTGTCTGCAACATTATATATTGCGTCAAAATATTTTATCTTCTTTCAGGTTTCATTTAAGTTTAGTTGCTAAATTATAGGTCACCAGAAAATCAGAACACAGGGATCTGGTACAAGGAACTGTACGCTGCAAAAGGTAACTTTCGTGTATTAATATACAATTTCTCATTGCTTATTAGTATTTTTCATTTATCTTAGCTAATTTGCAGTTGATCTCTAATGCCCCTGCAGAGATCCGCGATGGAATTATTGTCAAATTCACGCAAGAAAACAAGAAACGCTGATTAGAAGAGAAAGCTCCACATTAACTTCCTAATCAACAAAAAACTGGGAAATGTCGATGAACTATGACCCACTTGCAGCAGAAGACATAAAGCTTTTTGAGGTCAGCTCTTTAACAATCCGCTGAAACATGAACCTGATCTTTTTGAGTGTCACTTTTCAATTCAAGACATAAGACCTGCTAACTGCAATTGAACAAATTGTTGAGTAATCGGCTTGGTTGGTCTTATGACTCTTTCCATAGGAGTATTAGATTTGTTGAGTGAACAAATTTGGGATTTGTGTCATCAGTGTTCTTTCACTTATTTGTTGTAGGATCATATCACTACTACAAAATCGACTATAGACGTCTGTAGATAGACATCGGATATAAAAAAAATGATGTGTATAAGTGTCCAGTGGCATTTTTGCAATTTTGACAAAATAATAGACATGAGTTTTTAAAAAAAAACTGATGTCTATTAATAGACATTAGATTTTTGTAAAAACTGACGTGTATTGTAAGTGCATAAACATCATGTTTTTCAGAAAACCCGATGTCTACTAATGTTCACTTATCTCGAAAATATCATACATCCCACATTAGTGTATACTGTATACATCTCAACTTCTTTTACTGCCCTCTCAAAAAAAAAAATTACTCTTTCACTCCATCATAAATCCAACTCCTTATTTCTTTCTGTTAACCCTTCTTCTCTCTATCACTCTCCTCATCTTTTTCTGAGAAGACTCTATTGATTCGTAACCCTCCCATCTTCTTGAATTTACAGATCTCCACCTTCAAACTCTATATTTTCTCTCAAAATCTACTTAAAACCACTACCTTATTGATAATACGGCGCTAGCTACACCAAGGTAACATCACTTATTTTTTCAATAATTTCAATTACATGATAACAAATATAGATCCGATTTTCACCTTCCCCCTACATATGATTTTTTTTAAATCTCCGTTCAAAAGGTATATGTATTAATTTCCTCTTTTAAATCAAAGATTTGTAATTTCAATTCTTAATTATCTAAGGATTCAAATTTAGTTTCAATTTATTTTCGTCGATTTTTGTTTGTGCCTTGAATAATTTCTACTTAAAACTAATCGTTGTCTTTGTTTATGTTTATCTTATCGCTGTCTTTGTTTATGTTTATCTTTTCTCAGATTAAACATCCTTATTGTTCAACCAAAATCTAAGATTGAAGACGAAGAGTTTGAGAAGTTTCTTCTAGATCCGTTTCTTTTTGTCATCACCTGTTCCAGATCTACTTTTAGATCTTTGAGTTGCATATTTTTTTTGTTTTATTTTTTAGTTTACCTCTAAGCTTGTAGAATTTTCATTGCTCTTGTGATATGGAGAACACACATAATTTGTACTATGTATTGATTGGTTTGAGATGTTACTGAAAGTTGAGCACCCTTCGTTTGCTGTATCAGTGCACCCTCAAATACATATTCGTATATGTCTACGTATGTGCTAGTATTGTATCAGGCTATTTTTTTTTTAAATTACCTAGAGAATAGACATCATATTTCCAAAAGAGCTGATGTATAAATTTCCAATAGACATGGGTTTTTTCAAGGAAGTCTGATGTCTATTCGACTTATAGACATCAGTTTTTTTAACAAAACCCATGTCTAAAAAAGTTAAGCACATGGGACTTAAATCTGACGTCTATCCCCTTAGGAATAGACATCATCCAGCTCAACGTCTAGCCCAAAACTGACGTCTATACGTAAAAAAGTGTGATGTCTATGTGGCGTTTTGTAGTAGTGTATGCACAAGGCTGGAGACGTCTACTTTGCACAAGTATTCTGAGATGGTGATGCTATGGACTTTTCATACTATACTGTCTATTTTCGACTGCCTGTCGAATGTTGGTATTCTTTTCATGTTGGATTACTAGGTCTTCCATATGCAGTTACCCTTTTCTATTTCTCAATGCAATATAGAAGTTTTGAACTTTTCCATTCAGGTGATATAATTTGCTGGCCTACTGTGCATATAATAACTACTGATGTTTTATTTAACGTCGCTGCCTCAGCTACCTTTAGATCATGTAAAAGCGAAGACAAAGTGTAGATTCTACGGATGGTCTCTATAACGACGGACACGCGAGTCGTGCAATGCTTGCACTAGGATATGAGTCGCCACCAAACAATTGTGGGGTGTTTGGAAACCATGCAATGCGATCTTGTACCTTTTTACCGAGAGACTACGTAGACGCTAGGTGATTCTGTACCCATTGAGCATAAACACTTGGAGAAGCGAGTTATGCCAAGTACAAAACACTTTCGCGAGTCGTTTACCGAAAGGGACAAACCGAGGGACGTATGGAACACAATGCACATTGTGCCCTACACCAATATGCAGTCTACGGATCGCAAGACTGGGTTTGGGGGTGGCGGTACGTGTTGGGAATCCATAAGACACCCAACCCCGCTCACGTATAACGACCTCTACTAGTTGAATTATCATTTACAAGTCGTCGAGAAGTTAGGCATGCAAGTTACAGTCATTTACATGTTATATACAACCTAATAAAATTTAGCAAAGTCGGTAGTTTTAGAACATAAAACTAGATCTTAGGTCACAAAATTATTAAGGTTGATTGAAGGTCCCTAGCTACCAATTGTCCAAGCGCTTTGCGCTGTGTATATTAGGCGTGATTCACGTAATTTGTTTTTGATCTAAATCTTGGTTAGGCAAAATGTAAATCTATGTCAAAAGCATTAAAACTGCGCATGTAAAGAAGAGGTAGAAGATGGGAATAAAGTAAATGATGAGTTTAGAAAAGAGGGGGTACCCTTAGGACTTACGTGTGTCCGCGATACCACTACTTGCTCTACTATGCTTCGAGATCGCTGCGTTGATCTTTAGTATGCGTCGTAGGGGCTAGATGTGATCTTGGAGCGATGCGTTGCTCTTTGGACGTGGGTGTTTGAGAGGGGCTTTGTTTGTGTTGTGTGTATTGTGTTTAGGGGTGTCCTAAAGTTTAAGGGTGCCTTAGGGTTTTGGGGTTGTGCTAGGGTTTCTATGTGTAGGTCGATAGGGTTTTTGGGTTGCTAGGGTTTTTGAAGTTGTTAGGGTTTTGTGGTGGCTAGGGCTTTTTGGTGGATAGGGTTGTTGTGGTGGCTGGGGTTTTAGTGGTGGCTAGTGTTGTTGTCGTGGCTAGTGTTTAAGTGGGAGAGATGACACTACAACAAAAACAGTGCTTTAAGGACGCTTTTTTGGTGAAATCTCGACATCAAAAAGCGTTAAGAATTTTCTCCTGGACGCTTCCAAAAAGCGCCCTTAATTTCAGTGTCACTATTTTCTGGCGCATTTTTGCGTCACATTTTGACGACATATAGACGCTTTTGGACGTCCCATTTTCCAGAAATTGTAATCACTAAAAAGCGCCATCATTTTTTTGGGACGCTTTTCTGCGTCAATAAATAACTTTGGAAATATTTGACCACAATGCTTTCCAGCAACAAAAAGCGTCCATATTTGAGAAATCTTACATAATACAATATATACAATTTGTAATAATCTATACATTCAATGCACATCAAAATATAATGTACAAGGAGCTGGAGACCTGTATGTAGTACGTAGCTCAAATTGAATTCAAGATTTGAATAACAAATATATTAATATATAATTTCAAACATTCACACATTGACTAGTCCAAAACACAAGTATAAATTAAAATATAATTACATAAAATGCTGAATATAGCAAAATCAAAACACTAGTCCCCATCAAACATTTTAAAACAAGTGCTATTTATCGTCCAAATTAAAACATAGAGAATGTATAGTAACTTTAACAAGAAACATTCAGCTATAACGTGGTGGCTCTAATCTGTTGACATGAGGATGACTACAGATTCTTTCCGACCAATTCACTTCCACCATTAGCGCTTGAAGTATTCATCAAAACCTGCAAAACATAATTAAACATGTAAAGAAAATTATACATCTTTATGATAATTTGGCCTATTAGTCTCTAAAGAGGCAAGGGAGATTTATTCACTTGTATGTCCATAACCTAATGGGTTCCCCTTTTGCAGTAATCTGTAATCCCCCTCTTTCCATTAATTTGATTTTAATTTAATTTTTTTTAAGAGAAGATTTTAATTTAATTGAGTATAAATGTTTGTGTGATTCCAACAAGTGTCAACAGAGGTACAATAATGTCGTGGCATGGACTTGCCCATGGTTTGTGTTTAGCCCTATCCCACAGTGGCATTTATGCTAAGCATGTAATGCTTTCTACCCTCCTAGCCTTTGCCTTTTCCTTGCAAGGACTATGTTCATATGTTTATCTTTAATTGTCAATCAGAGAGCACCTTGCCAACTCTTGCTCTCTAATACGCACCATGGTCCATGGAGACTCTCCCAGGTTCTCATTTACTAAAGATATTTGGGGTGGAGATATGGTGTGTGAAGATGTGTCAAATAAGGGGGATGGAGAGGTGTATTTATAGCGTGGTGATGCTAGGGTTTTAGGGTGGAAACCTAGGCTAGCCGGCCACCTAGGGTTTCGTGCATGAAGCCCACGGTGGCGTGCGTCTAGCGCACGCGCGGACTGGCTTGCGCGACTGTTTTGTAACGATCATATGTCACTCGTCTATGGCTCAAATAAGGCGTATGACCTATCGTTGGAAAGCTAAGACAATGAAGTTTCTCGTGACGGGTTATTTTAAAGCCAATTTCTTATGGTTTAGGAGTTATTCCTGTTTGAAATTGAGGTTGTGTGTTTGAGGAGTTGAAGTGGGTCAAATTCTTCTTTTTTTAAAAATGGGCTATTGATAGCATGGTTTTAGGTTGAAGCGTGTTAACAGACTCACGACAACAGTGGTTCACATAGTAGAGCAAGTAGAGGCAGTTCACAGTATAATGTCCTTTCATCATCGGGCATTTGGGTAGGGACAAATGCAGGTGTCTACAGAAGCCCCCACTTTGACCGAGGCTTGGATTAGACGAAAGTCAAAGTATGTAAATCGTGCAAACGGGATGCGAATGCATGTGGAGGGTCGTTTAAGGTCCAGTAGACCGCCGGTGCGTTTTTAGAGGTTTGCCAACCAATAAGAAGACATACCTCATGTTTATAGTCAGTGCGACTGTGGATGATGTTAAGGTCGATGCGACCGTTGGATAGCATTGTGTAAGTTGCTGGTTGTACTTGTAGTGATTTTTGAATGTCGGAAGTGGGTCCGATGTTACTTGGTGATTATGTCAATGTTTAAGGTCAGCGCGACCGCTGATTGTTTCTTGTGATTTTTTTTGCTTTTATCGGAGGTGGGTCCGATGTTCCTTGATCATGGTGGAGTTAGGTCCACTGCTGTTGATGGTATTTCGCTTGAGATGTCGAAAGTGGGTTCGACGCTGCTTGATCATGGTGATGTTAGCTCCACTACTGTTGATGGTATTTTGCTTGAGATGTCGAAAGTGGGTCCGACGTTGCTTTATCGTAGCGGAGTTAGGTCCGTTGGTGTTGAATATAGAGTTTTGCTAGATGCTCAAGTTTAAATTCGGTGCGACTGGTACATGACTTGAAGTTGTGTGATCTCAGTTGGCCTATGCTGGATTGACAGATTCAAGGGCAGCCCCTATTCTTGCATGAAAGAGGAGATTATGGAGCAATTGGATGTCGCTTGTACCTCTTGTTTGCCAGTTGATCATGCATGTTGAAATTCTTGTGCGAGCAAGGAGATCGTGGCGCAGAGGTGTGTTCTTTTGACCTCGCCGTGCCAATGTTTGTAGAGTAGTAGTGGTAGGCGATTGAATCTTGTCTTGTGGGTGGGCGAGTGATGCCTAGTACTCATGGAAGGATTTATGCAAGTAGTGTGCAAATGTATGTCATGTGATGAATAACAAGTGATGCCTAGTGCTTGTGTAAAGGGTTGTACATGTTGTGTGCAAGTGTTACTGACGCGATGTAATGCAATGTTATAAAATGCAATGCAATGATGTTATGCAACTCAGATTAATGCAACCTAGACTCGAGCTACATTCAAATGTGAAATGCGAAAAAATGCAGGCCAGGGGTATCACGATTTCCCCCAAAAGAAATAAAGGATGAAAGAGATGGTAATCTTCGTGTAATTGAGGTTTCCCCTAAAAGAAAAAAATGGTGAAAAAGGTGAGTAAAAGTTGTGATTGTCCAACTTATGGTTACAGCGCATAGTGATATTCTTACTGTTGGAGGATGATCTTTGTGCTTGCTGCGGAGCAAGGCTTTGTCTTTGTGGTGGCACAAATGTATGCATGTGGTGGCACACGGCTTGATTCTTAAGGTGGCTCAAGGGTTAGTGTTTGCGGCGGCGCAATATCTGATGATTCCAAATGGACGAGACGTGCTGCTCGTGATTACGATCGTTCTTATCTTGGGTCGACAAAAGATTCCATGCATGGGCAAGGGAAAAGAAAAGTCCAAGAATTTGGAATGTGGAGTTCGGTAGTTGTGGCTGGCTCAATGAGACCTTGTCGCCTTGATCCTTGATGTTGGACCAAGTGGGATGTAATTCTGAAGGCAAGTTGGATGCGACTGGCCAAGGGTTATGGCTTGTATTGTGGGTGGAAAAGGAGAATTCAGACCTATGCGTCGGCCTAATTTGAAAAGGGTAGGTTAATAACGTGGGTTAAGATTTCCATGTCATTTAGCACTATGGAAAAAAAATCGGAGAATGCATGCATGGCGAGCTTGATGAGCGATCCTCAAAATTCCTAGAGTCTTACCTTTGCGATTATTATCCGTCGTGCGGAAGAACTCTCGCGGTGAATCAACAAGTGTCAAGTTCTTGATTAGAAGTGCACGATTGCGGTGGCGTGATTTGCACCATCTTAAGGAGGACTTTTTCGGTGATTTTGTAGCTGGCTTGGGTGACACATGACGGATGTGCATGAAGGCTCTGACCCATTTTACCCCAAATCGTGTTGACTTGACCATGTTAGGAGTTAGAAAGACAAATTTTGCTTGATCTTTTCAATTCTCTTCCTATTGAGGGATGCTTTCACTTGTTCGTGGAACTTGTTACATATTTCAGTTAGAATCTGGCTCTAGCTTCAGAAGTTTGCCCTTTTTTTTATTAGCCATTTTTCATTTTGGCTCCACTTTTTTAGGTCTTGCCACTTATTAGTTTGAAATTTGCAGTTAGTGGCTCCACTTTTTTAAGTCTTGTTGTTTCGGTCAAGTCAACACCTTTACGCAAGCTAAGAAGTTGTAGGATGAAAATGAAAAGGCTTTTGGCATGGAGACTTTGCGGGCTACCAAAGAAAATGGACTGAATCGTTAAGGAATCAAAGTCATTTATGTAGTTACAAATTTTTACCTCCAGTCATTAATCGTGCAGTGTAAGACAGATTGGGATTCGTCGTTGGATGCTCATGAAAAATATGGTAAACCAAAAGCTCATTTATTCCATCAGCGGAAAAGAGAAATTTCAATCTGTTGGAGGTATCTATGCTAGACATGGAAAGGAGGTAAACAAAACATGCATGAAACCTTTTGTCGTGTGGTTGTGTCTCGAAAGACTGCCTACGTATCCACTAGCGCGTGGAATCAAACCAAACGTAGTTCGAAAAGAACGTTCGTTGTTGATGTCGTTGATGGTAGCCTCGTTGTAGTGATGCGTGTCCTCATCGCCTTTAGCTTTCGTGCAATGTAAGCTTTTGAGTTCAAGACATAGTGCATGAATTTTGCTACCTCTTTGATTTTCGGGATGGTAATGTCGAGAACTTGTAAAAAAAACTTAACATTGACGAGAGGAACGTGCGACCAATCTCGAAGTGGATTGTGGATCCATAGAGAAGTAGTAGTCGTCCCTCAAACCATTGGCGCTTCAATTGAGTTGCTTAAAAACGTGGGTCGGGGTCACCGAGTTGGACAAGGTGTTGACGATCTTATGTATGTAGAGATCGAACGGTCGTGAAGAGTGAGCTTCAACAACGGAAAAGAAGGAGGTGAGGAGTGGGCCTCGATGATCTTAGGTGGCTAAGATCGAAACAAGTGCAATGTGTCTGATGTGTACGAATACGGATAGGCGTATGGACGGGATACAAAAATTCTATGGTGAATTGAACGAGAAGTAGGCCTCGAAAATCCTAGGTGGCTAAGATCAATTTATATGGTTCGGATTTTCATAAGTCGTTGTACGGAATTGTTGAAAAATGGTTGATGAGTGGGTCTAAAAAATCTTAGGTGGCTAGGGTTGAAAGATACGGATTGACGTGTCGTTAAGTTTTCAAGTTTTGGGCAAAAAATAGTGAGGGGTGGGCCTCAAATATCCTAAGTAGCTAGGGTCGTTGATACGGATTGACGTATCGCTAAGGTGCGGATTTTTGGGAAAAAAAGAGCGAGGAGTGAGCCTCCGAAATCCTAGGTGACTAGGGTTGATGATACGGATTGACGTATCGAAAAAAATGTGAATTTTTGTGTAATAAAGAGTGAGGAGTAGGAGTGGGTCTCAAATATCTTAGGTAGATAGAGCCGATGATATGGATTCACGTATGAGATAGACATGATGTGTTTGACATGATGCATGACGTAACTTGTTTTTTTTTTTTTGTAGGTTCGATGCATGGGTTGTGATGGATGTATGCATGCATGCATGTGATCATACAAGTCGTACTGCAAAAACGCGTGTAATGGAACGGGTTCCTAGGATGCATGAGTTCGTAGTTAGGTACAAACTTGACCCTACATGAGACGGTTTGTCCTAAGAATAGTATGGACTAGGATGATGCATGATTTAGATGAGTAGGGGTGGACCTAGATGATATGCAAATGTATGGTGCAAGACGCGGGACATGACGTATGTATATATGTATGCAGCAAGCTATGGTTGTGTATGCGTTACACGGCAATGCGGTATTCAAGAATACAGCATGGAGTGCAATGAGTTTGACTCAATTTTGTGAGTGCAATTTGGGTGCGAGGTTTATAGGCGCATGTTTGTGTATGTGTTGAAAATGATTCAAACAAATGTAACGTGATAACCAATCTTCGAGTCTCACCCACTTTGAACAAAAAGTCCCCGGTGGAGTCGCCACTGTAGATTCCACGGTGGTCTCTATAGCGACGGACGCGCGAGTCGTGCGATGATTGCACTAGGATAGAAGTCACCATCGGAGAATTGTGGGGTGTTTGGAAACCATGCGAAGCGATCTTGTTCCTTGTTACCGAGGGACTACGTAAACGCTAGGTAAGTCTGTACCCATTGAGCATAAACGCTTGGAGAAGCGAGTCATGCCAAGTACAAAACACTTTCGCGAGTCGTTTACCGAAAGGGACAAAACCGAGGGACGTATGGAACACAATGCACATTGTGCCCTACACCAATATGCAGTCTACGGATTGCAAGACTGAGCTCGGGGGTGACGGTACGTGTTGGGAAGCCATAAGACACCCAACCCCGCCCACGTATAGCGGCCTCTACTAGTTGAATTATCGTTTACAAGTCGTCGAGAAGTTAGCCATGCAAGTTACAGTCATTTACATGTTATATACAACGCAATAAAATTTAGCTAAGTCGGTAGTTTTAGAACATAAAACTAGATCTTAGGTCACAAAATTATTAAGGTTGATTGAAGGTCCCTAGCTACCAATTGTCCAAGCGCGCGCTTTGCGATGTGTGATTCACGTAATTCATTTTAGATCTAAATCTTGGTTAGGCAAAATGTAAATCTATGTCGAAAGCATTAAAACTGCGCACGTAAAGAAGGGGTAGAAGATGAGAATAAAGTAAAAGATGAGTTTAGAAAAGAGGGGGTGCCCTCAGGACTTACGTGTGTCCGCGATACCACTACTTGCTCTACTATGCTTCGAGATCGCTGCGTTGATCCTTAGTCTGCGTCAAAGGGGCTAGATGTGTTCTTGGAGCGATGTGTTGCTCTTCGAACGTGGGTGTTTGAGAGGGGCTTTGTTTGTGTTGTGTGTATTGTGTTTAGGGGTGTCCTAAAGTTTAAGGGTGCCTTAGGGTTTTGGGGTTGTGTTAGGGTTTCTCTGTGTAGGTTGACATGGTTTTTAAGTTGTTAGGGTTTTGTGGTGGCTAGGGTTTTTTGGTGGCTAGGATTGTTGTGGTGGCTAGGGTTTTAGTGGTGGCTAGTGTTGTTGTCATGGCTAGGGTTTAAGTGGAAGAGATGAGGTGAAAAAGAAGCAAATATTTGGGGTGGAGAAATGGTGTGTGAAGATGTGTCAAATGACGGGGGGGGGGGGGGGGGGGGTAGGCTAGCCGACCACCTAGGGTTTCGTGCATGAAGCCCACGGTGGCGTGCGTCTGGCGTGCGCGGACTGGCTTGCGCGACTGTTTTGTAACGATCATATCTCACTCGTCTATGGCTCAAATAAGGCGTATGACCTATCGGGGGAAAGCTAAGACAATGAAGTTTCTCATGAAAGTTTATTTTAAAGCCAATTCCTTATGTTTTAGGAGTTATACCTGTTTGAAGTTGAGGCTGTGTGTTTGAGGAGTTGAAGTGGGCCAAACTCTTCTTTTTTGAAAATGGGATATTGACGGCATGGTTTTAGGTTGAGACGCATTTGCTAACGGACTCACGACAACGGTGGTTCACATAGTAGAGCAAGCAGACACAGTTCACAGTTCACAGTATAGTGTTCTTTCATCATCGGACATTTGGGTAGGGACAAATGTAGGTGTCTACACAAAGCCAATGTATATTCATGCTGAAAAGACATTTAGGCCACAAAGACTTTTACAAATACCAGAAAGGTATGTAACCCATCCTGAACTTAAACATTATAATCAAACCCTCCCTTAATGCCTTCACTCACCATATGCAGGGCTACTAATGTGAAACTGAATATATGGATTCTTGGAGATCTCAAGATTTCCAATGCTGCATTTGTTAGAACTTTGGATACAGTTTAATTGATGACAATATCAAAATGCCAAATGTTAACAGTTACTAATGCCCTGCAGAGATTCACGATGGAATTGTTGTCAAATTCACGCAAGCAAACAAGAAACACTGATTAGAAGAGAAAGCTGCACATTAACTTCCTATTCAACGAAAAGCTGGGAAATGTCGATGAACTATGATCCACTTGCAGCATTTCACGGAAAACTTTTTGAGGTCAGCTAATACTTTATTGGATCAAGGGTAAACAAAACAACAATAATGTGAAAAACAAAATGTTGGTGACCGTTTCCATATAAGGCCAAAATTTATAATCAAAACACAACTCTACTCAATCACTGTCACCCATCTTCTATTCTGCCAGATTTGATGTGGCCGTACCTCAGTAGCATCTACAAAATATTACCTTGAAACTTTGGAACAGAAATGGCATGGACACCATTAACATGAACCCGGACAACCCTTCCAGTCCACCAGCCGCCATCCAAAAACACATCAACAACATCATCGACATCAAAATTACTTCTATGAATAACATTAGGAGTAGGCCTCAGATAGCTAATATAAACAATATCCGTCCTAGGATAGAGTTCATCTTCATCTTGAAGAGAAACATATCGTAGATAATATAAATTATCATTAAGAGGGCAAACAATAGTAGCAACATGGAATAAACTCTCATAACCAGTTTCCGGAATCATAACTACAACCTCTTGATCAGCTAAAAGGTAGTCAGCCATAGTAAAAAAAAAACCGAAATAGACTTTGAAACACATTTTATATTTATACCTTAAAGAAAATGCAACACACACACACACTAAATTAACCCGCTTTTATAATGCAATAGCTAAGCATACCATTACTAAAAAAAAAAGATGTTACAGACCCAAACATAAATTCAATTTAGGTTATAGAATTAATTGCAAAATAAAACTACATTTACTTATTCTAACAGTCTGTTTCAATGGAATTGACTATGACATTAACCAAATAATGTCAACGCACAAACTCCATGAACAGTTGAATAGCAAGTTCAGGCTTAAGAATGGTCAATGATTATGTTCTCATAAACCTTGGGGAAGTGCGGCAACAACAATCTGACAAAGAAAACCTCAGCCGATGTAGCTTTAACATATGCCCCGGCCACTCAAACGTTTCCTGTTCTTGAACTGTTCCATTACGCTTCTTCTTTCAACTCTCAATTCATCTTCGTCTGCTCTTAAAAGCAGTAAAAATTATGATTAAGATTGTTTTCAATTTTTCTGATTGTCCGATTGTTTAAAAAAAATTCTATCCTATCCTATTTTGCAGATTAACAGATTGTTAGGAGGGAAGGATTGTTAGCATGGCTATTTGGAATCAAGTATGTGGTCTTCTGATATCATTCAGTTTGATTAGAGAATTCAATTGTTTTGCTTCAGTGCCAACTAATTTTCTGATCTCTGACAGAAGTCAAATTACATCTCATTTTTTGATCCTAAGTCAGAGTTGTTAGTACAGAAGTTCTAATTTTCTGAACACAACAGGAATGAATTAATTTTCTGATCTCTGACAGTAATGCTTTTGTGATATATATGCAACTATGTCTAATATGGGCAAGTATAATACCGTTGAACATCTTCAAAAATGTCAGAGTGGAAGATTAACCTTGCTTAACTGTGTTTGATGTAGGTCCCAACACATACCAGCTGTCCGAACGTACAAAAATATGAAAAGTGTCCAGCTCTATGACCCAAGTGAAAGTGATGCAACACAAATATTACAGGAAATGCCACGCATGTAAAAAATTAGGTAAGTCCATTATCTTTGAACTTCATTTTTAGAGTGCATGTGTTTGGTACACAATCTGTTTTTAGAATATATGCTTTTAGCACCATTAAAAACAAAACACTGAACAAAAACTTATTGAAGTTAACTCAAAGGTTTCACTATGGAGAACACAAACTGTTACATTCAACAACTAAGCATAGTATAAGTAATGAAGCTGCCCTACTCAGTCACCAAAACCCACCCACCGTCTACCATTTCTTGGCGCTTATGGAGAGAATACTTCCTGTGATGAGAAAACTCCCCGTACATCTCAAAGTGTACTTCATAGCGCTTCTCATCCCTATTATAAGAGACAACCCGGCCTTTCCACGCCCATTATCTTTATAAGCTTCAACAACATCGTCCACCTTATGCTTAAAAAACCCAAGATGTGGAGGAATAGAACGAATATTGTCACCGTGTAAAATGTCCCTTAGATGACAGAAACCATCTTCGGTGAGGAGCTCATCAAAACGTACACAGTAGCGGCCACCACTAAGGCAGAACATTATAGTTCCTACGAAAAAAGAACCCAGAAAACCGATTTCGGGAAACATCACCTCAACCTTATCATGCCTTTTAAACAAGTTTGCCATTTTGGTAAGTAAGAGGAGGATAGACATAATAGAAGGGAAAAAAATCCAACGAAATTGCAATGACAAATGATGATTGCCACATGAACATAGCTTTATATAGCGACCAATTAAGACAAACAGGCACATAAAGCTGCATGGCAGTTAAAGGAATGAAAAACGAAAAGACCAGCCTAGTAAGACAATTAAGGAATGTTTCAGGCTATTATTAACCACTATTAAAATCTGTAACTGCCAAATGAAAAATTGAATAAGAAAAACAATAGCTGACCGCAATTAAAGACCTACTAAAATCAAAAGACTAAAATTAAAATACCCAAAACAGAAAAGCAAAGCAAAAAGACCTACTAGAACCAAAATACCATAATTAAAATACAAATCTATAACAAAAAACAAAGATTTAATCTAAAAAGGAAATAATCAAATTAGTTCACAAAACTGACAAAAAAGAGAGGAAAAGCAGTCAAGTTAAAACACCATTCAAATCTTACAAAGGGTTTAAGGAAAAAGTCTAAAAAAGGAAAACCATTAATAGCTAAACATAATTGACGAAATTTAACAACGAACAGTCTACCATTATTCCAAAAATTTAAAGAAAACCAATTACTACAATAATTAATCTAAACCATAAGTACACATATTAGTCGTACATCTCTGAATAAAATCTCACAAATCCAATCACTAAATACACATAAAACAAGAAATCCGTTCCAATCACAAGTTAACTTAACATCAGAGATCCAAGTTGAATTCTACAAGTTCAATATTCAAGGGCTCCAAAAAACAAAAAACAACTGCCAACACAGAGAGTCCAAATTAACCAACTAACTATCTCCAAAAACAAGTATGAAATCACATGGGAAGAGAGAATTCAAAACAGGTTTCACACAATCTATCTAGATGACGCTACTCGATTCCCAGGTAAGAATTACAATCCCAATTATCTTATATTGCATTCTCACAATCAGTGTCTTCAAGAATTTATGTAATTTAGCATGTTGAATAATTACTTTAGCGTATCAAGTTATGTACTTTAACGTATCAAGTTATGTACTTTAGCATATTGATGTACTTTAACGTATCAAGTTATGTACTTTAGCATGTCGAATATGTACTTAACCGTAAGTTTTTTACTTTAAACAATTACCGGTGATTCTATTCTATTAGTATGTTTGAAATTTCTATGGCAATCCTTAAACATAACATATGTAACTATTTCGTCGTCTTCTTACTTTTACTACATTTTCAATAGGGAGATCACATACATGCACAAATAAAAAGACCAGAGATTCCAGAATACAGCGAAAAGGTCAAAGAAGGGAAGATGTACACATTCAAACATTTTGACATCGAGGACGAAAAACCAAATTACAAGCCTGTAAGTACACCAAACACTCTTCTAATCAACTTTTTCACATCCATACTAGAAGAAGAAGAGAGCAAAGAACAGATAGCAGCACACAAGTTCGAGTTCTGGCACCTACACAAAATCGAAGAAAGGGTTAACAAGACAAACATCCTAATTGGTAAGCTATTCAAATACAAGCCTACATACTTCCAAATTTCAACTAACACTTACATAAAAGGTGAAGAAAACCTTATCCTGACAGATAATCTAATTTAATGCAGATGTCGTTGGAATATTAACTGAAGTACTCCCTCCGTTCGTATTTAAACTTCCTACTTTCTATTTAGGAGTGTTCATCTTTAAACTTTATACTTGGAATCTTTCCTTATTTGTATATATAAATACCAAAACACCAAAAGTGGAAGTGGGACATACCCCTATGTGTAGTTTTACACCAAGTGGACCCTAAAATTCATTCTTTATTCTACTTTTCTTAAAAACTGTGTTCCGACCCTACGCGTTTTATAGCCGAACGGAGGGAGTAGGCGACAAAATTGATATCCCAACTCGAGGACGAAGCAGTGACCTGCGTAACATCAAAATAGAAAATGAAAGGTATATAACATCATATTGCGAGAGGAATGAAAAGCAGAGCCATTGTTAGCAACCTGCCATTGACTTGTTGTACTTTAACATATCAACAAATTGATAAAAGAATATACCGTAGTCAAACAGTTCATGTCTCATGCATCATATCGTACCCAAAACTTATGCGTTACCTTAAAACCAATATCACAAAAACTAATGCAATGACAACAGGGGCATACAGGTACAAGTAGTATTGTAGGAAGGTGCCGATGATATGGTGAAAACAGAAAATGCAGAGGGTCAAGGAGCAGCAAAAAGAATAGTCATCACGTCCACAAAAGTCAACAAGTTCGAAGGTAATACAAACAAGTCCAACCTAACATAACTTCAGACCCGACGTACCTATTACAAACCTGACTTACAACCCGAAAAATAACAGGTCAATTCAAACTAAGCTCAAGTAATGCTACAAAAGTGTACTTCAACTTGGACATGCTAGAGGTAAAAACTTCATCAGATTTATACAATCCTTTTATAATCAGAGATATACTAACTAATAACAAAGAAAATAACATAAATCTACAGGGCAACGGAACTAAGGACGACACAAATGGTCCCTACAGTGAAAGAAGACGAGGACGCAATGTTCAAGAACAAATTGACAATCTATGAACTTTTAACAATGGACATACAAGGAGAGGTAAACCCACTTAAAAACACAACTACAACAATCATAAACCTCAAATATTCTAACTTGCAGAATGTAAAATATACTTGTTTCGGAACTATTGCCGAAGTAAGAACATACATGAACTAGCACTACCTATCCTGTGGACCGTGAAAGAGGTCATTAGATATGGATGGGAATTGTGATGGCTGCAACTAGGTCGTCAAATATCCATTACAGAGGTATACACAGTGAAGCTCTAAAAATACCGATATTAGTGAAAACCTGATTAATCAACAACTAAACCGGAACAGGTACCGTCTCATGGTGACCATGGCTGATGGCACTGGAGAAATACCAATGGTCATTTTCGACAAGGAAGCAGAAAAGATAATAGGACGACCGATTAAGCTATTGCTTGATGTGTACCTAAAGGTAAAGTTCTGCAACACACACAGCCCAAAAGAAAAACCATGTCAATGAAGTAATAAAAAAACCTTTTAAATGCACAGGAAACCGGAAAAGAAGAAGTACTCAATGTTCTCCAAGAGTGTACAGGTTAACAATACACATTCAAGGTTTCAGTGAACGATAGCAAGTACATCAACTCAAGAGACCTCAAATGCACAAGGACCTTCACACCAAACCAAGAGCTAGAAGAATCATATCTCAACAGTCAAGCAGCAACAAAGGTAAGTCATATATGAATAATCCTTTTTAAATAAATAACACTTTAATACAAATTAAAAAAAAATCACTTATACCATCAGATTTCAAACCATGTTCTATGAAACTAGACTTTCTAAGTACGTAGACAGTTGCGGTTGTGTGGTCCTTCGTATTCTACAAGACTGAAATGCATGCTGAAATATTATTCTTCCTTTTACCTCTTTCCCAGCGTGTTTTAATGGCTTTCCATTGATCGATACATCATAAGCTTACTGGGGATATTAACATTCCTTTGAGGGGGTGGGGAGTAAGTTTGGGTTGTTTGTGTTGCTTTTTGCATTTTGTTATTATTCTAATATTTTTCTTCAATTTTACTACATAATTGATGAACAGAATGAGCATGAGTCACAGATGAAAAAGCTAAGGGTGGAATTACACAAAGATCGTGAAGTTTCAACTCATACAGAACTGAAGTTGCAAGGTTAGATTCCCTGCATACATGAAGGAACCCTCACCCGTCTTTCACCCACATACCCTGTTTATATCTAGAATTTCAATACATGAACATTTCACCACTTTCTCCAGATGAATTAAGAAAGACTAGTTCTTTACTGGAGGAGCTCAACACATTGAACTCAGATCATAATGAGGCGAGTTTTGGTTTCAACTTCTTGAATAGTTTTTTTCTATGTTACTTTAATTTATGTTTCTATTTTTAACTGTATACCTGAATTCAGGTCAAAAGTTAGCTTATAGGGATGTCTTATTGCAAACTCAGGGTGTACGCCTCATGAATGGGTTTTCCTTTTTTTTTTTCCCCCTTTTGTTAAATGCCAACCTATGTAGTCAACTGCTCCCCATAATTCTGAATGCAATTGCTTTGAATGCTTTGGTTCACAGAATCCTTTGTTCAAATTTCAAAACTTACCGTTGCCTCTTCAGTTTTGTGTAATACTTCTTCTAACCAAAATGCATAACTTTCAGGATTCAAGACCAGCAAACCTACCACTGGAGGAGAACAAAGCTCCTAACATCACAGTCAAGATTGAAGAACAATCACACAAAAGTTCAGCCAAACGCAAAAGAGATGAAGGCAAGAGTGAAGCTCCAGCATTGGCTTCTTCCTCACAAAAACCTTAAACAAATAGAAAAAGATAGCAAACAAACATTCAATACTTCTTACAAAGCAATCTCCAGTTTTTTTATTGTTCAGAGTGCCTAAAACAAACAAGTTTTTGTTCACTTCGACTTTGATGGCACTTTAGCAGCACAATATCTGAAATGATAGATCGACATGTTAAACTTCGCAGAGAAGCATATTTTTGTATGTGTTTCATCGATTACGAGCTCTTAGCTTAGGTTCAGAATGGTTGTGTGAAATATGCTTCATAGTTTCTCATGGTTTACTTTGGTTGTAGTTTCTATGCTTACTTCTTTTCAAATACTCTACTGCAAAAGTTCAGAACTTTGATCAAATTCTAATGTGTATTCCTTACACAATTGTGCATAATTCTTCACCCATATCATTTAACCAACCAAAACTTAATAAACAACCCAAAAAAAGAAAAGAAATATATACCATCAGGATTCATTGTAACACCCCCAAATTTCATTTCCTTTTTAAAAACATTTTATTGAGTACCAAAACACAAATAAGGAAATTCAGAGGTGCCACTCCGCACCCTTATTCCGACCACCACGTTATCTCCGTCTTCCTCATCCAATTTTGTGAGCACATCACCCTTCTCTCTCTTCCCCTGTTTTTCGTTTTCTTCGATTATCATCGTTTCAATTCATTTTTATTGCTTTAAATCATGATTAATCAGTCCTACTATATGTTATAAGTATTGGGTAATCGATTTGGGTTAGTTTTATGCATAAAGAATTGATCTTGATTATTGTTTTGAGTTGATTCTACTAATTACGAAATTGTGGTTAATTAGCTTAATAATTCGAATTTGGGTTAATTAGTTTCGTGAATTATGATTCCAGCATGTTTATAATCTGTTAATTAGGGTTCTTGAATTTAGTTTGAGACTTAATTGGGGTTTTGTTCAAGTTTGTAGAAATTGTAAATTGGGGGAAATTTTGGTTAATTGTTTCTAAATTAGGTTAATTAGTTTAGATTGGTTATGGTGATTAATATTTCGACATTATGATGATTTAGGGAGTTAGAAACTGATTTTTGAAATTTAATTGATTTAATTCGTTTTAATATAATTTTTTGTAATTTAAGCATATTTTTCATAATTAAAACATAATATAAATCAATTTAGTAGATCCTAAATAAATCATGATAATTAAGAGTTGGTTTTTATGAATTAGATTCTGTTTTAAGAGTAATTTTAAGTCTTTGAGAATTTTCAAAACAAATTGAGTGTTATTTGGTTATTAGTAGCTAATTATTAATTTAGAATTGTAATTGTTGGTTATTGGATTGGAAATTTAAGTGGTCATGAGAATTGCATATAGAATAGGATTAACATAAGTATTAGATGAATGATTGAGTGGGATTAGTATTGATTTGGGAATTATTGGTTGTGAAATTGTAGACCCTGAGTTTGTAGACGAGGAATACTTAGTGATTCTTGTGCTATTGAGTTTTCCGTTTGCTTAAAAAGGTAAGCTAGCATGCTCAACCCTTCTTAAACTTGTAGAAACCTTTCAAAATTATATGCTAAGTGAATGGTGTGATTGGTTGAGAACATAGTATCATGATAGGTGGAGAACGATTCAATTTATACAATTATCGTATCATGATTGGTTGGATTTAATGTATTGATATTGGTATGGCTTGTGACAAATATGTTATTTTGACATGTAAGATTGAATGTATATTGTATTGGTTGATTTGCTTTGGTTTGGTTTGTGGGCGCATAGCCAATTTATATTATGATGTTGGTTTGATATCGTTTTATATGATTTGTGATCATCAACTCTCTCGATAAGATACTGGTTACTTAGACGGAGCAAAAGAACTCCTAATTATTTATTCGAGCCAAAAGAGCTCCTATTTATTTGTTTGAGTCAAAAGAACTCCTATTCAAATGTTTGGGTCGCATCGACTCCTATTAATTTCCCCACCGCATCGGTTTTTAAGAGGGTTAGGCTCTAGTCTACTCTATTTGGGTTAAAAATACCCAGTAGGGGGTGTGCACACTTAAGGTCTAGTAGTCTTGGATTATGGATTATGGATTATGGTTGATAGGATGAATTGGCAAAAGATTCAGTTCATTACTAAATAATAAGGATTATGGATTATGGATTATGGATTATGAATTATGGATTGTGGACTATGAACTGTGACTTATAACTTCTTACTCGTGATTAAATTAATGTTCGGTGGATTTTGGATTGTGGGTTGTTAACTATGAATTGTGGATTATGAAATGTTTCTTATGCTATTAGTAAATGATGAATTGGATGGTGAATGGTGGAATATGACTTTAATTGTTGCATTGAAATTATTATTGGATGATTATATGTTTATGTGCTAAGTGTGTTTTCGAAAATAAACTAAAACGTTTTCAAAATCCAGGTAAGGGTTTTGGGTTTTAAACATGTTGAGGTGTTAGCTTACTCAATTTTCTGACTTTTTCAACTGTGGTTTTTGTGCTTTAAATCCACCACAGGTTTGGAGTGATTGATGCATGCGGGACGACGACTCACTAGAAATTAGTTGGACTCAATAATTAGACTCGTACTTATTAAACATAGACTATTTATATTTCATTTTTTGGACCATTGTAATTTTTAAGTATTGGATGTAATAGACTGTTTTAGATCATTAGACTTTTATACTGTGGCTTTTGAAATCTCCTTGCATTTGGGTCTTTGACTCGAGTGCGGAGTGGCACCTCTGAATTTCCTTATTTGTGTTTTGGTACTCAATAAAATGTTTTTAAAAAGGAAAGGAAATTTGGGGGTGTTACATTCATCCTAGGCATAGACTTGAGAGCCTCAGGAATATTCAAGAAACGCGGCTTAGCCGAGTCGAATTCGCGGCAAATTCTCGTAACCTCATCGTCAATGTCCTCAATCTCAACTGTCAACACTTTCTGCTCACTGAAAAGGCTATATTACCTATATACCATTATAAGATATTGAATATTTAATATGATTCAAGTGATAATGAACAAAATTCGTAAATGCAAAGAAGTATATGTGTAGGGTAAACTAATAAGAAAACCATAATGAAATGTAAACTGACTGAAATATGTGCTTCTTCATATAATTCATCAGTTAACTTCTTACAAATCTTAATAAACAAACCTCTACTCTCATTAATTCTACGAAATTTATATATTGAAAACCCCTT
Source organism: Spergularia bocconei (assembly GCA_963457585.1). Taxonomy (NCBI): domain Eukaryota; kingdom Viridiplantae; phylum Streptophyta; class Magnoliopsida; order Caryophyllales; family Caryophyllaceae; genus Spergularia; species Spergularia bocconei. The sequence continues at coordinate 13,008,959 of OY734954.1, forward strand.
TTAGTGCACTTCAACCCACCCCGCCTCAAAAGATGGTCATTACATTTTGAGAAGACGCCACAAATCAAAAACCATACTACAAAAAGATCAAAAACAATCCCGTGAAGCCACGGGCCAAAAAACTAGTTAATCAATCAATCATCAATCAATCAATACTATACTTTTAATAGGTTACTTTCCACGCCTACGTGACAGCATTTTAAGGCATCCACAGCCAAAAAATTCCACATCATATCCTACGTGTCGTCCCATTATGTAATTCCATTCTCTCTCCTCCACGTAATCAATCCCTTTAATGTGTGAACTCAACAATTAAAATCTGTCTTGTGACCTTTTGTCTTCCTCATGACATGAGTTATTTGCATTAAAATTTGTGGGTACTTGGAAAGCCTTGCATCCAATATTATTATTAAACATGTATTAAACATAGTGTCTTTTGGCTATTGATTTGTCAATTCGTAGGTTACATTTGAATTCAAGGTACTATATATATATCTTCGTAATTTGATAGATATTGGTGTGAATAAAATTTCATTTCATTTCATACGTATAAAATGAGTTGGTCACAAGAGAGAAATTTTGTTTGCGAGAGAAATATAGAAATGTTATTTAGTGATTTACTCATACAAAGATTTTTCGAGGTCTTAGAATGAGTATTTGTTATATTTGTCTATCGTAGTAAAATCTTCGAATAACTATGTTTTACTGTGTAATTATAAATTGATTCCAATTTGTTATAATTGATATAGCTATATAGGAGTATCTGAACTACTATCATGTAATAAGATCATCTTGGTTGTGTATTTTTTTGATTTTGTAATTGGCGAATATATTTTACTTTGAATATTTTTAGTTTTCAGCTTCCTATATTGTAAGGGCACCAAACACATCAATTATTACAAATTCATCCAACAATAATCTTAATACTCAAATTTGATTTGACACATCTCTTTGAATCGAATATGGTCATATAAAAATCCTCGTAAGATGTTGATGAAACAAGAATTATGTGTCGCGTTGTTGTTGTTGTCGAGTAGAAATTTTCAAGTTATATGTGTGAGGGTCATCTTTTGGATAGACGAACATTTATTGAATGGAAATACATTAATTTTCATGTTCATATGGAGACTTTTAATTTTCTTATGGCATGAGACTTTTATACATAAAATTCTAGGATAAGTTCGAAAGTTTTTTTTTTTTTACCAAAAAAATTAAATTGTTTCTCTTAACCTTTGGTTTGTCAAAAACTTGAGCTACAAGCATGTTGTTTCAAAATAGTATTTACTTTATTTTTTATTTGATTTTTCTAAAATAAAAGAAAAAAACACTTTGCACACAAATTTGGAGTTGTTCACTTGAGCACTTTAACTAGGCATTGCGGGAGAAGGAATCTATAGGTTGATTATAAATACAGATGTTTTACTTAGAAATATGTTATAGAGTGTTACTACCAATATTGGTTAATATATCCACCATCGTGATGTTTCTAAACGCTTTACTAAGTTTTAGTCATAAAGGTAATGTCTACAGTTTTCATTTAAAAAGAAAAAAAAAACACCCGTGAGTTCACGGGGAACAAAAGCTAGTTTTCTTATTATTCACCCTAATTAATTAGTGATCACTAGTTATTATCAATATAACTCGTTTTTATCTACTCGAGGGGGAATCTCTACCACCATATAGGTGGGTTTATATTTCTATCTCCCCGAGAGCATATCTCTACCACCATATAGGTGGGTTTATACTGAAATTTGCGAGATTTCTACAAGGATCTGATGTTCATTCATTTTGTCATGGCGTTGCGATGGATGCTGAATTCGCGATCAAATACCATTAACTACGTTGGTTGCATTTTCTTCTTCGAGTTACATAGATCTACGATGCAGATGAAAGACGCAAAGATGTCGACGTGCAAGGATCCATTTTGTTAATTAGGGAAGAACTGTGTCAATTAGATTTATTTGATGATATTTGTATCGTTAAAATTCTTGGGGTAAGTGTCGTTTGGCAACAATATTAATGGATTTTCGTTAATTTCAAAAAAAAAAATTGGGTTAATTAACGTGGTACCCTTGTGTTTTGCCAATTTGCACAAAGTACCCAATGTTTGTTTTGCAAATTTGCACTAAATAACCTAAAGATTTGACTGTTTTTACATGGCAACTTTACCTTCAAAATTACGTTAACGCCGTTTAAAAGTTGGCTACAATAAGAAGAAAAAAAATGGTGGCTATGGTGTTTATTATGGGTGGAAATGATGGTGGTGTCGTGGTGGTGGCGAATGATGAAATTTTTGATGAAGGTGGTGCGGAAAAATAATGGTGATGATGAAAGTGGTGGACGGAAGATAGTGATGGTGATGAAGGAGAAAATCAAGGGGTTTTTTTTCCTCCAATAAACAGCGTTAACGGAATTTTAAGGTAAAGATACCATGTAAAACTCGTCAAATCTTGAGGGAATTTGATATCATTGTAGTGTCGTAGTCTCTAATTACTCCCAACTGATACGTAATAACACGGGGTTTATATGATTTGAGTGGTAATGAAAAATCAAAAGAAATTCTGAAAATTGCTAATAAAAGTAAGAACAAGAATCAGGAAAATAAACTTGTTTTTGTATGATTTTTCTGTGTTTTTTGTGAGAAATAAAAAAATAACAAATTGATAAATACAAACACTTAAATCAATTGAGGGATAAAGGGGATAGTTGGTGGTGCAAATCACACCCAAACCAAGCCACGAAGGCTGTAACAATGCACCACACAGGTTGCTAATTCCACAGAGGAAACATGGAGATAAATCTCAAGGGTTTTTTCATTCATTCAAAGTCTGAGTTTTCATTACAGCTTTGCACTCTTTATATAGAGGCATGAATTAAATCTAGACCCTCCATCAAGCATCTAATGGCTCAGATAATTTCATACAAAGACAAAAGCAGAAAATAAAGAAGCTCAATACCTATTGGATGACACAAGGCTCCTCCCTTGTCTTCTTCTTCATGTGAGTGTGGTGAGGTGTATGGTAGAAGGAGAGCAGTTCAAATTCGCGCTTATCTGTTGCATAAAGCAGGAACTAGCTGTTGTGAGAGAACTTGGACCACAAGAGTGACAATGACAGGTGATGTCGCTTTCAGAGCTTTTAATCTCAGCCAAAAGCAGTCACAAGTCCAATTTCTCACATTCCATGACCTTAGGATATTCCTAGGATCATATGACAATTTCTGAGGGTGGGTGACAACCACATGAAAAGACAAAAATGCCCCTTCCATGCTTGAGATGCATTTCCGGACGTTACTGCAATTTTTTCTTCATGCACTAGTTCCGTATTGCATAGGCCATAACTTTCTTCTCCGACATCTTTTGTGAACCCATAATATGTCAAATTAAAGCTGTGGATCTTAGCTTTAATATTAAAAAAGAATAAACCCCAAATTCTTCATGGTTTAGAAGATATGTCCCTCTGAGTGACATCAGGGCAGCCCCATTTCTGCTGTTCTGGCATTCTGATGCTCTATCTTTGACCCTTCATAAAATATTGCTTGTAGCTTCAATGAAGCTCTAAATGGTGTCATAAGAAAGTTTGAACAATGAATTTAAACCCATAGAAGAACCATAGTCATAGCCTATTTATACCCAAGTACATGAAGCTCCAAAGTCAGATGCAAGTTACTGAAACTGTCAGCCTTTTTCCAGAAATATGCAACTTTAAAAGTCTCATTTCAATGGGAATTCTTCTGCATCTTGGGGGTGAGTTTATTGGCAACAAAAGATGTGAGACCTGACCCCATGCTCCTGCATCACCAACTATATCCAGGTCCGCACTTATCTCTTTTTGTGAAGATGCCCCACTCTAAGTCAAATTATCCACCCGATGCCCTAAACCGACCAATTCATATACCTTACTAGAGCTGGCCATGGGCCGGGCGTGCCAGGGCTAGTGTCGGGCTTACCCGGGCTAGTGCTCCAAAAGTCGAGCACTGGCACTAGCCTAGTGCCAGTGCTCGACTTTTGGAGCACTAGCACTAGCTCGCAGTGCTTTGACCGGGCTTTGACCCGGGCTAGGGCCGGGCGGGCCCAGTGCTTGGGCACTGCCTCGGCAAAAAAAAAAGGGCTTGCTCATAATTACCACAATTTTATCATTATTTGATAAACTTATAATAATTAGGATGCCTACGTATCTTGAAAGAATCAAAGCCCACGTAGTTCTTTACTTACCTTACATACCTTTGTTTGATTATTGATCGGTTTATTCTTGGACGTTCTCAATTCTCGTCGGTGGTTGATGCTCCCGATTACGATGTAGTATTCATTGTCATGAATGGATCTTCTTCGTCGTCATCATCGTCATCTTTCATTTCTTGTGTTCTTGTTATTGCTTGATCCCAATCTTTTTTTGCATACACATACTTTCACGGATTCGGGAGCCAAGCTTGATCGTTTTTCATCTAATACTCTTCTATCTTCACTAAAAGCGGATTCCAAATCAATTGTCGAAGCTGGAACTACAAGAACATCCTTTGCAATTTGGGTTAAAAACGGATTTTGGTGGCTATGTTCACGCCACCAATTAAGAATGCTAAAATCACTATCATCGTTAATATCATGAGTTCCTGATAAATAATCATCGACAAAGATGAAGTATCGTTTGAAATCGTTTTTTGTTTTTTTAAAATAATGTTGCTCAAACCACCAAATCTAATTTTTTTTAGATTTTAAAGGCATAGAAGAAGAAGAATAACTACCTTGTGCATTATTACCACTATACAAATCATGCAATTTACTAAGAATAGATTGACATTTGTTCACATAACTTTTTACATCATACTCTTGTTCTAATTGTGTATAATAATAATCTAACATGTTTGTCAATCCATCGACTTTAACACCGGGATCAAGAAGACATGCAATGCCATATATAATAGGAAAATCAGAAAAATAATTCAACCATTTCACACGCATCAAAGAAACAACATGCTTTAAACTATCGAAATTAGAATCTTGTACACTAGACATAGCCATAACTATTTGAACACATTGCATGATCACCAAATGAACATTTGGTTCATATACTTGCGAAAAAACCTTTGTAGCATCATAATAAGATTTTAAAAGATCATAAAGGGGTACGATAAGTTCCCAAATGGAATCATCAAGAAGTTGTACATTTGAATCATTACGAAAATGTTCATTATACAAAGAAGTAATAACTTGTTTATACCTGATTGCAGCACGTAGCGTGAAATAGGTAGAATTCCACCTTGTTGGTGTATCGAGACAAAACCTCTTTGCTTTCAATTGATGTTCCGTACACAATTGTTTGTATCTTCGCTTTGTTGTGCCCGTAGTTCTAAACCACTTAATAACTTTTCTAATAGGCGTTAGAATAAGAGCAATATAAACAATACCTTCTTGTGCGGACAAATTAATAATATGTGCACAACACCTAACATGCAAAAACATACCATCTAATAATAAACTTGAAATATTACACTTAATATGACGAATACAATTAGTATTAGTCGTAGCATTATCAAATCTATATAATAATATTAATAGGCTAACATAAAAATTTCGCTAATCCTACGTGGCATGTTGAGAGTGATTTAGCTACCTCATCACCTTATGTGTCAGTCCCTTAAATAAAATGAATAACATCTTTTCATATGCCTTATTGAACGTTTAAACACTTCAACTTCTTCAACATATAATTTTTATTATTCAAATCATTATTAATCTTCATAATGGTATTAAATATTGTCTCTTGCCTTTTGGTGCCAAATTTGTCAGTTACATGTTAGTTTAAGGTAGTATATATACAGTAATTATTTGTTAGAAATTGGTAAGAAAAGAATGCATGTCATACATGAAAGGCATGTTGAAAGAGAGAAATTATGTTAGGAAATTAGATATGAAGATAGTGGTGTCGACAATTTTCTCTTACAAGAGGAATATTAGCATCGTTTAGTAAATTTACGAATCAATTATAACTAGTTTATAGGCATTGTATGTGTTTGTTCATCTATCAATTAAAACAATCTAATATTTGTGTTTGTACTCTCAAATAATCATTGTCTGTAGATTGGTATATATTTGGTTATTTATGCTACTCATATTGTTATATTAGAATTTGGTCATTTGATCAATCATATTTTTCATTGCAATTGAAAAAGTATGTATGATTCATCATTCTCAGTTAAAAGAAGCATATCAAACTATAACAATAATTCATTCAACTATTCAAGAACTTCTCCAAAAAAAATTAAACATATATATTTCATTTTCAGTAATAAGTTAGAGGAGTAAAGTGATGAGATATATATTTATTTGTTACTTTTTTTTTTTTGGAAAGAGTTTATCATTTGTATTAATTAAGAAGAAGTTACAAATACAATTCCATCCAAAGGAAGAGCAATGAGCTCACCTAACTAACCACTATCCTTGCAAAGCAATGATACTTACATGTGATCACGAACTCTAATACAAACATAGAACTTAATCCTAAGAACAATTTGATCTAAGGAACGAGGTTTATCCTTGAAGATTATACCATTCCTTTCCATCCAGATTTCATACAAAGTTAGAACTTATTATTTCCTTTTCAGTAATAAGTTAGAGGAGTAAAGTGATGAGATATATATTTAATTGTCACTTTCCAATTCTTTGGTTCATCATAAAAATGAAATCATTTCATCACTTACAACAAATTAATAAGTTTATATTACTTAATAGATCTCACCTAACTAAGAAATTCCCAAAATGTTTAGGTTCAAAATTAATAACTTAATATTAGTAGGCTAACAAAATAGTTTCACAAATACCACGTGGCATGCCCAAAATGATTAGGCTTAGTTGTTTTAAGTTTAATTCAATGTCATCAGCTTATGTGTCAATCTCATATTAAATCAGATGAATAACATCTCTTGAGATGCCTTTCCAAGAGTTTATAAAACACTTCCACTTCTTTAAGTTTAATTATCATAAGTTTCATTATTCAAATAATTACTCATGATCTTAATAGTGGTATTAAATATTGTGTCTCTTGGATTTTCGTTTGCTAATTTTGTCAATTACATGTTTGATCGACATGCTATATATATACCTGAGTTGTTTGTTTGAAGTTAGTAAGAAAAAAATGCACGTCATACATGAGCGTTATGTCCAAAGAGAGAAATTAAGTTACGGGAGGAGAAATGAAACTGGTAGTGTAGATAATTGTCTCTCACAACAATTTAGAAGGATATAGACAACTTTTAGTGATTTCATGTAACAATCGTAGTTAGATTTTATGTAATTTATATGGTTTTACATACATACAAATTATTGTTAGTTATAAATTAAGATAGAAATTATTTCAACTTTATTTGTTGTACTGAAAGTTTTTTTTCTTTATAATGAAAGTTTATCGGTTTGGTCACAAATATTTTTGATCTTGCATGCAATTGAAAGACAATTATTTTTTACTAAATTTTACACATTCACCAACTACAAATTCATAAAATGTTAGTCAACTCATGACATTGTCCATTGTGATATGCAAATCACGGTTATTCTTGATTTTTAAATAATGTTTGCAACGATAATATTGTTATACTCAACGATAATAATCAAGGTAGCATCTCTACTGGTTCAGAAAAGCATACCAAAATCAAAGGATAATTGTCTCAATACGTTCTTAAAGGAAATTAAAGTAATGTTTCTATTGTCACTTTATATACGTGGCATTTGGTACAAACTCAAAAACTTCATTTCGCTTTTTTCGAATAAAATGAGTACTTCGACATTCTTTTCATTTTTCAAATAAAATGAACACTCCATTATTGATTTTTTTAAATGGGAACACATATATATATCCGAAAAGAGTGAAATGAAGTTTGTACACGGTAAACTGGTGCTTATATGGGAGAGCGAGAATTTCATTGGGTTAGAGAGGGTTTGTTACCTATCGTTAATCACTTTAAAGTATTGATCTTGAATACAATGATTATCACTAATTATACTATAGTCAATCGTACTACCACGTTTGCATTAATAATGATGTTCAAGAACCCCCTCCCATTCCGTTTCCTTTAGATTTCGAGTGAAAAAATAGATGTAATCTAGGAAACTTATCATATTAGTGTTGTACTCAAAGCGTTAATCACTCATGAACTAACCAAATGACTTTAATATTATTCTTACATATAACGTACTCATTAATCTGCTTATTAGTTAATTTTTTTAAAAATTTGGCTTCAAATTATATGAACTCTATTTTGTTAACTCTGGTCCCTTTTCTCACCCTACTTACACAATTTCAAGAAAGGTACACAAATAAGATATTAAGAATTTAAATACAATAATTTTTACGTGCGACTTCGGATTATACATGTGCTGCTTTCTTAGGTCAAAAACCTAACTTTTGGTGAAGGTGGCGCAATGATAGACCACGCAAAGTTAGTCATGGAAACATCTACAATTCTCACTTGAAAGAAAGAAAAAAAATAGACCCATGATTTCACGGGCGCAAAAACTAGTGAGATAGTAAACAACTTATCAAGCAAATTAAAGTCAGTACAAGTAGTATTAATACGCAAATATATGTTAAAACCGGTATGCGACTCTTCCATAACATCAAAAGCAATAATACGTTTTTGCAAGTTAAAATCATTATTAATCCAGTGAACGGTAACACATATATAAGGCTCACCTTGTCTTGTAGTCCATGTATCACTAGTTAGGCAAACACGTCCACTAAATGTACGAAAATATTCAATTAGCTCGCATCTAGTTTTGTTATATTGTGCCATAGTATGACGCTTAAGAGTGTTCCTAGGCACTTTTCTAAAAGCGGGTTGTAATGATAATCTATTAAAGTCTTCATAATTAGGACTTTCACCAAAACTAAAAGGCAATTCATCAAGACAAACAAAACGAGCCATATTATCAACCATTTGATCTCTATTATAATAAAAAGGGTACCTCCACCGGGAGTCGGGGTCATATAACCTCCGATTTGCGATTGACCACCACGACGACTTGATTCACCTTGTTGGTTTTCGCCCTTTTCGGGGTTCAATATGCCATGTGTTTGTAGGTGTCGAGTTTGAGTGTCGGTTCCGCTACCCGCTTTCCACTTCAATTCCGCATTAATTTTGTTGTTTTGCAAATTTTACAAATAAGTTTATAATGTTTTGCATTATTTTTGTCTTTCTCGACGAAGATTTTCTCAAAATAAGGCAACAAAACTTGATTTGACACCACGTCGATTAACAATACCACCATCTTCTCCACCTTCACCACCTATATTTTTTTTTTTTGCAAGAAATTAGTAGCCCTTTTATTCATCCATAATAGGGAAGAAAAAAGAACAAAACTCTTACAAAATAATAACCACTAAAGAGTGAAAAAAACTGCCTACTACCGAGGAGCAACCATGTCTAAATCTAGGAATTCAGACATTCGATGATTTCCTCATGCAAACATGATTTTGATACAGCAAGAATTCTCACCCTAACTATGTATTTAGCCTGTGTAATAATCCATTCTGCGTCATGGTGGACATTTGCAAAGATACGAGAATTTCGCTCCTGCCAGATCAAATAGACTACAGTCAGAAGACTACAGATTCTCTGTTTTTCAGTCCAATGCTTCCTGCTCACTCTTGGATTTCTCCATTGCAATTCTCTCTTTAGGCTCCATCTGTTTCTACTTAACTTCAGCCAAACCATCATACCCTTCCAAACTGCACTAGAGAAGTCACAGGCAAAGAAGAGATATGAGTGGGATTCAGCCTGATTGCAGCAAAGACAGCAACTGTTTACTAAGGAAATTCCTCTTCGGCACAGATTATCAACAGTAGGAAGCTTTTTCTGGGATGCCAGTGAAGCTATAAAGGCATGCTGTGGAAGATTGATGTTATTCCAGATTGCCTTGTAGCCATTAATCTTCCTGAATTTGTCTCTAAAGAACTCGTAGGCTTTAGCTACGCTGTATTTACCACCCTTCTCCCAGCTCCTGATAAGACTAGCAGCCTCCTGCACACTTCCAATAGCATTCAAAATGTCATTTCTGACAGTGATGATACTCTTAACAGTCTCAGAATGCTTTGAGTTTGTATCAACTTTCCAAATATCATCCTTGTTGCAGATGTATTTGTTTATCCAAATAGTCCAGATATTAGCTTTCCTCTGGTCAATGCTCCACAGCCACTTTGCAATCAGTGCCTTGTTCCACGCAAGAATTTCTTTTATGTTAAACCCACCTTCTGCCCTCGGAGCACAGGAACTCTTCCAGCTTTTGAGGAAAAGTTTCCTCTGACCTTCCTGCACATTCCATAGGTAATTTCTGCGAAGTCCATTGATTTGCTTGATCACACCCTTTGGGATAAGAAGGGCACCACACCAGAAATTTTCAATGCCAAATAGGATAGAGTTAATCAACTGAATTTTGCTCATAGGAGAGCAGATTTGAAGTCCAGTGCTGCAAATTATTCTTGATCTTGCTGATGAGTTGATTGAACATGTGGAGTTTCAGCTTAGCAGTGTTCAAAGGTATACCTAGATACCTGAACAGAAAGAATCATTCCTGAAAGTTGGACACCAGCAGAATCTGCTACTTCACACTAGGCAGGATGCCAGCAAAGTAAATCTCTGTTTTGCTAGGACACCACCTATATTAAAGAATAGTGATATTAAATTATTAATTATGTTGTAAATTTAAATCAATTGAATAAATTGAATAAATTAAAAAAATTGAAAAATTGAATAAATATGGAACTATATAAATTGAATTTTACCATCTTGTGCATGTATATTCGGAGTAGAACGAGGTGGTGGCATCATCGATAATTCTTGTTGTGATATATTACCTACACCTACAAATAAAATTATATTAATAAAAGAAAATTTGACAAAATAACACTAATAATTATAAAAATAAATTAAAAACATAAAGTTACCTTGATTAACATCAATATCGCCTAAAAGTGATTGATCATACTCCCTCATCGTTCTTATTTGATCGGGAGTTAAATTATCCTCCATTTCGGGTTAATATTATTTTTTGAAAAAGGTATTAATATATTGAATACAATATACAATAATTATCAAAACTAATAATAATTTTCAAAATAACAATAACAATAACAATAACAATAACAAAAGTATTAAATATTGTATACTTAATATAATACTTGTAATAATTTTTTTTAACTACACTTGAAAACTTAATTATTACTTGAGAATTGTAGAGTTGTAGTAATTGTAGAAGAAATGTAGAATAGAGAGAATAATTGTGTGGAAAATTGAGATGGATAAAGTGGGTATTTATAGATAATTTAGGGGAGGAGTAAATAAAAAAAAAGCCAAAAAACAGCCGTTGAAGGCCAAACGGCTAGTTTTTTGGAATTGGGAAAACTAGCCGTTTAGGACTCGGGCTAGTGCGGGCTAGGTGACACGCCTAAAACATGTTCCAAGCGAGTCTAATCATCCTAGTATAGCTAGGGTCGAATCCACGAGGACGGATGGTGGTTGTCTATCGATTAAGTCCTAATTTTAGTCTAATCAAATCAAGAATTCAAGTTTTGCTCTAAACTACTAACTATTTTCTACTAATCAACAATTCAAACACACAAACTAGTAACTAATTAAACTAAAACGCGGGTTTAGACAATAATTGACGCACGCTAGGGGTTAAAGAGGCTCATGAGTATAAAGTTGAGGCATTTAGTTTAGGGGGTTGAATTGAGCCTAGTTATGCACACTAACAAGTTATCAAGGCCAAAGGGAAGGGTTAATTCTCTCTCAAGCAATTAACCAATGCCTAATTACTAATTAATTCATTCTCATGCAATTAATCAATAATTCCAAGTCTAATTAGCCAATTTCAATCTCAAGTCTCCCATGTTGATTAAAACGCAATAATAAGTAAAATAGATCGTCATCTATATTTACCAATCGTTAAAACATTAGAAAAGGTGATAAAGTAGCATGCTTTGCAAGTAATAACCATTAGACAACCCCCCTAAACATAAAGTTCACAAGTTTAACCCATTAACCTCACCCCTAGTTATAGAAACTACTCACACATGATTAAACCAACACTAATCACAATTAATAGAACCCTAAACATGATACTAAACATGAGATTTGAGTAAAGATTCAAACTTGGAAGACAAATCTAATTAATTGATAATTGACTAATAAATATGAATTAACAATAATTAAAACAAGATAAATGACAATAAATAAAAGGGAGAAATAATTGTTACCCAAATAAAAGTGACAAAGGGAGGAGGTGAATGAAATAAGACTTGAATTATATTAATAATGAAACTTGAGAATTGTTGTGGAAATCTTGAACAAATTGAAATGAAAGATGAAAATATGTAAAATGTCGCTATACTCTTTAGCATAAAAGATATTTCAAATGAATTTTTTAAAAGAAAATTGAAGAGACATGCCACGTGGCATGACAGATGGCCTAATGGAAGCCGGTGAACGTGGTCGTTGCCTCTAACACAGCTTTTAATATATAGTATAGTATAAGATAAGATATAGATAGATAGATTTGATGAAACGGAAAAAAAAGAACAATATTGTCCAATATGTTTATATCTATACGCTACTTTATATTTCTTACTACAAGTCAATTTAGTATGGGGCTAGTTTAGTTGTAGTAGCTATGGCTTGGATCCGGAATAGAAAAATATTGCCCCTAGCTAAAATTCCAAATTAACAACCCGAAATTAGAAATCTGTTTTCGAAAACGAATTCCAAATAACAATTATTTTCATTTTCCAGTTAGTCTAAATTAATTATCAACGGGTTTTAGATGATGATATTTCAGGATATTACCGTTGATGTTTTTTAAAATAAAAAATGAACAGTTACTTTTAAGTAAATGGCCAATACTCCATGATTTGTTTTTTTTTTACCAATAGTTAAAATGCATTGTTATGGCCAAATATTACTCCGGAACATTAGAAAAAAGACAGTTCAAATATTTGTGGAATATCTCGGAAAATAATATGGTGGTATTTATGTCAAAATATTAAAGCCAAAACGTTTTAGTTGGTTCCAAAAATTGACTACTCTTTTGCAAGCTAATCGACCCGTGACCACTACCCGTACAAGCCGAGACTCCTAATCACTTGAGTCAAATCCCTTATAACACAAGAGTATGTGAGCTCCACCTGTGAGTGTCACACATTGGAACAATAGGAGCGAGTTCATATCTTATACTATACTATATATTAAAAGCTGTGTTAGAGGCAACGACCACGTTCACCCGCTTCAGTTAGGCCATCTGCAATGCCACGTGGCATGTCTCTTCAATTTTTCTTTTAAAAAATTCATTTGAAATATCTTTTATGGTAAAGAGTATAGCGACGTTTTCCATACAAAAAAATTCACTATATTTTTTTATTATAAAAAATCAATGTGTACTATTAATTGATTTCATCTTTACCTTATTATTTTGTACCTTCCTTATTATTTATTTGAAAAATCACATCATCGATATTGAAAGTGAAAGTTCTATAAATAGTAAATTTTATTGATAAAATTATTTGTTCACAAAGAAATAAAATGATAAAATATATTCCGGGCTAATATGGAAATTATTAGCTAATTTATAGAAAATAATATAATTTATGGTGATTATGGTGACTATGGTGATGAGCTAATTTATGGAAAATAATAGTGTTGCTAATAATAATATAACAAAGGTAAATTGACAATTTCATAAAATGAATATAACAATATAGATATACAGCCCGGGCACGAGCCGGGCATGCAAACTAGTATCTATATAAACCAAGGAGTTGCTCTATCTATTGCCAATTGGTTTTAGGATGGAACCTCATTTGGTTTATGAATGAGACTCTCTCTCCTCCGTACGGGGTGTGGTTCAGGCCCGATCGTGATTTAGCATGGTATCAGAGCCTATGAATAAAGACCTAGGACTCATGGAAGAAAGAAAACGGCCCCATTGCAGATGACAAGTTTACGCAACCGAAGAGAGCTAAAAGAGCCCCGGTTAACTCTATCAGCTTGTGAGCTAGTCTTCAACGAGGAGGCCGATATTAGCCCATGACGACTCTGACATGACCACGAAACGGAACATATAATGAAAAAAAGAATTTTTTTTCGGAATAGGATTAAAAAAATAAATGTTAAACAAAATGGGTTGATTTTGAACTTATTCAACCTTATGGGGTGCACGTCGACAAAACCGCCAGTGGTAATGGCGGTTTTAAGTGTGTCAAATAGTACCAATCAAGCTTGGGAGAGAAATCATTGACCACTTAAAACCGCCATTGGGACTGGCGGTTTTAGTTTTTTTTTTTTTTTTTTTTTTTTCACACTAAAACCGCCAGTGGGACTGCCGGTTTTAGGTTGTCAATGACTTCTCTCTCGAGCCATATTGGTACTGTTTAACACACTTAAAACTGCCATTACCACTTTTGTCCAATGGGGTGACGTGCACCCCATAAGATTGAATAAGTTCAACTCATTTTGTTTAACTTTTTTTTTTAGCCCTATTCCGAAAAAAAATTCTGAAAAAAACCCAAACTACCCAACACAAATTCAACCAATTCATCGCAAATGTAAATTTCACCGACTTTTTAACCAGCCGATGGAACCGCAAACCACCACCATCACGATTCAGGATTCACGGCTCACCCGGTCTTCGCCGTCTTCGCCAACAACTTAAGACTCAAGAGTCAAGAGTGCGAGACCATCAAAAATGAATAAGAAAATCGCTGAGTAAAGTTTTTCCCCTTTTTTTCCCACATCATCATCATCGTAACACAGTGAGATAGAGAGACCAAAGTCCCACAATATTTATTCGATCATCCCCCCCTTACACTTCGAAAAATTAGGGCACTCCAATTTTATTTATTTTCCCCTCTTTTGATTGAGGGTTTACACTTTATATATTATACGCTCCACAAAAAACACAAATCAACTTGATTAATTAATTTCACAAAATTAGGGTTTTCTCATCGTCGATTTTAATTAATTTTTTCAATTTTATCCGGCGTGTTGGCGTTGTATGTGGAAAGTCAGATGAAGGAGCCTCTTAATCGCACGAAAGTAGTGATTCGACACTTGCCCCCTACGCTTTCTCTCTCCTCTTTTTTCGACCAAATCGATGCCCGCTTCTCTTCCCGCTACAATTGGTCCTCTTTTCGCCCCGGCAAATCCAGGTTTTTCCCTTTTTTTTTGTTAATTACTGTTTAATTTTTGTGATTTTATCGTTTTTAATCGTTATCTGCATCATTAATTAGTCTATATATGTGATTATATCGATGTAATTATGTTTGCAGTGTTAGTGTTTTATGTTTGTATTGAGTATTGAGTACGACACCATTAGAAAACACTGGAATTTATCGCAAAGTTGTGATCTTTTTGCTCGTTTCCAATGTTGGTTTTTGTGGATTGTAGTTATAAGAACCAGACGCACTCGAGGGCGTATATAAACTTCAACAAACCCGAGGATGTTTTCGAGTTTGCAGAGTTTTTTGGCGGCCACGTGTTTGTCAATGAAAAGGGTATTGCTTGCTTGTTTCCTTTTAGATGCTATGATACATTTGGATGTAAATGCGTGACGGAGAGTTTATTGTGTGAGAATCGGAGAATATATTTATGGTCTAAATGGTGGGTTTATGGTGAATAGGGACTCAATATAAGGCTATAGTGGAGTATGCGCCTTCCCAAAGGGTTCCGAAATTTGTTGCCAAGAAGGATGGTCGAGAAGGAACGATTCACAAAGGTGTGATATTGTTGAGTCTTATTTGTCCGTTGTCTGTATAGCCTTTTCTCTGTGTATGGTATAGCTCATATAGGTATGTTTTCTATGGAGATTAGATCCTGAGTATGTGGAGTTTCTTGAGCGTGTTTCCAAACCTGTTGAGAATCTTCCTAGTGCTGACATACAACTGGAGAGAAGGGAAGCGGAACGAGCTGGTCAGTTGAAGCTTGGTTTTTGTCTATTTGATTTCTCAAGTTCACTTCTTGTTGGGGAGTGTCAGTAGTTTGTGGCTATCGATTTTCTTTCAGGTGTCCAAGAAGCTCCTATTGTCACACCTTTGATGGAATTTGTGCGGAAGAGGAGAGCTGCTAAGAGTGGCAATCAGGTTTGTTTCTGATACTGATATTTCATCACTTGAACTTATCAGATACGAATATGATCGAGCTGCCAGTTTTTTGTGCCCTCTAGTGCAAACCACTAATTATTGTCTTCTAGATGTATTTGGTAGTGAAATAGTGAACAGTTCGTTAGTGCAGTATGTTCCATGTGGAATCACTCTAGAAGGAACCATAATACAAGCGCTCTATAATACTGTTTGCAGTACCTGAATTTGGTTTTGGATGTGGGCGACATTTATGAAACCATGCTTGAAGCTTGGCCATATTTTTTTTTTCCTTTCCTAGCGGGATTCTGATACGTAAGTCGTGTCCGAATCTTAAATGAACTAGTACATGGCACCTTTTATGCCTTTTTTGTAACTCCTAAAACTTTTTGGTCTACTGAGGTTCATTGACAAGGACACTTGTTTTGACGCTTTCGGACACTTCAAAACTCAACAGTCAAAACATTCTGTATTGGGTTTATGCCTTTTTCAAGTTAATTAAACATGAGGGTTACCCTTTTTTTAGCTATTAGATATTAAAGTGTTAGTCACCATTATAACGGCAAGGTGGAAAGTTATTAGATATTTAATTTTGAGTTCTTTAATAACTGCCCGTTCATGATTATCCCTCTAATTAAATTGACGTTATTGTTAATTTCAAGTACTGTGTTTTGTTGTCAGGCTGGTGGAAGATCTAGGTTAGCATCACCGGGGAAGTCTCGATCAAGCAAGCAAGCCTCTGAGAAGAAAAAGGTAATTCATTATCTGGCTTGGTATAGTTCTTTTATCTTTTCTCTGAATAATGTGAAACAGCTATACTATTCTGTTCAAAAGCTGTTGCCAACTCATTCTTCTTCTTCATTATGCCTTTGTTTAGCGCTTGCTTGATTGATCGGAATTGATCATTTCTATATAGAGGTTCCAGCTTTTGGCTATATACACGTGGATTACTTTCCTTGTAGAACTCAGTTGTTAATATTAATCACGCCCTTCTACTTTGATGTTTCTTTTGTTTAGGTTTTGTTTTCTTGAGTACTCCTATCTGTCTTGAACTATGCTATATCAGTTTTAGAAAGCTAACTCTTGGCTTTGCTATCCTTCTCTTGTGTTTGTGCTTTTCCAGAGTACTAGCTATTAAGTACAGTGTTCTGATGGTCTAGAGATATTTTCTGAGCTCCTTTTTTTTTTTTTTTGTGAAATCTCAGTATCCAGATGTTTAAATACTGTTGGAGGATTGCATTGTTTTGTTCATAATATACTGCATGGCATGGCTGATTGATTATTTTTTTCTCATCTGATCCTTATTATAAGACTGTAAATTACCCACTAGTAGAAGATAGCTTAGCTTTTTACTCAAGTCGGAATGCTTTACATGTGTTATTTGTTTCAATCTGCAGTATATCTTGAAAACCAGTGGGAAGTCTGCAAATGGAAAAGAGAAGTCGACATACGTTCTCGTCTCTCAACGGGAAAACCACTCTGATGTGTCCAACAAAAAGCATGTTGAAAACGATGGGGGTATGTCTTATAACTTGCCTTTAAAATTTTCTTTTGAACTCTTCTTTTTTATTTTTTAAATTTGTAAATATGTAGAATAATATTGTGATGTGGAATCAAATTCTATACTTCTATAGAAAGTACAAACAGCCTCATATAGATTAATAAGTTAATCAACTTTTTGGTCAAGGTTTTGAGTTTTTAACTGGGGCTTTAGTACTCACAGAAGTGGGTCCACCTAACAAAATTGTTGTTAGCTCATCGTGGTTATTATTTCAGATGCTGTAGTCGCTAAGAGGTTTGACATTTTGGTAAAAGAGGAATAAGGCTTGGTTGTTGTTGTTGTTACTTGTTGTAGAAGTGCAAGGGGGTTATGTAGAATAGGTGTTGGCGTTTATCATTACTGTATAGTGTTTAACTTGAATCCTGGTTCATTTAGTCTCTTGTTGTCATGTTCTCATTCAAACTTCTTTTTGTATCAAACTCTCGAGTAACATGACTCATGGTTGACTGTAACATCTTGTTTCTCCCGGGGAAATGAAGGGGATAAAAAGGGAGAGAACTAAATATCTTTTTCTGGATAGCAATCATTAGGGACGGGGAGTGCAAGGGAAGAGAATTTTATTGATTGATTCCTCCCCATGAACCAAGTATTCCAGCTAGGAGTGATGTAGAAGGATGTGCCTCCCCTTTTCTTCCTTCAAGTGCTACCATTCGTTTGCTGTGACAAATTAGCTAGGCTAAGCTCGTCTAGTCTGCATGGCATAATTTTATTACTGTATGGAATGGCAGGCCTTCTGAGTAATGACTGAAACTAGCAGATTTGTCGTCTACATAGGGTCGGTGAGGATAAACCTCTGTTAGCCTGTCTAAACTCCCAAGCCCGCTCACCCGCTCACCACCCTGAGCCAGTAGTCAATCATCTTTGACTTCTTAACTCCAAAGCTTGTAAGGGTTTCTTATTCACAATTTTTGAACTTCTATAAGGCATCATTTTCCACGTATGCACGTATAGTTAACTTTTTGGAATCACGATTCAGGCAGTTTAATTTGAATTTTGTATTAGCTTTTTGGATGGAGTATAAAGGATGGTCATGATCTCCATATGGTTAAGAACTGAAGATGGTAAAATATCGGCCGTTTCGTAACATTTGGCCGATATATATCGGATTTGAGCCTGGCCATTTCGTTATTCTGGCCGATATCGGCCAATATCTCGGCCAGTTGTAAAATAGGTAAATATCTGCCAATATTACCGATATTTATGATATCTATCGATTTCGGTCTGGCATCACGGTGAAATCGGCCTTGATATCCGATATTATAAAAAAAAATCACCAGGCTTTCGTTTTCAGTACTGCATTGCACATCTTCTATTATCTGATTCTGTGTGAAAGGAGGCGACTATTATAGGCGCTGGTGGGGGAGACGGCCTTGGGGGAGAACTGGAGATGGAGAAGATGAGAGGAAGAAGATGGACTTCAGACTCTTCAATTAACAGCGTAATCATCGATGTGGAGTATTTTTTACTTGTTTTGGGTCTAGAATAATATTTAAGTGGTTGGAGGGATAGTGGGTGTGTCCGGTGGGTGGGTTTTGTTTTTTAAGTTTTCCGTTTTACAGCACTAAAGGAAGGTGAGAGACCATATTTACTCTTTTTTTGGTAACAAAACCATATTTACTCTGACTATTAATTATATGGGTTCAAAATATCATCTAGAGTGATTTAATGTATTAATATATAAGATGTGTGAGATACTAAAATAAAAAAAATGGATAAAAAGGGCCTTAAATCAAAAGTTGACCGTGACAGCCGCGACAAGTCTCATGACCGTGTTAAATCCGTTTCCACGACACCGATACCGATTCCGAAACCGTGACCGAAACTGAGATTTTGAACCATGCTCATTAGTGTTTGGTAAAATAAATTTTCTGCATCACCTTCTTTGTTTATTTATTTTTAGTCTTGTATTGTGAGTTTGCAACAAGAATGTTTTATTTTGTAGAAAACGAAGACATTTTAGAAAACTGTAGGAGCAAGTGAGGTCATGGATTGCCAAGCTAACAACTACAAGTTGGTCGTATTAGGTTCAGTATGCGTGATTACACTCTTGGCTACTCCCTGTATCCTTTAGCTCCCAAAGAACCTAGAATCAACCTACCCACAAAGATAATCCAAAGAATGCCTGACCCTGGAGAATATGCTGGAACAAAGGCCAGTCTAGATGTTTGGATGCAGCAATTACCACCCTCAAATGGCTCATATTACAACCCCAGTTTTGAGATGGCAATATACAATATTGAAATAGAACATCTGGGGGATTTTGTTATGTGAACTGTGAAGGAACGCCGCGAGAAATGGTGTAGTTATTGCTTCCTAAAGACTACAGCAGTCTTTTTTTTTTATTGCTGCCGTATATACGGTGGTATAGAGAGAGGGGCACAGCAGGAAGGCAGAGGAACCTAGTACGCTTAAATACCACTTTCCACATTAACTTGTGCCTTTTCTTTCCTTACTTTTTTCATTATGGTGCTGGGCTGCGAGGTGATATTCTCCAGGACCACTAATATTATATAGTTTTAACCTTTACTTTCCCCATTGAGTCGCATGTCATTTATGTGTACTGATTTCTGAGTATTGCTACTTAGTTGTAAAATTTTCTTTTAACTTTCTTTCTAGTCAAGTAACTCATACTAGTATATTGTTAGACTGTGGTGAAATTAGATCTATAATGCATACAAATAAGGTCCATGACGTTATGTTTTCGGACCACGATTCATGTTTTCCGATCCAAATCATTTTTGGGTATAAGGCTTGGTTGTTGTAGTGCTAGCTGTGGTCCATAGATCACAGGACAAGCACTGCCTTGGAACTTTTGTCGACACTGGTTCAGATGATTAAGCATCGACGATGCGTGGGTATTTTTTAGTTGTTTCATAAAACAGGTTTTATGTATTCTATGTCACAAGAGTGTTTGCTGGTTAGCTCTTTGAAACTGATGTTTCTCTTCTTGCTCATAGAAAAAGGAATGGTAGATATAATTGCCTCTATCATGAACTTTTAATTATACGAACAATATTTTGCGGACCTATACATGATATTTATTTCCTCGTATATTCTTCAGTCTGAATATTGGAGCATGATAATCTTAGTTTTATTAAATAAAGCATTTATTACTCAGATCTTAAGACTTGTAGATGCTTCAATCAGTGTACTTGTTTCCCTATTGAAAAAGGTCGTATGATTAGAATATATTCTGATGCAGGGGATGCTCAACAATTTATGAACATTTTGGTGAACGTTTTTCTTTGCCATTTGGTTGTCGCGATTATATCTTTAGCTCTAATGAGTCTCCCTGACGTGATGTTTCAGGTAGCATTTCTCATGATACAGTGAAAAAAAGAGTTCTGCTCGTGAAAGGGAAAGACCAAGAAGTGACACAGGTAGGCTTGGTCTTATCTGGCATATTATGATTTGTGTTGACTTCTTCGTTGGTTCATTTTCCCTGATTATGTTGTATTTGATTTTGTGATGTTTATACTCCTCCCCACCCACCCACTCTCCTTTCCTGTCTATGTAGGCATTCTTATCTCTTTACTCACACTCCCTTTTTCTCATCTGGGAGAGGGGGCTTTGTGGTGTGTTAAATTGACATATTTCTGGTCAGCCTATTTCAAATGCATATTTAAGCTGCATTAACTCAATGAAAGCACATGATTTGTTATGTTTGCCATCTTTATCATGCTCTACATTTTGACTTGGCACTTCACACTTCTGCGTACCCTTATTACTTCTTTGATTGATAAGTTGATGGAGAATATAAGAAGGTAAGATAACAAAAAAGAAAGAAAGAGTCTAAATCTAGACCAGAGATAGATAATTGATCTTTTCCTCTCGCCTCCCTTCCTCGCTTTTCACTGACTTCATCCCTTTAAAGCAAGCTCGCATGTTAGCAAATCATTTAGTTACGAGGAATGCTTAAAACTGGAGTTCACGACTTAGTTATCCAATTTTTTTCAGGCGGCTCTAGTTATTTACTTATTTATATCATGCTCTACATTTTTAGCTGTGCTTTTGATATTTTGTAATATGGAACCCCGCTTCATCGAGCACAATTAGTGGTAGTTTCATAAAAGCGGTCTGGATGAAGAGGCACCAGGCAAGGTGGGGTTAGTGCCTCAGGTGCTCCAGGCAAGGCGCTTTTTCCATATTAGTAAATGATGGCGATTATGGGGAGGCGGACTGGTAAAGCCGTAAAGGTGTTGCTGTGTGATTGATAGGTCACAGGTTTAAGTGCTGGGAGCAACCTCTTGTTTATAAATTGACAAGGGAAGGTTTGTCCCCTATACACCATTGTGGTGGGACCCTTCCCCAGACATTTGCTTTGTGGGGATGCCCGGGCTGCTCTTTAGGAAATGATGGTATAACGCCACTCGTGAAGAATTTGGGACAATTCTGAGGGACTCGTTTTGTCATTTGTGCATTGCGTTGTATTTCAAGAATGTCGGTATCTTTTTTTAACTCCTAGGATGACTAGTGACAAAAACAGTAGTTAGGAGGTTCGTTTGGATCTCTTCTGCAACTCATTGTCTGATCTGTGCTTCTGCTCCTTTGTCCGGTTTCTTCCATGTCCTTATAGTTTGGTGTTGTGATTTTGTTGAAATCCATTGTCCCATCTTTGTTAGCATTCTATATGATCGTGTGTCCTCGTAGGAGTAAAGCATTCGTATGACTTCTATTTGCTAAAGCATTTCTTTTGTATGCCGAACATTAAAGATCTTCTACATGCTTTGCCATAACCTCTCCCGTTATTTTTAAGTCCTAGTTGAGGTGGGGCGTGATCTTATGGCCAACCTAAGATGTTTGCAAAGCATTGATGTGATAAGTATGGAGATTATAATTTGTTTGAAAGAGTGATTATTTTGGTTGCTTTTGAAGGTTTCTCATATGATTTATATGTCCAAATATTTCGCCCGACTAATATGATAATATTACTCCTATAAGCAGTCGAAGGTTGGTGTTTCCACCGAGTCTTCACCTCCAATTTCGACAAGATTTAATCAGAGGCATGATGCTAGTGGAAAAATCATCCGAAGCATATTATTGAACAAGGAAAGTCGTCAGAATCAATCATCTCCATCAGCTACAACTGAGCAGAAACTTCAAGCCCTTAATGCGGACAAAGTCAAGCGGCCACCTCGCCCCTCTGGCGTCAGACATAGTGGGTCGTATACTAGCGTCGAACAGTCTCCGTCAAGTTCAGATTATGTTGTGAAGAAGTCTTCCGATGACAAATCGCCAGGAAATGTAGCCCATGGTTTTGGTGCTGGTCGTGACAGACAAGACAGGCGCACAAGAAGCAGAGAGAGACTTGATCGTGCTGTTTGGACCCCTCTTAACCGTTCTGATGGCTCTCACTCTGGTGATGGATTTCAACGTAATGTTTCAGATTCTTACGAAGGTATCATTGCTAGGTTTGTATTATTTGAACATGGTAAAATGCATGCATCTGTCCATAGCTTGTGCCATTTAGTGACTTCTTTTAGCATTTAGAATCAATAAGAGGATTATTATTAGAGATACGAGCAGAAACTATTGGATTAGAATTACTAATTCTAAAAAAGCTGGGAGGAAACCTTTTATACCTAAACTAGTTATTACTCTTGCTGAAATGGAGTAGGATAGTTATTTGAATTCTTTAAAATTGAAATCCTGTAGTTCTTTATCCTGCCCTTGAAGAGCTTTGGTTGACGGCTGTTTATGGAAAATAGTTCAGTAATATTGTCCTGATGGCTAACTCTATATGTTTTTCAAATTTGAGAAACTAAAGTACGATTGAACTTTTTCTCCAGGTAAACGCGGGGATTCCAAATATGACACCCTTCAATCGGGCCGTGGTGCAGAGATTGCAGCTTCTACAGGTGGGCGCAACAACTCATATACTGAAAATGGTCAGTCATTTTTTGCTGGTCTTGTCGCCTTAGCTTTTTTCCATTTTAATCCTGAACTATCTGTCCTAACAATATCTTAAAACTGTAAATTTTATGCCAGGGTCTCATAGGAATTTTGGCCGTCGTGGACCAGCACAGAGTGGAAAGGATGATGGCTCTTCCAAGAGAGGTGGCATTGTTGGTCATAGTCTTCACGAGGTTTGCAATTTATACTCTTGCCTGTTAACCCTTTCCCCGACCATGTTCTCCTGTGGGCTGTCTCAGTCCTCTGTACATATTACTCAACGTTGCAACCTTGATTTGATTCTCCCTAGTCTTTTGTGGTCTTCCATTTATTTGTATACATGTTATACGTTCATCTGTTTCTTCCGAGCTAATTTGTTCTTGCAATCTGCAGAAACAAGTGTGGGTTCAGAAGTCAGCAGCAGGTTCTTAAGCTTGTACTCACATGGTGAGTGCCTCATTATGAACTGTATCAGTGTGTTATCTTTTGTTTTCAGATTACTTTTCTTTTGTAAAACTTGGGTAAAATTGCAGAGATCAGAAGCACTCAGAGAACATAAGGTGGAAAATTTGAGTTTATATATGCCACATCTACGATCTATAATGAGGAAGAATATAATGTTATGACTGTGAAGGGGATTCTTTGTTCAAATGATAACTTTGAAGTTAGAGCAAGCATATCAAGAAATTAACAGCAGTTATCTTTTGCATTCTGCTGGGTAACATATACCATCGTAAAGAACCCTCCGGTCATAGAATTTTAAACAATAATAGGGTAGGGAGATAGACTAGGGAAGGCATGTATCGCCAAAAATTATGTAAGGAGAACAGAAAGACCAAAAGATTAAGGTTTGGAAGAGAGTGAATGTCAACATATGTGAGTAATTGCACTAGGTGAGAGGAGGACGAAGAGTGAAAGTTGAAGGGTATTTGTATATCTGAATTCATTAGGTGGTCTACATCCTCTTGTTTATCTTTCTCTTGCAAGGGTATTATTGGAAGCTATTTTCCTGGCACTTCTTATTACCTATCCTTGCCTTGTAGTCAACATTTTTGTGATTCTCGGATTCTCTAAGGGGTTTATTGGGCGGAGCTCTGAGACACTGTAGCCTCGTTGGTGATTGCTTGGTTGCATGAAGTCTGTCTACAATGCCGTTTGATACCTTATTGTTGTATGGGGAATATGTGAGCTCTGCAAGGTCAAAATGCTTGCAATGCTCACTTTATAGTAATCACGACTTGGGTATTGATAGACAGCAGCTTGGGGCTTCTGGTTGGCAAGTAATGTCTATTTAGTATTTATTGACTAATATATCTTGTCAGGATGTAGATATTTCTTGTACAGATTTAGCTTGATATTTTTATTAATGGTATACCTCGAGTATTGAAAGTTATGATTACTCGTTTGATCGGGGTGCTCTTCAAATAAAAGCCATTTTTCTTTGAGACGTAAGTTAGGTTGTCAATATATTCATAAAAACACACCAAGGGTAAACTCTTCAAATAAAGCATTATTCCCCTTATTTGCAGTAGACTTCTACTCAAGGGTCTGTATACGTTGTTAACATTCTAGCAGGAATTTATTATGAAATGTTCACGTCCCTTTGTTTAGTCTGTTTAAAAAACTTGTTTGGCTTTTTTTTCCTCTCTTTTGTTTTTTTTTCCCTGTGTGAAATTGCTTATGTTTGGAATGGTTCCATGTCCAACTTGAAAGCACTTCCATCTCCAACTCATAGAGTGTGTTTCCTTCTCAGGATTTTCTTATTGTCACTCAATTATAGTGACAAGGTTCTGCTGGATTTTGGAGTGTAATCGTGCTTTGTGAATACTGTGGTAAGATCTCCTATCAGCCATTGCTTTGAACTGATGGCAAGGTAAGCCGTCGAGCATTCACCCTAAAGCACTGGAAGGTCTTCTGGGGTTACATTTGCGTCAGTTGAATCATGTATTGCAAGTTGGCATTCAGCTGGGCAAGTTAGTTGCAAATTGAGGTGTTCGTACTTGAGAGAATAAAGCTAATCAGTACCATCTTATGGCAGCACTGAGTGGTTGCAGTCTTTTTCTGGTTTCTGCTCCTATGAAGAAGCTCCGGATTTTTCGCTCAGCAGCTATCTCGACTCCTGCTCGGATTGTATAGAGCGTGGTCTTGACCGGAAAAGTCTAACTTGGTATTCTGTATATACTGAAGCACGGCAGATGCCAGCGCCCAACTCTAAGTTGTGCAGCATGTGATCTTTAAACTAAATATATATATTACTAGGTGATCTTTGTGATCTTGGTGTTTAATTTGAATATATATTCCTAGGTAATCTTGGTGTTTTAATGGTAGCGACCAAATATATTGATCTGTGTTTAATGGTAGCGATTAAAATGTGGTTATGCAAGCGCCCAACTCCCTTTAAGTATGGATTGCATGTGGTGAGTCTGTTTCACAGGGCGCTGAAAAGAATATGGATTCAAAACCCAGGAACTTATCTAATTGTTACTCTCGGATCGCTTCAAAGAGAAAAAATTGCTACTCTCGATTCATCTTTTATCAAACACTTGTTCGTAGTCATTTCCGGATGTATATAGTTCTTACTTTCAACATATTAAAACGCACGAACGAGAGCTTAGTAGGGTTGTTTGTAAATGTTTGGGACCAAAAGAGGAGTATGCAACGATTTCGACGTACAAAATCGATCACTATCAGGTCATGAACTTGCAATGGCCTTGTCATAATATCGGTGAGGGTGACAGAAAAATCCACAACATTAACCTATTTGTGATTTTTTTGCCGAACCCATGTGGACGTGCACGATGCACGGAAGACTTCCACAAGTTTCACTTTTGAGAACGTGGTCATGGCTATGTTGATCTGGATCCCGCATCCATTATGTTGGACTCAGAAAAACAACTCATAGCTTGTGTCTATGACCAAGTACCTGGTAAGGTGACCGACCATCGGAAAAAAAAAAACAGAAGTATCTGGTAAGGCGTATGCAGGCGAGGATTTACTTACAAACATCCAATGACCAATCCCTCTGGAAAGAAGCTAGCTAATTTCTATAGGTTTTACTTGCAAAAACATCATTACATCATTACTTTCAACACGGAATGCTTGGACACTACCACTGCGTTCTCCTACCTAAACAAGCAACAACGGCATTGATAGTGTACAATAGCTTCCGTTGCTTTCCCTATATAAATAGTAGTAGTAACAATGAGGCATACATAACTTATCTCTCTCTTTCCTTATATCTTCTGTACAAATTCAGCCTTTTAACAGCAAGTTACATAACATCCGCCAAGTAAAAGAATACCTGCGTCATTAACCATTCAACAGGAAGATTGAGCTATGGAATTTGGAGGATCTCGAGTAGCATTTTGTGAAGTGACTGAGGCTTGGAGAAGAAAGGGCAATGATCACTCCCTTTAATCTTGTAGACTCCCTCAGGTGTGTTTTCTCTAACAAGCTTCTCCTGGACGTCTGGGGACAGTGCACGATCATCTAGAGTTTGAATGAAAAAGCGTCGAACAGAACCATATTTTTCAGGTGATAATGAGAGTTTCTCCATTATAGGTCCTAGAGGGACTGGTCTCATCGACACCATGGCCAAAGCAACATCCTGTAAACAGAAACATCCCCCCCTTAGTACATGAATGTTATACAAAAACTACTAAAGCTGTGATGGGAAATAATTTTTTTTTTTTTGATCAATAATTTGTTGAGATAAAAGTTTGTAAACTATACACTTCCAGCTATAATATATGTGCTTCGAAAGGAGAGAAAAAGAAAAGCAATGAATTCGGATCATAGGAGTAAGCAATAAAGCTCGTTGCCTTAACGCCTCCTGCCCCACCCATTCTGCTCCCCTACCAATAGCTAATGCCCATCATTTGCACCATTCTTTCTCTCTTTCTTTTTTTTTTTTTTTTTGGGACACTCTTTCTATCATGTTGCAAAGGTTAGCTGTATAGCTTTGTTCCTAAAACATATTCAGATAGAGTAATAGTATTACTATCTACAGAATGTCATCTGCCAGAGTAGAAAAAACAAATCCACAGTGTCTCACCATCTTCAGACACCCTAGCATAGGATTCTACGGGCGATCATTACTTTCAAAGATAGTAGATAACCAGTCTTTACTTTTCAACTCTCAGCCAACTAGGACAACATTCAAAACTTCCTTAAAGATCATATCTTCCAAAATAAGGTATTGCGGAACGATGAAGACTGAAGCATAAACTCATCTTGAAAGCTTTCTACGGATACTTTCTAAATTTACCTTGGCAGGGCTTTGATTGAAATATAAGGCCTTCATATGTTGCTTCTCCAACTTGAATGATGTGGGGGATTTGTCAGGACCATTCCCGTGAATCAAGAATTTTGAGTCCTTCATGAAATCTTCTGCAGATCCAAGCTGTGGAAAGAGCACTATTGTAAGTACTGACGAACATTGAAACTCCAGTGTCTAGTCAAGTGTGTGAAAGTTCAACACGTCTATCTTATGGGTTCATTTTCCTTCCCTGACGGAAGGGGGGGGGTGGGGAGGGGGTAGCACAAGGTCAAACTAATGCGGCTGGCAGATGGAAGACAAATTCTAGAACATGGACAAGAAAGACACCTGTACGAAAATCTAAGCTATGTACATTTGAGTCACCTGGCAGAAACTAGACCATTAGACACTGAAGGGCACGGTTAAGTTACAAACTTACAAGTATTATTTCGGCAGCAGTGACACATAAACCAGTTTACTTATCTTAGCAAGACATATCTTAGTGCATTTCTGAGTTTGATTCCAGATAGACTTTGAAACTTAATTTCATTTTGTTATAAGCCCTCACGCAGTCACGCAAGGAGTTACAATTTATCAATAACAGAACATCGCCATCACGGGTTTACTTTCTTTAACATAATATAGCTGAAGCATGTCCCATGAGTTTATACTATAAATCTTAGTTAACGATTATGAGGCAGAGGAGAGCTGACATGTCATAACGCACGAGTATTTAGCCTCATAGAAGTCCTGCATTCTTTATACATTCAAGGACACCTCAAAGAAGTCAAGTTTTTAGCAGAACCCCATGTATCTATAGACATTTGATTTGATAAAACTGTTATCATGTGGATGTGAAGAGCAGGGAAACAGGGTCTAGCATGTTGTGAAAGTTTGTTCTAACATTCAAGTTAATACATGTCATACATACCTCTTCGCTGAATACGTCAAAGGGCCTTTGTCCACTAGAGACCATTGTGGCACAAACAAAGATTGCTTTAAAAATCTTGTGGGGAAATTGCTCCATAGCAAATGAAACAGCGGCACCTCCGCATCCGTGACCCACCAATACAACCTGGCAACAAATCCCAAATGTTTTAGCAATTCGAGATCACAGGGTGATTACATTATGAACACCGCCAAGTCGCCCAACAGTGGATTTTTCCAGCAACTAACCTTTTCATCATCAGGCAGGTTCTCTATGTATGAAATCAGGGGCTTGGAATAATCTACTAGTGTACTAACAGAATTCGTTATCGTTGTATCTATACCAGATCCACTGAGATCTAAAGCAACAGGCTGTAACCCAGACTCCTCCAACAAAGCAATACTTTTGTACCAACACCAGGCGCCAAATCCCTCACCATGGATGAGCACAACTGTTTTCACCTTGAGACTTTCCAAGAAATCAGCTGCCTGGAAAAGAGTGGTAAAATCATACAACAGTTCAACAGCTACAACTTAAAGGCGATGTGACTGCAAGGCAATGGTTAACTAGACAAAAGCATTACAGCTTGCTGGTGAGAGTTCTGTGTCAACAATTGAATCAAGATTAACCTTCAAACAGTTTATTAAGTTTATCTAAGAACAATACTACAGCACCGCCATTAAACCCTCCCCGCCCCTCACCCACCCAAATGTTAGAATTTTGATCAGTTTAAGAAGAATCCCCCACACTAAACATCAAGAAAACGGATTCCACAAGCCCTGTTTTATGAATTGCTGCAACTTCACTCATAATAACTCATTCAGGAAACAGAAATAATACTACCAAGATACATAGATACAAATTTACGTTGTGGTCAAAGCCAGAAGCTACATTTCAGGTTTTTCATATCCTCCAATCATTTGAAGTCCAGATTACATGCTAAGCCACATTCATTTCTCTACACTTCCCACAAGATAATCTATCTCATGGGAAACCCAACAACCATATACAGTAAACTTCCACAGCAACAACCAAAACAATGTTTCATGTAGAGCTAAAGTGGCTAGCAATTATGACAATTCCGTTGATGCAACACTGCGTTTTTCTCCTAAAACAAACTGGGATCAATTAACCGGGAGAACGAGTTATGCGCTATAAATTGACGCATGACACAATTACACTGCCACATTAACACAGAGAGCCAAGCCAATTTGACATGCTCAAGCTCTGCCTAAAGATGAACTTTCAGTAAATTACAAAAAAAAAAAAAAAAAAATCTCTTCTTAACTTTATGGTAAATCGTTAAGATGATAGAGTGATAAAAATAATGGAGTAATAACAAAAACAAAAAAGTTAACCACTCATTACATAATCATCCATTGTAAAGTACTACCAGGAAAAAAAAAAAAAAGTAAAAATGGAGTACCAAAAAAGCTACTTTCACAGAGAAACCCAGCTTTTGTAAGATCCAGATTCATGCACAAGCCTTTAAAAAAAAAAAAAAAAAGTAAAATCTTCCCAAATAAAATTTACTCAATTCACCTTTTTCAACAAAACATAATCATAACACAGCAGAATATATTCATTTCTCCTCAATCTACCCATCATCATCACAAAGACTAAATCAAACCCTTTTTTTTTTATGCTGACCTTTTCTATACCACAACATATATAATACAATCAAATAAAATTCAAACTCGCAGTGTCAACTAAATTATGCTTTTACTTACTACTACGCTTTCATATGACGATTCATGTTAGCCGACCCTTAATCATTTCGAAACAAAAAGGCGATAAAATGTTGCAGAAATATCCGAACCTGTTTAGGATTGGAGAAGGGATCAGAGAGAGTGCGGCGCTTAGAGGTGGAGCCACCGACACGACGAGACATGGATCCATTATCAAACCTCTGAGACAACTGATGTTGTTGAAGCGCCATTGACAAAGCTCTTCTATGCAAAGCAGCTGCTGAATCATCTTCTTCAAGAAGCTTCCTCTGTGATCTCCCCATTCTCCTACTCTTCGATCGCAGCTCTTTTGCCTCATTATTCTTCTTTGACATGCATATGAATCGGTTACCCATTTCTCAAAATTCAATCTTTTTTCGAAATTCACTTCCAAAATTCAATCTTTTTCAATACCAAATATTTTTTTTTTTTGGTGATTTTGAGGTGTACCCAATATTATTTTTGTGATTCTAAGCAATACCCAGATGTTAGTTTTGTGAATTATTAAAAGAGTTTTCGGCGGAAATTAGGGGGAACAGTGGTGTGTTTGACTTGTAGTAGTTTAGAGATGGTGTGTTTGTAGGTAAGGTGAAGAAGAAGCCGCTTCTTATTTGTTTAATGACGGATGAGACAAGTTTGGACGGAAGATGTTCAACTGCAAAGATTTTAATGCTCTCACTCGTCACTTGTACTTTTGGTTGTTTTTTCTTCGTTACTTCAATTTTTTTGCTTTATAGGTTGTGGGTCTTCTTTGCTCGAATCCGGACTACCAATACAAATGATGTATACCTCGGTTGCCCGAAAATGAGGACGTGTTAATCTCGAAATTGTTCGATTGTAAATCCAAGTTTGCAGGCGGAGAGATAAAGTACACACATCATAGTCGTTTAGGTGATATACTATATACCGACGAGACTCAAGTTTGGGGGTCAATACAACATCTTTACCTCAGTGCCTTAAAAAGCTCCCGCCATATGGCAGAGTAAGGGGGGTCGGATGCACGCAAGTCTTACGACTCTTACCTCTATTGAAACATAGAGAGGCTGTCATGGATGACCCAAAATGAAAATTGCACTCAAGCTTGGGTCAGTAGGGTTTTAAATTTGATCACTCTAAATTGGGGGCTTCTAAGATTGATGATCATAGTGTTGAAACTTCAGAGTTAACGAAATGCACGACACATAAGGAGTGATGATTTATAAAATGCCGTGAAAGAAACAACTTACTTTGGAAAACGACAATCACAACGACAACCCACAACGTAGCAACTGAAGATGAATAGAGAATGCACACGATTGTTGAAGGTTGGAAAAGTGAGAATACAATGATCAAAATCAACATCATATCCTATGCTATGCACAATGCATGTGGTATTAAATTTGTTTCAAAATGTTTTTTAACAAGAGATGCATTTATACGTACAATTTCTAGGACAATCGGTCATTTCAGCCGGGGCAAAGATGTTTTAGGAAATGGATAGAAGTCAAATGCGGCTGATTCGCTTCTAAACATAGGTTCTTTGATCTGTCGAAACTAACCTTCAAGCCCACAGTCATTTAACGGTGCTACTGTTCCTTCTTACTCCTCCCACTTTCTTCTTTGCCACCATTTGGTGTTTGATTATGAAGTTGGCCTAATTAATAAGTGGCTTCTTATTTACACAATTTCCGTTCCCGGTGTTCAAATTCTCAGCACATAACCTGGAGTCATGGTTATACAAATGTAAACAATTTATAACCCTGGACAATGTCAATGATTTCACCAGAACCTGGAGTCATGGTTATACAAATGTAAACAATTTATAACCCTGGACAATGTCAATGATTTCACCAGAACACCAGTGCGTCGGAGTTGGAAATGATGGAATTTCGGGTAGCAAACCAAGCAATTTTAGCATCAATACACATGTGATCGACTTCTTACCTTGGAAGACACCCCAGAGGCCCTGACACACGAGGGAGTTGCAGAAATATCTATCAATGCCAATTCTGGTTTCATTGCCTCTCAAAACCACGAGGGTAACTAGCTGGAGTATCCACAACTTTATTGATCACTCGCATTCAAACTGGGCTGTGCAACGAAATCCATACACAAGATGGAGATGAAGGTGGCAGATGGATGAACTGTGAACAAGCTGTTCAACACAAATGCAGAGCCATATTTACGAAAACCATGTGCCTGCTCTTAGATAAATTGGTCTAAACTTACAAATATCAGATGCCAATGCATGGGGGATTAGGGGTATTTTCTAACTATGCGACTAGGGTCTCAGGCTTACAGGAAGTAGCTCCAGGCAATCTAACTGCCATCTTTCTTATCTAATTACACGAGACGTCCATTTTTAATATATGAATACCTACCTACCTCTTGTTGTACAGCTCTTCCTACAAAGGTGTAAACCTCCAGTCAGACTCAGGCAGAATCAGGTAAAATAGTCATCAAAGAATCATCCATCCACGGCTTGCATATGTTTCCACATGGTTGCTTCTGATACAATGAAACATTTGTGAGAATGCCATCGAAGATGACAAAGTAGATTATGTGCACTAAAGAAAACAAAAGCTTATCCGATTTGTTTCATCATAGGCGGTGTGATCAAAATGAACTCAGGTTACATGACTGCATAATCATGAATTCATGATAATTATTAGATAAATGTTATATTTACAAATCTGAGGAGGTACCAGGATATGCCTCGATCATTTCTTCCTAGTTCATATATATTAGACTGGAGTCGGATCCTTGATCTTCTGTAAGGTTCATATTTGCTCTCACAATGTAAATTTCCTATAAAAACACCGTTGGGCGTTGGTGGAAGTGATAATAACCGTATGTTAGGAACTACAAATAGCTTCTCCAATTTGTTTTTTTTTTTCCTTAGAATTCTAACAATCCATCAAAGCGATGAAGCTAGCAACTAACAAAACTAAATTAGAAAGTTAGAGAGAGTGCCCTTGCTCCACAAGCAAATCCAACATTACTCCTGACCTCGTTGCCAGCCATCGCCCCTCACGAGTTCAAGCCAACTCATTTTCACCTTGTTTTCTAACCCTGGAATTACTACCAGTAGAGAGAGAACATCACTGGAATTCTGGAAAGATGAACAAACCCCAGAATTTCTACCTAACTTATCCCATATCTTCACTCGGATACTCAATAAGAAACGGGACAAGCTGGGCCCCCCTCACTCCGTCTGACCAGCACTTTCATTTTCAGGCAAAAAAGTTCCCAAGGTTCTTGCATTTTTTGTACGAGTAACTCAGAAGCCTAGTATCTAGATTAATTGACTTCTGTTCATACTTTCAGGCTTTTACCTGACTGATTGACTTCTATTTGCTGGTTTTGCATCCAAATGTGTAACTTTCAAGTTATATTTTCCTTCATTTTAGCTGTATCCACTGTCTCTTGCCCTGATGAAAGTTAGGCCTCAGCTGCTTTTTTTGTTCTTCTTTACTTGCTTCGATGTCGGGTTTGGGTTTCTTCCATCGTTTGAAAGCATTACTTCGACTATGGAGCTTCAAGTTTGTTGAGGAACTAGACATAATACGTTGGGTGAGGATTTTGCTTGACAAAAGGTGAGCATATGGCTTTGAAGTTATCCAGATGAGAAATTTTTGTGGGCTACGTAAGGGTAAGTACTTAAGAGGGAGAAATGTTCTAGTTTGATTCATAGAACCATTACTGAAGAAAGTGTTTTGGGTATCTCAAGCATGGAGATAGACAAAAAAGCGTATCGGCTAAAAGTTCATCGAAGTTTGAGGTTTTTGGGTGTCCTCTTCTACTGTTTCCTAGCCCTATGATATGAGTATCGGTGAGGCCTGAGGGTATCTAGATGATGACAACTGGTGTGAGCTCACATGGGTATAAAGTCATCACATAAGCTACAAAGATACTGTCCATGGTTTACAGGAGCGAAAACATCTCACTATTTCAGTAACAAGAGACCTTTTAGATTCCTGTCTTCCAAT
This sequence comes from Spergularia bocconei, assembly GCA_963457585.1. NCBI lineage: Eukaryota > Viridiplantae > Streptophyta > Magnoliopsida > Caryophyllales > Caryophyllaceae > Spergularia > Spergularia bocconei. The sequence continues at coordinate 13,043,408 of OY734954.1, forward strand.
CTCTTTAGTTATGTTGAAAACACAGGGGACAGAAGTTCAATTCTTTAATAAGCACTCACTATATATTCTGTGGGTTCCCCCTCTTCCAACTCAAATTATCATCATGACTGAATCAGGACACTGTTTCTCAGATGCAGAGGCTTCTGGAATCTCTAGAAGTTCTCAGGCCAAATTGCAAAGCATTTAAGACTCTCCTATGGTTGATGGTGTTCAGCATGTGCCATATTTTATAGTTCTATGGTGGAGAAGGAACGAGATACTCTTGTGAAGATACAACCTGATAATTATGTGGCTTTCCTGGTCAGCAACATGCTTTTCCCCAAAGTCTCTTTTAAAGCTCAGTCATCAATTTCATAGCAGGTTAAAGCTCATTTCAAGAGGCATTATCTCAAGGCCAAATCACAGATTCAAAGTTGTGAATTTGTGATCACAGTTCTATAACAGATGTTGTGTTCAATGTAATTATCCTCGAGGGAGCAAGCATAAGTGAAGAAACGGTACCATTGTGCAAACAAAGATTAGTTATTTACCTGAATGTAATAGGCAAGCATCCGTAGAAGATTCAGCACCTTGTGTGGATTCGAGTTAACTTTCTCTATTTCACTTTTCACATCTGGTAAATAAACAAGCACATATATCAGGAACAACAATCCTAGTTTTCACAAGCACAAAGGATCACAATAAGTAAATAATAGAAAGAAAGAGAAATAAATTCAAATTGGTCACCGAATACACACTAAAAAGGCATGTCTACATCACTGAGCACACATATACTGATATACACAATTGACAATCATACTGGTAAAGCTATAAATCAAGAATTGTCTGACCATATTAGTCAAGATATAAACTTTCTGCTGCAGTCCTTGAACCAGGTAGAGGTTTAGCCAAGAGAAAATAAACTACACAAAATATCGGTCCCTTTAGATCTCTAGCCCCGAGAATGCGATTAAGACACTTTCTTGAGGTAGCAGGCCTTGTGTTCCTAATCATGCTACGAATACTCTAGACAAACTTACATCAGTAATTGGAACATAGCTACAATTGGAAAGTATGTTTATTGGATCCATAGCAAGGCTGACTCTTTGTGGATCAAATAAATTAACAATGTTTAACTGAAGGGCCGAGACTGGAATACATCCGGTCCGCCTCTTGATTCGATATGGGAATATGGCAGTGGAAGAGGATATGCAGAGTTAAGACCAAAACACCTGTAGGTTATGACAATGGAAATTGGTTGAATCATACAGAAGATCACACAGTGACTAATGGATACAAATGGCTTACCGGGGAAAGCACCAGAGTTTGCTGGGGCAAATTTATAGGGTGCAGGCAAATCATTTCTAGAACCATCTTTATAACATGGCTGGTAATGCTCAAGAAATTACAAACAAAGGAGCAACTAAAGAAGTATGGAATCTGTTCCGATTAAATGTGAATGTTATGTGGCGCAGATAGAGAAACACATGAACACTTATTCTTAAAGTGTACCTACTCTCAGAAGTGTCTAGATGAGCTTCAAACCAGCAGTAATCTGATCATTCCAAATGCTAACACTGTGGAATAGTGCGCAAGGAGTCTCAATACTGGCTAAACAAGTAACAGGCGTCTTGGTTTGTGACTTGATATATCAGATATAGTGCAACCAGAACAAATGCCAAATTGTGTACTTCAGAGGGTCAGGCATGAAGTTAAAGCTCCCCACCAACATCAATGGGAGAGATAGAGAATGGTTCAAACAGAGGAGCATGTAGGGTAGCTTGGCCTTTTCTTGCCTACCTTGTATTTAAAAAGCCTGTGTGGTGTCTACGAGGAGTACTACCCGTTATTTTTCTGTTTTATATCGTCTTACATTTCACCCAAAAAAAAAACGAAAAGGAGAGAGAGCGAGCTTAAATCAGCAAATTAGATTACCACGTACAATAAACAACTTCAACAGTGAATAGATTCCGAATGTTCACAGACGGACAATAACGGAGAAGGAACAGATGTATTCTTGATGCAGAAGAAAGTAAATCATGACGCACTAACTTCAGTGTTATTAGAAAAATACAGAACATCATAAAGAACAATTTTGTTGGAAGCAAGAAGCTGACCCACTGTCGGAATATAAACTATCAACCATCTACTGTTAACAAACAAGTATACAAAGATTTGGGCGGTGAAAACAAGGCACATCAATAGTACAACAACAACAACCAAGCCTTATTCCCAAAATGATTTGGGGTCGGCTAACATGAATCGTCATCTAGTAACCGTCTTGTGTACGCCATGAAATTCCAAAACGTTGTAAACCTTTTTGGAGTAATTAAATATTTTCAAAGGAAGTTTTATAAAGTCGTCAAAATAAATTCAAAAGATTTACAAAAAAAAAAAAAAGTTTTGGGAAAAAAGTTAGGGACACCAAACAAATAAATCAAAGGAGTCAGATTAAGTCCGCCGCATGTATAGAGTCTCTCCACCTCGCCCTATCCAACACCATACTCTCTTCAAGCCCTAGGAAGCTCATATCACTTCTAATCACCCTCATCCAAGTCATTTTAGGTCTTCCCCGACCCCTACTAATATTACCACTTCCCCACCCTTATACTCTTCTAACCGGCACGTCACTAGGCCTCCTGCTCACGTGACCATACCATCTCAGTCGGTTCTCCATCATCTTATCCCCGATGGGTGCAACCCCTACTTTCTCCCTAATAACTTAATTTCTTAACCTATCACGTCTTGTATGCCCACACATCCACCGTATCATGCGCATCTCCGTCACACTCATCTTATGAACGTGACACTGTTTCACGGCCCAACATTCCGTGCTATATAATAGTGCCGGCCTAATTGTCGTTCGATAAAACTTACCCTTCAACTTATTGGGCATTCCTCGATCACACAGAAGTCCTGTGGCATTCTTCAATAGTAATACAGACAAAATCAGCACTCCAGAAGACAAGCTCACATAAGTAGCCCTGGTTGTGGCCATGTGAGGGAAAGCCACATTGGTTATCAACGTAGCGTAGACATATCAATTACCCTTGCAGCTTTGCTTGTTTTGGTTTCGTAATTTCAGGCTTATACTCCTATCTCAAGGACAGCATTTGAAGAAATAAAATCAACTATCAACTACCTTTTGAAAATTTGTCCGCTGATATAGGCAGCAATTAAGTTTATACCATATTCACAGTGAAGTCTCATATCCACCAAGTGGATAGTCCGACAGAAAGATTAGAAAATTTAGTACTTTTTAAATTTCTCATCATTCACTGAAAACACTTGACAGTTAAAAATGAAAATTATAATTTTAAATAATATATAAATATAAAACGTAAAACTAAAATACAGGAACTAACCAGGATGCCAGTCAAGCAAAGAGTGGCCCATATGCCCTGGCCTGTCAGACCCGCCACTACGTGAATCCCTGTGAATCAGGACAGGTGACTGAAAGCTTAATTCCTTCCAAAGTTGTTCATGCTCCTCTTTATTATAGGGCTGTCTAAGAATCAAATTCAGTTTCTCCCGCATCTTAGAAGGCACTCTGTGAATGTTTTTCAGATTGTTGCCAAGTTGCTTGTCCTACAATAAATTAAATTATCAAACAACATAATGGATACCCATCACCAACAAAATTTGAAGTACAAAGCTAAAGAGAGCTCTTATATCTGTATTAAACATATTACTTACCAATAGGGGCGCTGGTGATCTTTTTGGGATTAAGGCTCTGTTGTTGTCACTGTTGTTGCCGTTGTTATTGCTGGGTGCAGGTGGTCTTGAAGCGGTTATTGACGCCATCAAAGCTTGATTTGGTGGTCTTTGGGTGGCAACCCGAACAGTCGAAGGTAGAGGTGGTAGTCCATGATTAGAGGCTGATGCTGCCGAACGAAGTGCAATTACAACTTCCACATTAAACTCATCACTTGGTCTCGCAGCAACACTAATGGGCTCATTTCTTGAATCAGCCACGACAGTAGGAAGCTGATCACTTGGTCTCGCAGCAATAGTAATGGGCTCATTACTTGAGTCAGCCACAATAATAGGATTTTGATCACTTGATTTCGCAGCAATACTATTGGGCTCATTACTTGAGTCAGGCACGATAATAGGATGCTGATCACTGGGTAGCTCATAATAGACTCGCTTATTGTCTCCATATTCGTAGATACACGAGTCCCCTGTGACTTTGTAATTTTTTAGGAACAAGTTGTACACTTCATCAACTGCGTCAACAGCTTGCGGAGGGGAAATATTGGGAGCTGATGTTGGACCATTGTGGACATTCAAATTTCTCTCCTCTGGAGTATAATTGCTTCTATCAGGCATTAACTTCCTCCTCTTTCTCACCTCATCCAGAGACCTCTTCTCATGGACATCCTCATTAAGTGACTCCGCCATTCTGTTATTAAAGTCTGAATCCTTATAATCTGATGTGGTATCTTCACTGGAAGCTGAGCTCACCAGGATATAACTGTCCCTCTGAGAATATGAGTTTTTCCTCTTCATCCTCTTACCAGGTGTTCTAACCCTCTGTGCACGTCTAGCACAACGAGGTCTCGGACGTCTCCTATTCATCTTCTCACCAAAATCCATCTCCTCCTGGTCATAATCATCCCATTCAACCCGCGGGCTTTTCATCACCTCATCTGAATAAATGTCATCTTCTTCATATATGATAGGCAAATGCACACCATGGTAAACTGAATCATGAAGCATATACGCGTCCCCACATTCTGTCAAGTAATCCAAGAACATCACATACTCTGGATCATTCTCAGCTTCCTCTGCATGCTCTACCCCCACAAACCCGTCTAAAGCACGCAAAAACTCAGTATAGTGTTCATCCATTTCAAGACCATCATTCTCACTCACATTGTTATCCCATGAGTCCGAATCATTTCTTTTCATGGGAGCCCCAAATCCCTCCATATCAAGTAGATAATCCGCATCTTCAACAATCACCCTCCTTTGCATACCCACCATGACTCCCTTAACTTCGACCAAAACTACTCTCAACTACACAAACACAAACACAAACATTTCAGAACCCAAACCCTCGAATGAATAAACACTAAACATAACACAATCTTTCATCCAGAACACTTGCAACTACTCTTATAACATAAAGGGCAGCCCGGTCGCACATTGGCATCCCCGCAAAGCGAGGGTCCGAGGAAGGGTCCCACCACAAGGGGCTGCTCCCAGGACTTAAACCCGTAACCTATCAAATGACAAGCATACCAACATAATCTTATAATAACATCCTAAACTAAGATTAATTAATTACTAAACATACCAACATGAATTTCTGCAATTATTTCACTAATTTCCTCCTGTTCACCACAAAAAGATTCAAACTTTAACCACTAATACCATAAAATCAAACAACCCAGAAATTCTAGGTAATCATAGCAAAGAAAAAAGTGCCATAAATACAATTCTACAATACAATAATAAAAATAAATGAGTAAAAACCCTACAATTGAACATTCATATTTTGGAAAATCTAACAAATAAACCCAAAATTGAACATAAATGAAATGAAATCTACAAGCTAACCTGGATTTTTATGATTTGTGAGGCTCAATTATAAGGTTGAGTGAAAGTACCACTGGCACTGGCTGAGAAATTCCTTGAAAAAATTAAAAGATAAAATGGTGGAAATTAGTTTGGAGAGAAGTGGAGATTAAAGCAGGAGAATGGGAGACAAGTTTGGCGGGTGAATAAGAAATTGGGAAAGTTGAAACATATGTTTGAAATCAAGAAAATTGGAGAGAGAGATCGTATTCATTTGTTCCTTTATTTAAGTGAGAGTGAGAGCTTTTCTGACAAACATGATTCCCCCCTATTGTTTCGGTTTTTTTTTTTTTGGGAGTACATGGGCCGTGGCAATATTGTTTGGCCAAGCTCCAACTTCTGCAAAACTACTTCTCAGAAACAGTTTTTGGAGAAAGAGTTCCAAATTCGAGTTTCCACTTCTGATGAACAAATTTACACTAGAAATGCTTCTCAGAAACTAGAAACAGTTTCTCAGTTTGGGTGTTTGGCCAGTTTTCAGTTTCTTAAACCTAGAAACACTTCAGGAGTTTGACCAAACACATGGTAGAAGCTCTTGACTTTGCAGCTCAACTTGAGACAATTAAAAACAAAGTTTGTTATCTTCCTTTACAAAAAATAAAATAAGTGACTTAAATTTGTACTTGTAAGGTTGGCATGTTATTGAGATTTCCTCTTTGTCCAAGGTTGATGCCTTTTGCTTGCCTCGGGCTCTTTTTCTTGCTGTCTCAAGAGCTCCTTTCGGTCTCTAACTTGAAGTTCCGAGTTTTTTCTTCACTTCTAGACCCTTCACCTTCATCATTACCCCTGTAGAATCCACAACATTTCCACCCCTCTCATGTGTCACGACATGACTTTCTTTGGCAGTGGCTTGATTGTCACATGTTTTTTAACAAAGTTGCTCGAATAGTTGAATAAGTCCTTCTCGCACTCCTGCATATGTATCTTCCGAATCCGCTGCCATTGTAGTTAAACGTGTAGACAAACGACATAAGTCTCTGTAACGCCCTCCCAATTATTACTTTAGGATTTTCATTGGGCATCACTCCAATAGTGCTTCTCATACTTCCTTTCTTGGCATTAATTGTCCATCTCTTGAGTAAGTACTTGTCTGGAAGTTTTTTTACAACTCGATCTATCCGATAATACCTTTAGAGCATGGCTACATAGTATGCTAGCAAACTCAAATTTTCTCCAATCGCAAGAAATAGAAATAGTCTCTTCCGATGTGCTATAGGAGACAACATATCTATAGTGATTCTCTTGCGGTTGGATAATATACATCATCTGTTCTTCTGTCTTGTCCCACTCAATGATGATGCAATCATATACTTTGGATAATTCAAGCTGGATGATTCTAAAAACTGCCGGTGTATAGACAGATGATGCGTGCTTCAAAATTTCTACTTGTAAAGGTAATACCACGGTACTTTGGGTAGCACTGAAATCCGTAGTCCTCTCATCATTTCGGCGATCTCTAAGCAAACGTTCAAAATTTGAGAAAAATCTCGGCAAATCATGCTTGTAGCTTACATAATGTTTGATGTGCTTATTCATACTCTCACTCCTTTGGGTCGTGGTCATATTAGCACAAAAGGTATCTCGTCCGTAACCAATGCCCACTTCTCTTTAATGTTAATCATTCTCTTCAACCAATCATTAGATTCAAGATCATACTTAATAAGCATAGTACTCCAAGCATTTAAAAAATCATTCTCATGTTCATAATCATAAACACAAGAGCTGAAAACTCCTATAACTCTTTAAATTTCGAAAATACATGACTCAAAAGATTGGCGACATTCTGGAAGATGTGCCCAACACAGAATCTATGATATGTATTGGGCCACTGAGCGGTCAATGCTTTTGCCATAGTAGCATCTTGATCCGTGAGTATGGTTCTTGGTAAATTTCATTTATAGCCTTAGAGAATGCATCAAATAGGCACTTAAAGGTTTCAGCAGTTTCATCATATAATAATGCAACACCGAAGATACATGTTTACTTTGATGATTAATGCCAACAAATAATGCAATTGGTTGACCATCTTTATGTGTTCCTGACTTCATGTATGTAGTATCAAAGCAAACAACATTACCAAACTCCTAATAATCAGCCATCATTTTTGCATCAGCCCAAAATATATAAGTAATCAATCATTCTCATCAAGTTGTATGGCGTAAAAGAAACTTGGGTCATCTAATTGTTTTTGCTGTAAGCACTCCAATATACCACTTACATCACCCGACTTCATGGCAATACTACGCTTGGTGCGCAAGTGACTCTTATAATCAGTGCGAGTATATATGACATTTTCAATGCCTCCTGCTTCTTTAGCCAACAATTCGAACCCAACCCTAGGAACTATACCAGACGCATCAACCATTTCTATTTGATCACCTTGAGCAAATGACCTTTTTCGTTTTGATCTACATAGATGAGCCTTACTTGGAGTTGCCAGATTGTGGTTGTGGTTTGGAACGTATTTGACGATTTTATATTTGCTACTCTGACGACAACTTATCTTGAGTTTAGGTGGACAGTGGCATCTTGTCTCTGGTCGATGATCTGTGGAAAGATTAGTTCGTTTGTCTAGACGTCGTGCACCCTCACGTGAACAAACAAGTACTTTGTTATTGCTATTATCAGACTTGTGTTTCCGAATAGAAAACCCGACTTCTCGAGCATAAGCATTGTAGAATTCATAGGCTGCATTTTCATTTTCGAATTCTGTCCCTATCTTTGGTACCATCCTCGTAGATAATTTAGCATGTGGAGACTGTATATCTTCAATAGTGAATCTCGAGGGTGTAACAAAGTCATCTACTTGTTCAAAGTCTAACCGTCTACGTGGTGGTGTATCTTGTAACGCATATTCTTCATCTTCCATGCGTGGTGGTGTATCTTGTACCGGATATTCTTCATCTTCCATGTGTTGTGGTTGTGCCTCATGTACCAAACTCCTTTCATCATCCATGGTCCCGTGAATAGACATATTCATATTTATTAGACATAGTTATTTCTCATACACAAAGTTTACTATGATTTGTGATTTCAGGTTTGGCTCAACACACAAGTCCAACTATATCAAGGGCTTAGTTCATGCAAGACATGAAAGATTATGGGGGTGGAGCTGACGCTTATACATCAATATATATTACACACATGATACCCAATTATGATGCATATTTATTGTATACAATTAGGGCGTGGTTGCTTGATTTTTCTCATTGAAATAGGATATATGAATGACAGTCCGGATCACTCGTACCATTTTTCCTATCCCACTCCGTGTCCCACTCTCATTAGCTCTGCCACATGCACTTGACAAAATTAAGGGAAAAAAAAGATTCTTTAGCTGCAACTCCTCAATAAATAATTACGCGCTGGAAGCGATGCGCTATACTTTCATCTTGCTCCACATTACACGACTATGACCTTACAAATTCCCTACAAATTAGAAATTTTACAGCCCAGATAGGGTGGGTAGGAGGTGGGTAGTCGATTGGCCACGTTGATAGGGTGGGTAGGGGTGTCGGATTTCAAGGTTGGGGTGGGTAAGGGTGTCGGACTTTAGGGTTGACGTGATGGGTAGGAGTGTCGGTTGATCAAGTTGACGGGGGGGTGTCGACCAATCAGGTCAACGGGGTGGGTGGGGGTGTCGATTTTTTTTGGTTTTGAGAAGGTAATTACAATACATCTAAGCCACATGAGATGTTAACTTATGAATTAATTATTACCCTTTCTTTTTATCCTTTTGCTATTGTTATTGTTGGATAAGGCTCATATCTCCCTTCGTTCTTCATGCATCAGCTATTCATTATGAGCATGCACTTTGTTCTATTGATAAGAAAGTCTTGTTGAGCACTAATCATGAGGTCCACTATTTGGAATTGTTCTAACTTTAAGTATATTAATATCTACCAAGCCTTGAGGATCCTCCTGGTGCCAGTAGTGAAGCCATCGTCCTTCCACCCAAGAGATTGGGGTTTGATTCTCGCCTCCATGAAAAGAGGGATCCCCTTACCTCCCCCTTTCTCTCCCACAAGCTGGGCCTGATCCTCGGGTGGGCTTATTCCTGGCAGTAGGAATCTCACGCCAAGGGGCCCCCTTATCATAAAAAAATAACTACCAAGCCTTGGTAGCCATTTTAAGTTTGACATTAACAGCTTGTTTCGTTAAAAAGAATTGAACGGAAATAAAAAATGAAAGGATGAGAAATGAACGAAAAGGAAAAGAAGAGAAAGGAAGAGAACTAGCTTTTCTTTTGTTTGGTTTACATATTAGAAATTTGGAGGAAGTGGAAGGAAAATATGTGTTTTTATGTTATAATGTCTTTCCGTCCAATTCCACTCGTTTTGGGAGAAAAAGAAAATGACAGTTTAATGAAAAATTATTTCCTTCAATTTTCTTTCTTTTCCTTCCACTTCCCATGCAATTTTACAAACCAATCGTTGAAAAGGCGTAAATTTTGTTTCCGTTCATTTCCTTTCTTTTTTTATCCTACCACAAGCTATAAGATACTTTTAGGTTAATTTATTAAATTCAAAAAATATAACACAATCTAATTAATTATCTTAAATACATTTTTTTATTTAAGAAAAATAACCATGGAAAACATACCAAATGAATTAACACCAATAGAAAATACCACAAGCTGTAAGATTGTGAAATTTTTTATATGGAAAACGTCACTCATATATAACCACGGATGAAATGTTAATCTATACTCTTTAGCATAAAATACATTTTCAATGAATTTTTTAAGTGAAAACTAAATAGACATGCCACGTGTCATGGCAGTAGCAGATGACCTAACTGAAGCCGGTGAACGTGATCGTTGCCTCGAACACAGCGAAAGTGGCGATTTGCCCCCTACACTTTCACTAATTGTGCAATTGAACACCCTAACTTCTAATTGATCAATTTAGCATCCTAACTTTTTATTTCGTGCAATTTCACACCTAGTACTATTTTTCAACTAATTTTGTAATATAATTATTTTTTCCTAAATTCACAAAATATATTTAAAAAAAACTTTTAAGTATATTACACCTTTAAAATAGCTTTAGCCCTAAAAATACATTACTTATCTTAAGTATTCGTAAATTTTGTACCATAAAAATCGTATAAGCTTATGTATATTATAAATTTCGTATTTTTAATAAAAAAAGCTTTTTAGTATAAATCGTAAATTTTACATAAAAATCTTACATTTATAAGTATTAAAATCGTATTTTTGTATTTTTACTGTATAAGATGCTTAAATAAATTTTTTTATATTTTTTTTAATTTAGGAAAAATATTTATACTACAAAATTAGTTGAAAATAGAAATAGGAGTGAATTTGCACGAATTGAAGGGTTGAGGAGGCAAATTGTTCAATTAGAAGTTAGGATGTTCAATTGCACAATTGGTGAAAGTGCAGGGGGCAAATCGCCACTCTCGCGAATCTTTTAATATATAGTATAGGATAAGATATATATTAGATTAGGAATACGACATCGGGTCACTAACAGCTTGTTTAGTATAGAGAAATTGGACGGAAAGAATTGGAAGGAAGAGAAAGGAACGGAAAGGAAAAGAACACGAAATAAGTGAACTAATTTTTCCTTTGTTTGGTTTTCATATTGGAAATTTGAAGGATTTTGAAGTAATTGGAAGGAAATTGGGTGTTTTTAAGTTGTTGTCTTTCCGTCCAATACCGCCCGTTTTGGGAGGAAAAGGTAATGAGAGTTTAATAAAAGGTGATTTCCTTCCATTTCCTTTCCACTTTCCATGCTTTTTACAAACCAAACGTTGGAAAATAGTAAAACCTATTTCCCTTCATTTCTTTTTCATCTACTTCGTTCCTACCAAACAAGCTGTAAATTATACGTAGTATTATGCAAGAAAAAAAAGGCCAAACATTCCAGATACACCAGTGAAAATTTGTCATTCTGAAATCAAACCTCTGATTTAGCTGATTATGTACATTTTACATAATACCTAGAGAGATACTGTACTACATGTCTACCTTTAACTCACACCACAGACCCTTCACGCCTCTTCAAGTGAAATGATCAATTGATCAGCAGCTATTGGCAAGTTGGCAACATGTTATTATCTACTCCATATCCGTTCCGCTGATTGCGAGTGTTCACCTACTAAATCTTTCAATCCTCCTACGCCGCACCTCATCTGGAGAAGGGTCACCTTGCAGATTGGACGAGAAGTCGCTCCCATCCCTGCCAGTCCCACACATCTCGCACACGGACAACAAACCCGCATTGTCAAAAGTACAAGCTGGACATCTCCATACACCAGTCACGATCCTATCTCTCTGGCCCCTGCCAACAACTCCCCTGCCAGAATATCTTTGGCGCCGGAATAAGCCCTGCACAACCCTTAAAGGCCAGCTAAATACACCAGAAACACTTCTGATGATGGAGCTCAATGGGTTAGGGCCAGAATATGATCTCTTCAATTGCAGATAGAGAAGGCCAGCTAAAATGCCACCTAGATGACCGAGGAAAGAGACACCAGGTACGAACATCTGTATAAGAATTAACTCAGCCCACGCAGCATGACGTGCAGGTACAAGGATACCATGCACAAATGTGTATTCATCAGACCGAGAGTTGAGCACAACTTTCATTGCAAAGAGGACACCAGAAAACCCAACTGCATACTCAGAGTAAAACGCTTTCTCATAATTAAAGAACAGGACAAGGGATTTAGCCAGTACCAAGGTGATTCCCTGAGACATAGTAAGTAATGCTGCAATCATGGAGGCATATTCGATGCTTCCCATCGAAGTCTCCAACTGTATCCCCTTCCACAACAGGGACAACATGTTGTAAACCAAGTGAGATTCACCCATGTGATAAAATGGTGACAAGAAGAAGCGTTTCAGATCTCTGTGCTGTCAAGCGCGAAAAAAGGGGACAGAAAGAAAGGAAGCGTTAGTCAACAGCCAATGGTACATTAAGACCTATGCTACCACCAAAAACAAACAATGTATTTCTACAGAAAGAGGTAAACAAAAGGAATGGCGATAAATTCTTGCTTTACTCTTTCCGGAAAAAAATTGTTCATTAACAAATTGACCCTTCATATTTTTACTTATGCATATACAAATGTGACCCCCGACTTGTAAGTTTCTGGATACGCCACTGGCGGAATTGACAGAGTTGATGCTATCCTGGGCCTTGACATTGTGGACTGTTCTCCACATAGTCTCGAGGGTTCATGTACAGCTGATGTTGGTGGCATTTGAGCACTAGAGGAACTATGAAAAGGTAAGGAGGGGAAAGGGCCAAGTTTAATCGTCTGACCTCTTGCGCAATAAATAAACATCTTACTTTTTTCACAAGTTCAGAAGTTATCTCAGGATTTGACCAACTCTTGGAAAGTTGAAAAATTCACCAATTGGCAATTCTAAATTTGTAATAAATGCAAGACAAGGAATAGGCAGGTCATGATGCAAAAAAAAAAAAAAATCAGCAGAACTAATCCCATTGAGTAGTTTCCTAAGACAGGTCAGGATCTCTACTGAGATTCTTAGACAATCCTTAGAGAGCTTCCACATCATTGATCTTCAGCTACTCAATGTCGCATAATAAAAAAAAAGGCATGAAATAGCAACTGCATCAGTTCTGCTAGGTTAAAGGTATAGCCCAAATACACATGGTACTACAGCCAACATTGGTTAGAGCTTACATATGCAGTGCAAGATCATAAAAACAAAAGTTCATGAAGCGAATGCCAAAATAAGATATGAACAGTACAGGAACAGTTGAATCAATGAGTCCTTTAAGGCCATGGCCTCATGGAACCACTTTGGCATCAAAGACAGCTGCCATATTTGGACATTCAACAGTAAACTAATCACTTAAGCACACCTAAATTTGGCCGTCAGCCTTTAGCTAACTGACTGCGACTAATCTTCTCCGAATGAGATGTGCTCTATGGCCTCTATCACAAAAGCAATTCATTTGTCATTTGGATTTACTTCGAACAACATTCATTGCGTGAAACGAACTAATAAAGTGCTAAGATCAGCAGCAGAGGTTATAGCTTTTCACCAAATACACACTTAGTTGGGGTTACCAGGTTATCAACCAATCACAAGCCCTTGACACATTATTTAATTAGTTAGAGACATTTCAAAGTCCCTGCCAGCATTTCAATTTTCAAGCTTTATACACTACACTAGCTCAGATAAGCTTTTATTCTAAAATTTACCTACAAAATGCATCTTTTCATATGAGACATGGATGATGCAACCTTTTACTTTCCTTTTTTTCACAAAAAAGAAAAAACACGGAAGCCATGTTACCCTCGCTTTACAAGCTGAAAATTCTTTGACTAAAAGAACTTGAAGTGTTAATTTTACACAATGTCTTACATTCCATTCCAGGACAAAACCACTAACCACAATTATAAGTGTGTGCTCCAATTTTATCAATAATTTTTTTCCACCGTCTACTCTCAATGGGGATAAACTTCTCTTTTTTCGATATATTAGAAAGACAGTATCTGTGTACTGTCTAAGTGTCTTGTATGTATCTCCAGCAGATTTAGATCAGCTTCAATGCATTACTGTTCAGATTCTCTAGACGTCGATCTACAGTCTCACATCCTCTCTTACTTAATTTAATTATAACAAGAACTCCATCAAAAATAACACTTTACCTAACTTACTTCTTAGTTTATTGCCTATATCCATTACCTACCATCAACTAGTATTCTTTTTCAGCAGTTGTGAACTTAGCTACAGAAAATCAGTCATGAAGTTCCTTATTTCTGAACTTTCTGTTCAGATTTGTTTTCTCAAAATTTATCTTTCCAGGAAGAGGTTTAATGCCATCATTCTTTAACTCTTCTCTCTGTAACCGCCACCAACTATTCAAAAATTTTGTTCAAACTTTAGGTTGACGTTACCACCTATCAATCTTCTTTCCTTTATGTTGTACTTGCTCTATAGATTCACTTGTTCGAACTATTCTCAGTGGTAATCTCAAATTCTCAATCATCATCAAGTTTAATATTAGACATTCTTAAGCCTAGTTGACACGTAAGCAATGTTCTCAAATGTTTGATAATTGTCATGGTGGGTAGGCATGTATCAATACCAACATGTTAGCTCTCCAGTAAAGACCTCTTCCTTCATATAGAATCTAATCATTTGCCAAGCAACCATATCAGATTTTCTAATCGCTCATCCTCGAGACCAGAGGTAGCAAAAAATAGTGTCACTCTCAAGCTTACTCTCAAGCTTCAGGAGTAAGATCGGGATAAAGCAATCTATACATAAATGCATATGAGGAAGATGGTGACCCATAAATAGAAAGTACAAGCTGATGAAGTAGCGAGATTCAACAAAAACAATAAATAGACCAAGGCCGGGCAAGCAATTGAGACAGGGAAAAACAAATGCCAACAAGCTGAAAAGAAAAAAAAGAAGAATTATGGGCATACCTTAAGAATTAGGTGTGCATTGAACCAGACCTCGTTAATGTTTGGGACGATAGATTTTAGAAAAGCAGGCCTTAAATATATAAGAGTATTGGCAGCCAACAACCCCGCTGTCACCGGAGGTTTCCTCTCGAGTCTGTAATACTCAGTTGCTGCGTGCAAAGCCAATAGTGGCAGCATTCCTCGAGACACGCTTCTTCCCCCTGTCTCCATCTCTCTATCCACACTCTTCACTCAACTGCTACCAATTCGACGCTAATGCCTTAACTCTCGTCTTACCACCAATCTTTTCACTGCCTACATTACGACATCAAACAACCAGTACATAAATTATGCGTATTGTGAAACAAGAAAATTCGTTATTGTCCACCCTACTACGCGAAATCAATCGGAAAAAACACGAAAAATCCGATTGATCGCGCTTTTAATCAATTCAAATCCTCGATTTTAACACTTCTCAACACAGAAAAATTGGATAACAGCATTATAAACTCACAATTGCAGCAGCAGATTGACCCAATTTATAAACCCTAGAATGGATTACGAAATATATTTCAACCATTAATCATTTTCTCATAAAATCCCCAAATAAAATTCACGATACATTCAAACAATTCAAACTACATATGACAAAGAAAAATCGATGAATCATCAAATGTCAAAATTACTGATTAAACCTACTTTGTGGAGCTAATAGCGATAGTAAACCAAAAATTCATCATATTCTCGCACACTCCTGGTAAGATTAAATGATTAATGATAAGAATTAACAGGAAGTTTTAGCATAGAAGATGAGATTTTACCTGGGAAACTTGTCTTGCAAGTAGAAGGAAAGCTAAGGAATACTACAAGGTCTGGATTATTCTAGGTACGCATTGTCGCGAACTACAGTATATGCCCGTTAATGCCTTAATGTTCCGGACTTGGTCGACAAGCCTTCAAATTTACATGATTAAAGCTTGGCTCGAGTTTGGTTACATCGGGCCTATCTATGACTACATATCAAGCTAAAGTTTCTAAAGCTCGAACCCATATTTATAAACCGAGTTTGCAATCGAGGCATAGTAGAACCAGATAATATGAGTACGGAGTATTGCTTTTTCAGTTAAATCAGTTACGAAGCAACAAAACTGATTTACGTGAGTCATAGCTCCTCTCCGACTATTTAAATGAGTGGTTGGGTCTCTATTGTCTTTTATGAGTAACGTAATATTTCCAATGTCGGTAATTTTTGCATTTGTTTAGGGCCCGTTCGGTTTCACTGTCGTTTCTAGTTTTTTTTTTCTTTTTTTTGTTTAAAAAGTTTAGTTTAATAAGTTACAAAATTACCTTTAAATTGTTTGGCTTTATAATAGTCATAAAACAATATCAGACAGACCCTTAATTTTCGTTTAACTTTTTTTTTATGAAAAAAACAGAAATTTTATTACTCAACAAAAAGAGACACGAAGCCTACGGATGCTAAATTAAGGAGACCCCCCTGGTCTTTCAATCCATATATCCTACATGAATAATCAATTGGTGTCACATAGGCAATGAAACGAATCGCTTGGTAACATACTCTACGGACATGGTTAAAAATCAATGGACTCAAGAGAAATATGGTTTTATAATTAGGGAAATGAAAATGCTTGAATTTCTCGTAAACAAAATTGAGAAATTAATTAGAGGAATAAAATTTCTTTAATTTCTATTTTATATTTATATACTAGTATATTTCTATATGGTTTTATATTTTATGACTCATACGGGATTGATGGATTTTGAACCAGGTAAGGCGGTGCGGGAAGCGGCCAATCGTAAGCGTGCTAATTATGAGGCTAGGTGCGCTGCTTTGGGCTATGGCTTCCTCCCCTTCTCTTTCTCCTCTTTGGGGGAGTTGGAGCTAGACCTGGCAAAACTGACCCAGACCTGAACATCCGAATTTGACCCGAATTTGTAATTTGAATTCAACCCGAAACCCGAAATGACCCGACCCGAACCCGAAAAATGACCCGAATACTGTTTGACCCGATATTGACGCGACCCGAAACAGACCTGAACTGAAATGACTCAGACCCGAATAATCAAACATTTAAATGAATCGATTGAACAAAAGGGACTTGGATAGCTATATCATATCGTCAAACACTCCAATTAGCAATAAAATTTCAAGTTAAGATAATATGAGACAAATTTTGATGTTAATATGTTTAAATTTGAACATTTTAGAATGATTTGACCCGAATCTGACCCGACCCAAATACGACCCGACCCGCAATTGACCCATATTTGATATACCCGAACTAGACCCGACCCAAACCGAACCCGACCCGAACCGAAGTAGACCCGAATTATATGACCCGAAAAGTGACCCGACCCGAATAGACCCGACCCGAATAGACCCGACCCGATTGACCCGTTTGCCAGGTCTAGTTGGAGCCTTCAGATGTTGCTCTGCTAAAGCGGATCCAGCAGTTCTCCAGGACGCAGGATATCGGGGCGCATGCTGCAGCTTTTATTTTTATTAGGATTGGTTTTTCCATAACAAAGGGTGTGGGGGCTCAGATTATATATCGGCTCCCCACCAATCTCTTATAAATTATTATAGATTTTTAGATAATACTATTATTAAAATATAAAAAGAAAATGGAGCATAAAAAGGAAATTCGAGAAAAAATAGTCATTTTGGAAATTAATTTTAGGATAAGATCGTTTTGTGAAGATCGTCGTTTTGGTAAATAACCCGGTATAGGAGACCAGGAGAGTATATATAGGTCGGTTAAGATTTCCTGACTTGTTTTTTTTTTAGTTTTTATCCCCACTCTCACCATCACCAATATCTCCGTTGAATCAATCGCTGTCTCCATCGATCATCAATCATCATCACCGTCGATTGAGAGCCTTTCTTTTACCTGTTTCGGGTTGATTTCCTGAATTTAAGGTAAAAATCTACTATCCTCAAAGTTATCGTGTACCTAATACGTTTCAGTTTCTAGTGATTATTATTATATGATCTGTGAATTAATTGCTGGATGATATTATTATGTTAAAGTCTACTCTAATTGTTCTAGTAAAGCCGTTTTTATTATTGTTGCAGCGTCAGTAGCAAGTTTGTCGAGGTTTGGATTGAGTGAGACGTTTGCCTGCCCCGTTTCCTGTTGTTTTCACAGGTTTAAAGGTAACACGATACCTACCAATTCTCAAGATTATATGTGTATGTTTTAGTTTGTATGTCTTGCTGATTTCGGGTTGCGATTCGTGGTGTGGTTTGATTATCGGGTTTATGTGCAAACTTAGAATATTGCTAGGAGGAGAGCGCTAATTTTTTAGTGAAAACCTTAGTTTTATGTAACTGTTAAGTGATTGTATACCCGGTGTTAATTTGAAGATGGAGGATAAAAGTACGAGTCAAAACGAAGCACCACTAGCTGCTATATTAGAACAATTGGTCACGCTAAACAAAGCGCTAGTACAAACGATGCATCATATGGCTGGAACGTCAGCGCCTGTGGGAAACAATAACAATAACAATAACATACATGAAGGTGCTAGCGATAACCAAACCCCGCCTGCAACGGTTGAGAGCATGATGCGGGATGTGGAGCAGAGGGATCCTCCTAGTTTCACAGGTATGGGAGGCCCTACGGAACTTAACAACTGGATTACGGAGATGAATAGTATATTTCTAAGTCTAGGGTGTCCATTGTGGCTCAGGGTACGAATAGGGGCCAAATACCTTACAGGTTACGCCAACAGCTGGTGGCAAGGAATACAAGAGGGATTTTTCGAGCCTTACACTAAAGTTGCTAGTACTGGAGGAACGGTACGGCTAGAAAAGGATTGGGAAGATTTTACTGCGTTACTGGAGAATGAGTTCTATCCTGAATGTATTAAGTTAGCTAAGAGAATAGAGTTTAAAGAGCTTAGACAGATGGATGGAGAGTCCATTAGTGATTTCTATACTAAGTTCATCGAATTGTGCCGGTTTGCCAAGGAAACCTTACCGACAGAGGAGTCTAAAGCCATAAGCTTTAAGGAAAAGTTACTAGAAAAAGTTCGGAATAACCTTGGAAGTGAGGATTCTGAAACTTTTGAAGATGTGTATGCTAGAGCAGTGGCTGTTGAAGGTAACACATTAAGCATGGAATCTGGGATTAAACGAAAAAGGAATGAGGGCGCCTCAAATGTTAATGGGAACCCTCTAAAAAAGAGGAACTTTAACCAATCCAAGGGGAAAAATAAGCTCCTCAGGAATGCCCGTGGCACTCAAAAGCAGACTCAAAGCCATAGTCGAGAGCGCAACTACTTTTGCAAACGGTGCAAGGGAAACCACCCTGGAGCTGATTGTAAAGGTGAGCCAGTGGAGTGCCACCACTGTAGAAAACTGGGTCACCGTGTGTTTGAGTGTAGAGCTAAGCTGGCTGGTAAGCCACCAGTCGTCTTGGCCGGAGGCTTGACCAATGGGGTTGGACTTTCGGATCCAGGGGTACATGGAATACGCATCGGGATTACCGACCCCACTTACAGGAATCTGGCATTAACTAAGGGTGTCACTACCACTGCACCTGGATTGGTCAGCTCAGCTGTTGAGGCTACTTCTAGTAAGGTAACGACTGGGCAGCCACAAATCCTGGACCAGGTGGGAACAGGAAATGATTGCGTCACATCTGGTAATTTGCTGTAAATTGTTTTAAGCTTATGTTTTATTTCCAAAGTAATGCTTCTCATTTTTTTGTTGTATCAAAGTCCATGGCGTATGTGTGGTTGAAGCCGAATAAAGTTATAGACCCTATTTTACCATCATATGGATCTTCACCATATAGTGTGTGGTTGTGCAATCAAACGGCTCGAAAATAGGTTAATGATTTAGTGAAACAATGAAATCTTAAATAGGTTAAATGATTTAGTGAAATCTTATTTTAAAGACCAAGGAAACGCAATAGAAAACGTATTAAGGAAGTTTGAAGGAGCCTGGTATTCAGTAACATGTGGCAAAGAGGTATATGGTCAACTTTTAGGAAGAGCACAAAGGATTTGGCGTTTTTGGAGTTCTAATCACGAAATCGGAATCATGAACGATGAAATATGGAATGGTTGAAACTTGGCTTTGGGCCTCTACTATCTGATGAATTATGGAATGGTTGAAATTCGGCTATGGGCCTCTGTTATCCATGAATCTAACTTGGCTTTCTTTCCCTAAACATTGTTTGATTAACTACGCGCGTTCATCCGCATATCTTATTTTCCTTAGTGTCCTTTTTTGCATTTGAGTTCTTTCCCAGCCTTCTCCTGACATACTGTGTTTGTGGTTTGTCCCTACCCTATTTTGGGACCTGTATCATTCTTTGATGATATAGTTGACAGGTGTGCTTGAAGATAAATACTTGCTTGGACATCAGTGTGTATCATGGGGCTAGCTTTTGAATAAATCTTATTTCATTTGAGACATTTTAACCAGTTATTTGATATTTCCTTTTAGGTTTGGTTTTGTAAACTTGACTTAGATCTTCCGCTGTTAACTCATTTATCATATGATTTATACATAACTTTGGTTTGAATTCATAGTCTTCTAGCCTTTTAATTGACTCGGCAGTCAATTGCGGGCATAATAAATCTAGATTTTTGTATAATTAACTAAGCAAAAGTTTAGGGTTGTTACGAATGCTATGATGAAAGTAATACTCTAACAATATTTGCGTTGGTATTAGTAATTTCTGCCCTCGCAATATCTTCACCGTAGTATAATTGAGTCAACAACAACAACAACAACAACAACAACAACAACAACAACAACAACAACAACAATATTTCAAAGCCTTATTTCCAACAACAACCACCAAGCGTTATTTCCAAGCTTTATCTCCAAAATGTTTCGGGGTTGACTTTGAATTGCCATGTGCAACCGTCTCGCGTAGGTCATATAAGTTAAAGATAATCGTGAAAAGTTTAAAAAGTACTGAAACATGTTTAATAAGACTTTTAAAAGACCGAATAAAAAAATGAACTTTTTGCAAATGATAAGAATAAAAGATTTGAGAAAAGAAAAAAGAAAGTCTGGGAGACGAAGAACAAAGGAGAATGATTAGAAAAGCAAACAAAGAAACAAATGATTTGTATTCAAATTGCTGACAATAGGGTTGAGTTATGATGGTAAACTCAATTTTGCTCGCAGTGGTTTTTTGTTTTTTGTTTTTTGTTTTTTGTTTTTTGGAGGTCCATAGTCTAATTAGTGGAGTAGTAAATTCAAGTTAATATCATGCGATTGAAGGTGTAGAAATCCACTAGAGTTGTTAAATAACTCCTACATGGTAGTGTTCTAAACATCTAGCCATCCAATCTATAATAGTTAGAAATTCCTATAGCCACAGATCACGACCTTTTGTCCCGGTCATTGTAGCATGTGTGTCGCCCAGGCCATAAGGGGCCGCAGATTAATAGACCAATTTGGAATGGCATATACCACCACCTTATTCCTTGAAATCCACAAATAACAACCCCCCTGATAGCCTCGTTCGAGCCTCCGACTTACACCAATTGGCCGGAGTGAGATAAGCGCGGTTTGAGCGGTGGAGAGAGAGGAGTGCGAAGATGATGGTGGTGGTTGTCGTGACTCGTGGAGATGGGGATGGAATTAGGTGATTTTGGTGTTCTTTGTTTTTGTTTTGGTGTAGGGAGGTGTATTTTATAAGTTGGAGGAGTGGAGAAATTTGGACCTATGATTTTGAATCCGTTGGTCACGATTAGAACTCTACCATATAGAGTTCCTTAGGCATTCTTGTGATCCGAACCCTACTGCTTCATTTTAGAAGGAAACCCAAAAAAAAAAAAAAACTCAAAAGTTGAGACGCTGAGATCTTTACTTTCTACTCTCTTACCCAAATCCCCCAAAACTCAAAAGTTGAGATGCTGAGATCTTTACTCTGATTCTTCATTCTTAAACCAACCCCTGCAATTACCACAGCTTCAGGTATCTTCTTAACTCCTTTTCTAACACTTTCTTCTTCCTCTTTTTTTTTTTTTTGTTTTTTTTTATCTTTAATATGTGGTCCTGAATATATATATTTTTTATTGTTGTCATCCTGGTTCTTCCCATTTTTTGCTAGTGCCGGTGCTCCCTTTCTGTTTGCAATTACCGCTGCAGAATAGTCATCCCTAGAAGAAAGGTATGATGGCAAGGACGTCTCGATGCGAGTCTCATATGTATATCGAATTGATCGAGAGAGTCTCACACTATTAAGAGTTCCTTCATATTAATAGAGATAGGGGCTCACTTTCTGCACTCCGATGCCTATGCCTATGAGAAAGTGGCAAAAGTCTTCTAATCTCAACAGAAATTGCACAAGGGGAGATTGATACGTGAGAAGATTGTGATTGTAATGAAATAATTCTTCGTAATTTGGATGTGATACTTATTAATTTGGGCCCAAAACCTGTACTCATGATAAATATGTCTTATGTCTTGTTTGCCAATGGATATGCCCTTCAATGTAAAGTGTCTGCTACGCTGAAGATTTTCTTGGCAATACCCAGTATTGCTCGGCTGGCAATCCGTGCACGGCACTTAGATGTGTTTGACACTTGGACCCGGATATTTCATGAAAAGTTTCAAGTTTTTGGCTTGAAACGAAGTGTAAGATAGTGAATAATCGACTTGGCTTGTTATTGCTAATGTGCTATGATCATGCGTATTGATAGTAGTCATAGTACACAATATATTGGAGACTATTCAGTTAACCTAAATCTAGAATATTACTAATTTTAAAATTCCCTAATGTATCATCTATTATGAAGTGTCCAAGTTTCATGTTGTGTCGAGGTAATATAGGGTTGTTGGCTGCGGTATTAAAACCATTGGCCTAGTGGTTAGGTAATTAACCTGTCCAAGGTTGTCCCGGGTTCGAAGCCTCATATCCCCACACCCGTAGCATTAGCTGCTTTTATGTACCAAAAAAACAAAATTGACCTGAGCTTATGGTTGAGACCTTGTCGATGATTTAGTATCTTTATCACGCCCCCTCATGCAAATTCCCTCTGAGGCTTGGAGTGTGGATAATGCACACCGGAAGAATATCTTGTCCCTGAGATTCTTCATGAGAGAGGAGGGGCTTCCGTGATTGAATTTGAGCGAGCTGATCGTTTAATACCTTAACAAGGTCCATCTGGGTGGGTGTGGTAATTGTTGCTGATAGAATATGGTATAGGGGTGTAATTATTGCTCTCCTGAGCTTTCAATTAAGATGCTTATACATATTCAAGTTCTTAATATGAGTGAAAGTTTTAATATTCAAGTTCTTAATATGAGTGAAAGTGTTAATATTCAAGTTCTTATTATGACTAGAAGTTTAATTTTTGTCTTGTTGTCTAAAGTCCAGCCTCATTAATCATGTCAGAGAGGGTTATGCACTTGCGAATCAGTATATTTGCTCTAGGCTGGTATATTAGCCATAGATGAAATAGGACTAGAGGATGCTTTCATGGCAATGATGCTTCTGATTGTATATTTGTTTGTCAATTGTTAAGGACTCATGATGGTAGTGTGTAGTTCTCTTCACTTGACTTTAATACTTGTTTGTCTACTCTTAATGAAAGGTCAGCAAAATTCTCATGGACCGTTGGACTGGTATTCTGAAGGTTCCTGTATGCCTTAAGGGCACAACTCACTGCAGAGTAGCAGCATCACTTTGCATTTCACCTTCTTCGAAAATGCTCATTGTATGCTATATTTGCCAGAAACTTAAATCTTGAACCTGAAATTTGGGAAACCAGATATTAGATTGCAACTTATTGAGTCTTATGGAGATCCGTACTCTATATGAGAAGTATTTACCGAGTATTAATGTGTAGGTGCCTAAAGCGAATGCCATATTCTTTAATGGGGATCGAGGTGAAGGCACTGGGAACCCGGTCATCGAGTGGCTGTCTGATATACAAAATATAGCACAGATTCTTGTCTCAAAGTTTGGTGCTTCTGTAAATGTATGGGTTATTGAGGCCTCCACTTTCAATGGCCCTTTTGCTATGTACAAAGAATTCATTCAACCTCTTAACAAATGGGGAGAGCCTACGACTTATACACCAAATCGATTTCAGGCCTCAAGGTCCATCATTTCACTTTTGTCGAATTTTGTTACAGAGGTATGTCGCTATATTATAATCTGGCCTTTTATTTCTGTTAAGAGTAGATATCTGAGCCGTAGACTTTTTTTTGGTGATCTCATTTAGGTAAATGGTATTTTTTGTGGCCGGAGTTTTGTGATAGACAGCTAGAACGATATGGAGGTGAAAATTCACTTTCATTGGTCATATCTGCAATACCTAGTTTTTGGTAGCATTAGTGAAGCTGGTGCTGGCAGTGTTCTGCTTTTTTTAGCTTGAGAACTATTTGAATATTATTGGTAGAATTCTTTATCTAGCTTTTCCTTAGGCTAATTGATGCACAGTTCAGACCTCAGACGTTAAAAAAAGAAGGTACCGTGTATTTGTTTTATGGTTAGTGAAAGTGCTGGGCATGACTCGATCTGTAGGTTGTGGAGGCATGAGCTATGAAAAGAGTGTGGAACAACTGATAACTGAAACAAATACAAAGCCACCTTTGTGCAGCCAAAGACTAGAATAAAGCTAGTTAAGCATTTGCAGATATATGGAGTTAGGGACTTCTGAACTCTCTAGCAAAATTGATTTAGTTGGCCTTTCTTGTTTCCAAGACAAAAATTGAGAAGAATTCTCAGAGGGTTTGTTAAATAACTCAAGTTGCCTCGTAACCAAAAACAATGATTCAAGTTGCCTTACTTCGAGTACATGGTAAAGTATTTGTACAAAAACTTACCTAAGCCTGGAAACATTGGACTGGTTGTCTGCTTCGCATAAAGAAAGCAAGAGAAATATTTTTTCTTCTAATATGGTCACAAGATGTAAAAGAAGAGGATTAAGGTTGGCCTAGTGGTTAAGAAGCAAAACTGCAAGAGGAGTATCTCGGGTTTAAATCCTCATCTCTCCCACCCCGCTGTGTTAGCTGCTCCTATCTATGTACCCAAAAAAAAAAAAAACGAGATGTGAAAAAACTAACACCTCATCTCTTTCTTAGAGTTTGCAGAGTGGACTAAATGTGGAATAGTGCTCATTCTCAAAAGAACGTTTATGTGTTTTTCTAATTACAAAGTCCAGATGATACATGAATGAAATTTTCATGGCTTATAAGGTCGATTACTAGATTGATACGATGACACATCAAACCATTCTCTTTTTTGTTGTTGTTGTTGTTGAGTCTGCCTGCTTTTCAAATTTTGGTTCAGGTTACCCAACCGCAGCTGATTTTGGGACTGTTGTTGTTGTTGTGCTTTTTACTGTGCATTACCTTTCCTTTTTTATGTACGGATATTTTGCTTTGCGGAATGCCTGACAAGTCTCGTAATTGCTAATTTGGAGATTCAAGAAAACTGTGAGCTACTCAGCAATCAGCATATGATGGTTCCCTTAATTTATTCTTCTGAGACAGGCTCTTTGACTCTTTGTTTATTTTTCATTAAAATCTTCAGCTTGAGGACTACGAGTATATATTCTTTTTCTCTTAATGATGGATTACTGTGGACTTTTTGCTGTAACCAGAAGTGTATTCTTTTAAGATTTACTTTATTCCAGTGTACAACTTTGCAAGACGAGATGTTTGGGTATCCTTTGACTTGCTTTTGGAATCATATGCATCTGACTTTGTAGCTGCTTTGACTGTTGTTCCCTTTTGTTTTGTTCTGCAACTAAGAACTTGTGTTTGTAAATCACTCTTGCAAGTCTCCAATGAAATTACTATCAAGACGTGGCATCTTCTGTCAAAAACATTATTAGTGCTCAACGGCACCTATGCGTATAGTATATAAGAACAACTCTTGGCTAATAAATGTACGCATTCTGATGACAACGCACTTTTCATGCTGTCTATTTGAATTGTCTGCAGGAAAAGAACATAAACTTGAAGGAACAACACCAGCAAGTAGCATCTGCATCGTCTTGTTTCCCCCAAACATTTCTACTTGGATTCAGCAAAGGTGGCGTGGTACTGAATCAGTTGGTTACTGAGCTTGGCTTCTTGAATAACAAAGGAGTGGAAGACCCGGCACAAGCCGTACAGCCTACCTTCTCTAAATTGCCAGGGGACCAAATTGTACCAAGCTCCACAGAAAGCTTCTTGGATAGTATAACGGAAATCCATTATGTGGATGTTGGTTTGAACGCTCCTGGTGCTTATCTCACGGATGAAATTGCCACTGAGATGATAACTGATCGGCTTATCCAGAGAGTGAAAAGACTGCGTGTTGTGCTACATGGAACCCCAAGGCAATGGGATGACAAGAGGCGGCCCTGGATTCGTGAAGAGAAGAACAAGTTCCGTCAGTTGCTTGAATCAGCCAGTAAGAACAGCCAAGGAAAGTTGGAACTCATTGAGAGAACTTATTTCACTGATAGATGTCCTGATCTGCAGATGCATTTTCAGATAATTGAGGATTTGGTGGTGACTTGATCTGCAGAATGCATCTTCATGGAGTATAATGTTCTACGGAAAACAAAATTGTTCTTGTTCGTGTATAATTAAATCCGAAATATATCCACATAACGGAGAACAAGTGTGCACAACTGCACAAGCTAAGTTGGTTTGATGTTTAAACGACGCCCTACTTCATTTTGTTAACAATAGTTTCAACTTGGAAAGAATAATCGCCTAATTTTAATGATCATCAGCGAAGGAATACAGGATTACAGAATTTCTTCGTAGAAACTTGACAAGGACGACTCCCTTGACAATTGTTTTGTTATGTCATGCATACCCTCTGAAAACCTAGACTAACAAAATTTAGTCTTAAAAATGTCAAAAATTGCTACTTACCAATTACATTACCATCAATGACGTGGGATACCAATGAGGACACCATATGAACGAGTTGCAAACTAGCGAGGTACCATGTGCACGAGTTGAAAAGTCAGGATATCACATACTGAAATGCACACCAAGTGAAATTTCCAATTTTGTTTTTATTGCTTTGTTTGTGTTGTGTTTCTATAGTACACAACACATAGAACCATCTTTCTATTCATCTAAGTTAGTTATGCGCGTACGCTCAATCATGTGGTAGAAACTTCTTGTTTGAATATTTATTTATTTTTGGCATTATTTTGAAAAAGGTAAAAAGAAAGAAGAAAAAATTAACATAAATTCAGTTACCAATCTCTCAACTTTTGTCAATGTCCATCTAAAGCATCATCAATGCAAATCTATCCTTCGATGCGAGCCATACCTTCACATTGTTCTGGCCCCGGTACCATGAATCGGCCATAGCCGCCATATTTCTCTTTGTAATTTGCGGCTTTTACTTTTCTCACTTGACTTTTAATTAGTAGAATCTTAGAATCCCAACTTTCAATTTCCTAGAATCTAATCAAGATTTTTCATTTTCGTAAGTTAAGGTAATAAGTCATGTATTTTGTAGGCTTTTGTACACTCATGGTAGCACTATTGATTTTGGGCGAGTATTGTATATACCAATACCAATTTAGAAAAATAGGTTTCCTTAGAGCAACTCCAACGGATGCAATTGGAGCTGCTTGGAAAATCTAGGCAGATAGCCCCCTTGTTGGAGAGAAAGAAAAACATGCCCACCTTGGGGCAATTCGCTCACAGTGGCAAGCTGCTCACCCCCCAATTATGAATGCATTTTCCACTATATGTGGCCCTCTCTACCTCGTCAACTGTTTTTTTTTTTTCTGATTTGTATTGGACAGTGGGACCTACTCGAGTAGGATGAAAACCCGCTTGCTATTGGAGATGATTTCGTTTCCGACTTGCTCGAGAGACTTTAGTGCAACTCCGAGCAGGATACAAACCCGCTTATTATTGGAGTTGCTCTTAGTTAATTCGCCCACATGCCACATCTACTCGAGTCCTAAATCCTCTCGATCCAGACACAAATCGATCTGGATCCAGGTGCATGCGACATAATAATTATCACGAATCAACAATTAGTCACAAACAAGTCTATCACATTAGCGAGATTATCGAGTTTCATGGAATCGACTGTCCGGCACTCTAAGCTACTATAGTTAGACTCTGAAGTCCGAACCACTCTACTCTCCTTACCAAATATCAGACCCCCCAAACACACACGCTCTCTCTCTTCTCGTTCTCAGGGTGGTCCGTCAGCAGTGCTTAAACCCTTGAAACCTCTCAAAGTAAGAATTCTCTTTTCTTTGCTCTCTCTTTAGTTGGTGTTTGGATTCTCCTGTTTAGCGTAATCATAAAGCTACTGTCTTTCTCGCGTTAGGGTTCATAATCCCAGTGTAATTTCCATCAATGGCTGAACCTAAGGTCAAATACGATCGTCAACTTCGGTATTTTTCTTCTTCTTCTTCTTCTCCTTTCCATTCGATTTTGAACATTCTTATTATTATGCTAATTGCTCTATTGTGAAGCTCTTAGAAACATATTTATGTCGAATCAATTGTTTTTATGATGTTATAATGTTATTTGGGTGATTAAAGTAATTAGTTTTGGTAATCTGTGATAAGTTTGAGACTGTGACTTCGATGTTATTAGCTCGATTTACGTGTTGGGTTTGTCGACATTCATTTGCGAACATTGGGTTCTCGAGAATTATGGAATGTTAGCCGGTTTTCGAGCGATTGTTTTGTGTTTGGTTGGAAGAGAAGAGTGTGATTGTTGAGTGCTGATTGCAGAATTTGGGGTGAGCAAGGGCAAGCTGCGTTGGAGAAAGCTAGTATTTGCTTGCTGAATTGTGGACCGACTGGTTCCGAGACTTTGAAGAATCTCGTTCTTGGTGGGATTGGGAGTATTACTGTGGTTGATGGATCCAAAGTGGAACTCGGTGATCTTGGCAATAACTTCATGGGTATGCTTCTTTTTCGTTCAGCTCTGTTACTTGTCTTCTGCAACTTCTACCTGTTTTTGCAGTTCCTTTTGCTGGTGCTGTCTTATTTAATTGTATCTTCAGGTGACTTGCCTATTAAAAATTTGTAATGTCTTCATTGGTGGGTAATAAGCCACGGGAGAAACTTGTCCTTCAACAATGTGAAACGTTCCTTCATCTGACTCCGCTGTGTGTACTTTGTAGAAACGTTCGATCTTTCTCGTATATATCTTTTGTTGGGATTCGGGTACAAATTACTCATTGATAGATAACTGGTTATGTTCTGTACAGAATCATCTAATGGATTGCCAAAGCGGTATTATTCATTTAGTTACTTATATACCTTTTGTCCAATCCTTGTTCCTTGTCAATTATTATTTTCCCTTACATTTACAAACAGTTTCTTAGGGGGAGTATTCTAAACTTAATCGTCTGTTGGGGACTGTATCACATTTGTCTTATCCAAATGAACAAACAAAGCAAACTTTATCATGTTAATGAAATTTGGTGGCTCTTTTCACATTATGTAGTTGGTTTTATGTTTTGGAACCCGAGAGTATAACTAATTTTCGGAACTGGCATTTGGTTTCCCTATTCCTCTGCTCTATTTGAGATTTGAACCAATCATTTTTTGGCTTCTGAATATTATATGTTTTGACTATATAGTGGACGAGTCAAGTCTTGGTGAATCAAAGGCAAAAAGCGTGTGTTCATTCTTGCAAGAGCTGAATGATGCTGTGAAAGCAAAGTTCATCGAAGAACATCCTGAGAAGCTGATTGAGACCAATCCATCATTCTTTTCACAGTTTACCTTAGTTATAGCTACCCAGGTATGCATTATTTGTATTTATTTTACTGTTCTATTCTTCAGCAGTTGATATGTGTTAAAATTTAGATTGTGGTCTCTAAAGTTGTATGGATAGCTGCCATAGGACAATTGCATTATTTCTTTATGCTTGTCAGACTTGCATACTCGTCACTTCAGTTTGTTTCCGCTACTAGAGGTTTCTATAGGTTGGGAGGTGTATGCATATGACTACCAGTCTACTAGAGGGTTATGTGGTCTTATGTATTACTGAAAATCACTGAAGGCCTCGAGCCCAAGGGCAACACCAAAATTGAATGCATTCTTTTTGTTCTGTATGAAACTTTGAGCGTGACGGTATGAATGCCGTGGCGGTTGAATATACCAGCTTCATTTCTATATTTGGAGATCTTTTTACCGTGGAAATTCTATATGCTTAGAGGAAAGTTCTTTGGGATACATTAGCAAGGTTCATCATCTTTTTACCTTTGACAAATCATATTCAATGAATCAAGAGGAAAACAGAGAATGAGGATGCCCATAAGAACTAATTACAACAATTCCCAGATTTTCTGTACTTGCCCAGATTTTCTATTCTATACATACACGCCGCATATGCAGCCTGTATCAAGGGCAAGCACATTACCCTCTCAAAGGGTTTCAGCGAAAGAGTGCATTCTTTTTGGCTTATATGTAGTTCTTGTTGATGATAAATTTGAGAAGGTTCAGTATGCCGGGTCAAATTGTGACCTTTGTCATACGGTAGCTCATAATTTTTTTTTTTTTAAACATCACGCTAGTCACATTTTTCCTCACATGGCATGGAAAATATCATCGTAGGCAAATCAATATTAACGTGATTCAGATCATGAGCTCTTGCATGAAAATGCCTTTTTTTTGTGGTATTCAATCTCTTATATGATTCATTGTCTGAAAATGTTAGCGCCATATAACCTCTAAGTAGGTCCCAAACATTAGTGTTGTTCAAGTTAGTAAGCAGTACTGAAGCTCTTTTTAATTTGATTTTGAGTGTTGGCGATGGGACTAGACTTGGCTATAAGTATCCATACCATCTCTTATAGGATTCATTGTGACATTGTCTGAAAATGTTTGCGCAAGATGAAATGCCACGTGTCCATACCATCTCTCAAATAAAGGTCTGAATCCACATTGAAATATTGAATATATACTTGTACTTTATATTTTGAAGCAATGAGTTCGAGCAACATGGGTGCTAACTCATTTACAACAATAACAACATCACCCCAGTGCCTTAAAGGCTCCCGTCATAAGGCGAGGTAGGGGGAGGGGTCAAATGTATGCCCGCCTTATCCCTACATTGAAATATAGAGAGGCTGCTTATGGGTGACTCATATTGAAAATTGCTTCGAGAATAGTGAGGACTGACTGCTACTTCACAATGTAAGAAGCACATACAATTTTGTGAGCCATTTTACTTTATTCCATATATCGTAAAACCCAAGAACGGTTAGTCTTTGGCTCCATTGCTAACTCATTTACCTTGAAATATAGTTACAGGCTTAAATTTTTTAAAAAGCTTTTCATTGCACAAAAGGGGATCTTTGGATTATGATTCATTATTAGTTTCTGTGTCTGCGAAGAGGGGGAAGGGTGAGGGTGTCGGTCTGTCTAATTTAGAGTAACTCTTTTCTAATTGATCCTTGGCCAGAAATGGGACATCCATCTGCTTCTTCATGTGTTAAAGAACGCAAAGGGATTTAAGAGCCATTTAAGTAAGTTCATCATATCCCAAATGCAAGAGTTTAATGAATCTTTGACTCATTTGAATTGGGCTCTAGGGAAAGATGATGAACGAGAAGAAGTGTAAACCAAATAGAGTGAGCAGAGGTAATGAAGGGAAAAGATAATGATTGGATAATAAGACAAAGTAAACTTATGGTGCTATGTTCAGCACTTCTGTTATTGAAAGCTCTCGGTACATCTGTTTGTAAATCTCTAATAGTACTTTAACATGTACCCAGACGTGGTTCTATCAGAATGTTCTAGATACATGTGTTGTGTTATGTGTCACAGTTCTGCTAGTATCCATATGCATCTCTTAATTTATTAGGTTAATATTAAAATTAACTGCCTTCAAATAGAATCACTTATTGATCGTTTTGGATGATTGATTCAGTGTCTGATGTAATTTAATGAGTCAAACACTGCTAAAATATTTTCAGATGAATGGTTGATTTATTATCGGCGTATTGATGCCTACAGGGTGCATGCATATGTAAATTATCAGACATACTCGGTATTGATAAGTTTCTTTTCGATATTAATTTTGCTTTGGTACTAGAAATAAGAAGACAATGACATTCAGTAGGTGTAAAAGCTTGGGTGCTATGTGCCGTCTCAAATTTAAGTATGTTTTTACTTGGCTTACCCTCATCATGCATCATTAAGTTCAGCGACAGTAGATGCTCCTATCCAAAGAGTTTTGGTATGCACTTTTATCGACAAGTTTAAATTAGGTTAGGTCAAGGTTGGATTGCCCTTGATCATATTAATTTAACCATTAGCCTTCAATTACACTATCCACATCAGCAGTGATGTCATCGATGATATCAGCACTCATTTAATGATGTCATCGCCACTTGACACACATAAAAAATGAGCTTGTGAAGGCTTGAACCTGTAACCTCACGGTTACAAGTTTAACACTTCAACCACCATGGCAACTGATTTTTTTGATATTTTTATTAACAAAGTTATATATAAAGGATTTGAGATTTTAGGAGATAATTTCGCAAACAACTTTGGACGAGATAATTTGAATCAAATCAAATCATTTCATTTTTGGAGATAATTTATGAAGTAATATATATAGGCGCAATATATTAGGAAATAACACATCTTGCGTGTGTTTCGTTTTAACTCAAAATACGGGTCAACGGGTGGGGTCAGAGTTAAAAAAAAAGTGTGTTAAAAAGTAGTCGGGGTTAATATGAATTACAGTTCACAAAATCGGGACCCGAAAATAACGGGTCACGGGTCAAAAATTGTAATTCGTACATAACATAAAGTACTGATATAAATTCGCTATACTTACTAAATTGTTTTCATTAATCAAACATAACTTTTCTAAGATCAACTTAAATATTTTTTTTCGTCTTAATTATAGAAAATTTGGGACAACTCATCTCAATTTTAACCCAAAATAATACTGGTCTAAACGGGATCGAATTATTTATGGCCAGAACATGATTAGGGAAAAAATGGGCTATTAACCTTGAACAACGGGTAACATCTGGTCGGTTAAATTTTTTACAATTCTAATATTCTGCGTTAAGTATGAGTAGTAAAGTAGAGTTATAACCAAGTTCATATAACAACCCGTGCAATTTTGCACGGGCTAAGACCTTTTGACTAATCTAAAGTAAAGCATGTAGAACTCCATTAGTTAATATTTATCACTTAGCCTTCTGTCAGTACTTGAACCTTACTTTGCCTATCTTCCATAGTTGAAAGAGAGCCACTGGATTTTCTGACAAATTGGTTAGTATGGATGGAGTTGTCATTTCAGCGATGTGGTTTGTGTATTTGGGATTCTTTTCAATAAATTCACTAGAGATGGCTAGCTGTTATTGAGTACAAGACCGGATATTCGAGCAAAGTGATTACTTTTATTGGTTTGCTTGTGTGTTCGCGTTCAGGAAATAGGTTAAGTATGTAGATTGTGGCAAGAAGTTGTTTTGAACTGTCTCATGTGTTGCTGTGTGGAGTCAGTTCCTTCTGTAGACTTATAATTATGTCATTGCTTGAATTTGTAGTTCTCCTTTAGCCTTTTCTGCTGGGATGAGTGGGATCTATGCATGCACTCTTAGTTTTCTCTTAGGTGGGGGACCGTTGTGTGCATTGTTATCAGTACAAAAATTATCTGCATGAGTGTGACTGACTACTTGAATTTACCACATCCTCTGAAGTTCTATCATTTCCATGCAGTTGGTTGAAGAAATGATGATAAAGCTGGACAGAATCTGCAGGAAGGCTGGTGTAATAGTAGTATTTGCTCGTTCATATGGTTTGACTGGCCTTGTACGCATCAGTGTAAAGGTAGGATTTGGGAATTCTCTAATTTTTTACTGTTAGTTGTTCTCTATCTGCACTGTTAGTGTAAAGGTAAGTTTTATCGTACGACAATTAGGCCGGCACTGTTATATGGCACGGAATGTTGGGCCGTGAAGCAGTGTCACGTTCATAAGATGAGTGTGGCGGAGATGCGCATGTTACGGTGGATGTGTGGACATACAAGACGTGATCGGTTGAGAAATGAAGTTATTAGGGAGAAAGTAGGGGTTGCACCCATAGGGGATAAGATGATGGAGAACCGACTGAGGTGGTATGGGCACGTGAGGAGGAGGCCTAGTGAGGCGCCGGTTAGAAGAGTAGAAGGGTGGAGAAGTGATAATATTAGTAGGGGTCGAGGAAGACCCAAGATGACTTGGACGAAGGTGATTAGAAGTGATATGAGCTCCCTAGGGCTTGAAGAGAGTATGGTGTTGGATAGGGCAGGGTGGCGAGACTCTATCCATGTGGAGGACTTTTTCTGACCCCTTTTGATTTATTTGTTTGGTTTTTCCAACTATTTTTCTAAAACTTTTTAACTTGTGTTCAAAGTTCATCTGTTTTTTGCAATATTTTTTTTAAACCTTTTTATTTATTTTGACGACTTTCTAAATTTCCTTTGAAATTGTTTAAATATTTCTAACATGTTTACAACGTTTTCGAAATTTCTTGGCGTACACAAGACGGTTACTGGATGACGATTCATGTTAGCCGACCCCAAATCATTTTGGGAATAAGGCTTGGTTGTTGTTGTTGTTGTAGTTGTTCTCTATCTGCATTGTTGAATCATCTCAATGATTGATTTTAGATTTTCTTGTTTGGGATTTGTTGTATTTAAGATCTAGTGGGAACAAAGCCCAAAGACTTAAAAGGATTGATAAGATCTTAGTGTGTCACTTGCATTATGTATTCATGGTACTTAGTGGCGCGATAATAAATTATACTTGCAAAAGTTATCGTCCAATTGACGCTCATCTTTTGCAATTATCTCCTGTAGAGGATCTATTGCTTCAGGTTCTGTGAATGCTTCTCATTTGACTATGATAATGTCTCTTATCCAAAACAAAACAAAACAAATAAAGAAAAAAGAAATGGATGCAAATCAAACAAATTCATTTAAAGCTCTTTTCTGATTGACTTAATTCATTATAGGTGCCCAAGCAACAATTAAAAGAAGGAAGCCTATTATTTATGTTCCATTCAAAATTTCATTTGCTCTTTTCTGTTGCCCAAAACTGTAAAGAGAAATGTTCATCTCTGCCTGCCCTGCGCAATGTGGAAAAAAGTATCTTTCAAAGCTATGTCTTGTCCTTCCCACGTCCTGTCATATACATGTATTCTTGTGGACATGATGTGGATATTGGGCTCTCTTAAGTCCATATATAGTTACAAGTAAAGTAACATCACTTCCCAGTGCCTCGAAGGTTCCCAAGTTCCGCCTATGGTATTGGCCCGTATCAAATGTGCATTTATAGATAATACCGGTTTAGCTGACCAATAGAAAATTTGAGAAGAGCTACCAGTATTGAATATAATTGTATCTATGTGTTATTTTTATATTTGTCTTCGAAATTTTCATTTGGCTGTAACCCTGTATGATAGTATTGTCTTGGTTCTATCAGGAGCACGCTGTGATTGAGTCCAAGCCTGATCATTTCTTGGATGACCTTCGGCTAAATAATCCGTGGCCTGAGCTCAAGAGGTTGTTTTTCCTAATTGTCTTGTCATTACCTTTATGCTTTGCTGAGCATAGATGTTCATAAACATTGGGGTAGTATATGCCATGTTTCTCCCACTGATTCAGTCATTATTCTGCATTATCATTGTCCTTTTGTTTTGAATAGGTTTGTGGCATCCATTGATGTTAATGTAGCTGATCCCGTTGCTCACAAGCACATACCGTACGTTGTGATTCTTATAAAGATGGCTGATGAATGGTGCGATAGTCATGCTGGTACCCTCCCATCAACAAGAGAAGAGAAGAAAGAGTTCAAGGTTAGATTTTCATCAAAAAGGAGCTCAAGTGGATTGTTGTGACCTAGTGTTTCTTTTATTGGTGCTTCTTTCTGATGCAGTACTTCTATCTTACATTGGATGTCATAGGAACTCCTTAAATCAAGGAAGATTGGTCTTGATGAAGACAACTACAAAGAAGCTATTGATGCTTCGTTTAAGCTCTTTACTCCCCAAGGAATCAGTGAGAATCTATATGCATTAGTGACTGGTTTAGTCATCTCATTATGTTTGACATATCAATATTTCTGATTGCATGGGCGGTTTTTGTTGTTTCAACTTCTAGGTGGAAATCTACTAGAGCTGCTGAATGACAGCTGTGCTGAAGTAGATTCTAATTCAACTGACTTCTGGGTGATGGTGGCAGCCTTGAAGGTTTGTAATTTCAAAACTGACTCCTGAAATCTAAGATTATGTGTCAATTGCTTTCCATTCATTTGTTTGGTGTATTTAGTGGCTAAGCTACAATGATAGTGGCAAATATTGTAAGTGACAAAAGGAATTAAACCAAAGGTTCTATAGTGAATCAAAACTGTAGCTATGTACCTCCCCTTCTGACAAACATAGCAGAGTTATAAATGATTCCTTGTGAAGACAAGCGGAAGATTACAACCTTATACGAGTGCCTTGCCGCTCATATGAATGCAAGTGTAGTATTTTTTAATTCTTGAAAATTCTGCCTTCGATCGAAAATCCAAGGAAAGCATTTCACTGTCTCAAGTGATTTTTAATCACGGCATCTAGCATTTTGGGATGCTGGTAAAGTCAAGGTTGTCAAATGAAGCTGTGCCTTTCATCTTTGAATCATGAAAGGGCTATTATCAACTACTTAACTTTGGACATACCGTAATAATGGACTAGTCGTTGTAGCAATTTACTGTTATCAGCCCCTTAAACCTCTTTCCCGAATGGTCCATCTTAGCTACCACAACTCTTATTGCTGTTTTCGTGTTTAGTCCATTGTGAGATTTTTAACATTGCTTGAGATAACATGTTGATAGTTGGAGCTAGAGTATCATTCTTTGCTCAGAGCTTTAATGTTGAGATCAAGAAAAGCGTCATACATTTCCTACTTTTATATGTTGAACATAAAGGCTCTAAAGTGCTAGGAAAGATTGTGGACTAATTGTCGGACCTTTGTAGAACTTTAATATCACCAGTAATGTAAGCCTGATTCTTCCTCTTAGGATAAGAGCATGGGCTTGGGAGGGTTAAAACAGTTTTCCTCTAATATTGTTATTTACTATTTATCTCATTTCAGCCTCTATTTTGGATTATATTTTGACCCATGTTTTCTCATTGTTCACATTTTTGTTGAATTTCGAACTTCAAATTTTTTTCTATGGGATAGCTCCCCCCTGCCGTCCTACTCACTTCAAATCCTTAATAATACACCGCAAGGTGCTAATTGTAAATCAAATGACAATAGCTTAACTGATTGATCTCTCATTTTGACAAAGCTGTATTTAAGTAGTGAATTATTAAGTGTATTGTCTTGTGCTATTTGCTTTTGATTAATGAGGGGGGAAATCATATTGGATTTTGGGGTGTGGTCTATTGTGCTGATGGTGAATTGCTTTTTATTTTGAAGCCCTACTAACCCCTTTTGTTAACATCTAAATTTTTTATGCAAACAACTAGTTGAGACCTATGGTCGTCTATGCCTGAGCTTCAAATGACTTCGCTCTTTTGGGTTTGAGTATGGTATTTGGTATTTTGTTTGTTGGATTGTTATTTTCTGTCGCGTTGCAGTTTAAGTTTATCATATTGTTATTTACTTACGGAGTATTTTATTTTGTTGCATTTCTATCTTCCATTTATGGACTGCTGAAATGTTTAAGTAAGAATATTAACAAGACCTGGGAACAAGTCCTGCAATAAATATTCGTTACTGCTGCTGCTAAAGGCATGCAGACATTTCTTTTTAGAACAGCCTGTCAAAAGAAAAGAATGGAAAAAAAAAATAAGTTTATTTGTTTATGTTGATATTGGGAGATCGAATTTTGTGTACGCAGAACTTGCCTGAAATTGCATCATCTTTGATGCAATCGTGTATCTCTTTGCGTCTTTGGGATTTGAGGGTTCTAGTTGGTAAAATGTGCTATAGCTGTTGATGCAGCTTTCACCTTATTATTGGGCCTTTTCTTATTTCCTTACCTCTAATGTTGCAGGAGTTCATCGCTCATGAAGGGGCTGGAGAAGTTCCACTCGAAGGATCCATTCCTGACATGACATCTTCAACGGAGTAAGTTTTTTGAGTTGTCTTACTTTCAGCTGTTTCTTTCTACAATTACTTTAGAAGACTAACATTTCACTTCAGGCACTATGTTAATCTGCAGAAGGTATACCAGGCCAAGGCTGAGGCCGACTTTATTGCTATGGAGCAACATGTGCAACATATTTTAAAGAAAATTGGTAGAGACTCGCATACTATATCCAAGATGACCATTAAGAGTTTCTGCAAAAATGCAAGAAAACTCACAGTAAGTTTTCTAATCTCACTACCTTTGTTGCGTTGCATGTAGCAAGTATTATTTCATTTCAACTATGAAATTTTTTTCCTTTTTTTTGTTTTTATTTTATCTTAATCTTAAAGCGCGCTTTATCATGGACTCATTGCAGCCTCTCACTTGTCTTTTAATTTATTCTTCTATCCTGCATAGTCATACATTAAGACATCGAGAACTTTAGATGTCTCCATTTTCTTTCTTTGGTTTGGAGGTAAATGGATGCTGAAATGAAGTAAAGAGGGAACTAATGGCTGGGACTCTGAGTTGACATATGGTCATGTGGATGGTGTCTAATTTACTCATACACTTGTGCTGTCCATCTCAAATTCCTTGGTATTCCGTACAAATGTGATAGCATCAGCTGTATGCTGTGGCTCTTTACCTTTTGTGGAAATTTGAGGATCTGGTCTGCTGGTGCAGTTAAGACTTAAGACCTGTTTGCAGAACAGATGTTCTATGGTCATGTTGGGTTGGGAATGAGAGGCAGACTCTAGCGGCTATAAAAGAAAAATAACCTACAAAGTCACATTCAATAACAGTGCGGGTGGGTGAAGCTAGAACCTTGGGCACTTTAGAACGAGGACGGTCGGGCTAGAAGCGAATTAAATTCTGAACAAGTGGTTGATGAGGAGGATATACGAGGAAATTGTCTGGGGTGAGAAAGGGTCAAGTAATAGTGATCCAGGTGGTGGCCATTTTGTCCTTGTCTCCTTGCATTTCTCTCTTCCTCTTGTCACCATAACTCTATTCACGTGGAACCTATGTATAAAAAAAAATAAAAAAAGCTCATTCTGATTGTTACTTAGCAAAGAACTTCAAAAGGGTGGTTTGCTCTTTCTTGAGAATCAATCCGCAAGCATATCACTATACCAATAGGCATTTACAATTTGCATTAGGTTTTGCAATGCTGGTGTCTTTACATGTGGCAGATTTTATAACAACAACAACAACAACCAATCCTTATTCCCAAAATGATTTGGGGTCGGCTAACATGAATAGTCATCTAGTAACCGTCTTGTGTATGCCATAAAATTTCAAAATCATTGTGGACCATTTAGAAATATGGAAATACTTCCCCAAAATGTGGCAGATTTTCTCTGTAAAAAATACCAGAACTGAGCCGGCTACCATTCTGGATTCTATTGGGATATACTGAAATGATAGGACTTCTTTTTACAAAAGATGCACATGAATCAGAGTTAATGAAGGATACTACGAACTTAATACGAAATGCCCTTGGGGAGTTGACCATTCAATTGTGGAAAGGGTATGATGGAGATGCCAATCTGACCCCATTAGTCACACTGAAAGGAAACAAGGACATATCAATAAGAATATGAAGGATATTGGAGACTCGAATATCACAAAGAGAAGTTCAATGGCGAATGACAATGTTTTAGTGTAACTGAATCAATTTGGAGCATAGATCTGGTTGGGTTATTATCAGGTCATACTTGGTCGGATTTAGTTCAGGTTCAAGTGACGCGCAATTGTATACATAGGGGAACCAGCATCAATCGGGCCTGGTTGGTTTCACTTTCCCACAAAATTGGGTTCTCTCGGTTAGCTTTGCACTTTGATGAATGCATAGAAGTTTACCATTACGCTAGGCACAATATATTCCTCTGTCTCAAAATTCTGTGTTGTGATGTTCTTGAGGATTTAGGATGCCTTTTGGTTCTCCATTGGAATCTTGTACAACTATAATAACAACAATATTACCCACTGCATCGAGAACTGTATCAGCTACTTTTTAGTGACCCCTTTTTCGTTATTCTAATATGTTTTAAAGCCATAGACTTTATCTCTGTTGGATTCGAGTACATGTTTGATCAATCTGTTAGTTTACAAGTATAAAAGCGTTGGCAACATTGCAGTGCCATTTCTCTTGTGACTGAATAATCCAGAACCCTAACCTCATACCAATGTCCTGGGTGCCTGTGGCATTTACCTGCCATGGTCTTTGGCCTAGTTAATCCATTTATGCTACATCCTTTCTTATCTGTACTAAATGCTATTTTAATGCTCATAAGTCTTAGATCTAGCATCAGTGAATTTGAGCACGTTTCGCCTGACTGAGCAATCTATTCATATCCTCTGCTCTAAACTTTATATTTGGAGTTACATTCATCGAACTATGTCTCTGCAGGTGTGCAGATACCGGATGGTTGAAGAGGAATTCAGTTCTCCTAACCTTCCTGAGTTACAGAAGTATTTGGCGGACGAGGACTACAGGTAGCTAACCATTAATCCTTCCCTGTGGTTTCTACCCAAGTTTCTGAGTAGGGGATGGGGGGAGTAGGATTTCCTGTTTGCCCTGTCTTCCACAATTTTCAGTTATCTTCAATATGCTGCCTACAGTCTCGTGGTTCTGTCTCGTATACTGTCCATCCTAGTTGTGTGATAATATTGCACCAGGGCCGTGTTCCTAAAAGGCTAATACATTGGCCATCAAACTTGTATTCTATTTGGCTTGAACGTGAAAAAATTAGATTGGGGAGTGGGGAATCTGAGCAGGTTTGTGTGTTATCAATTCTTTTATGAATGAAAAAGTTGTTTTAAGTGTTAGAGCTTAGTTGACATGGCAAGACAATGATTCTATAAGACAAAGGCTTGAGGTATTTGCTGAAAACAAGTTGCTCACTTCTTTTTTAAATTCTTGTTTACCTTGGACAGTATGGCTGTCGGATTTTACATCTTACTGAGAGCAGTTGACCGCTTTTCGAGTAACTACAATTATTTCCCCGGCCAATTTGATGGGTAATTCAGACTCTCTGGAATACTATTTCATAGCTTTCTTTATCATTTTGTATTTGGTGTAATTATTTTTCATTTGTCAGAGAGATGGATGAAGATATATCAAGATTGAAAACAGTAGCTGTTGGCTTACTGAGTGATCTGGGTTGCAATGGCTCAATCTTGACCGAGGACCTTATTAATGAAATCTGCCGTTTCGGGGCATCAGAGCTTCACGCCGTTGCTGCTTTCATAGGTGGTATTGCATCACAGGAAGTGATAAAGGTATCTTAAATTTGTTTTGTGATATTTTGCTATATGGACTTCCTAAATGTATTGGATATCATTTTTTTTTTTTTTTTGGTTGTAGTTGTTTGTTGGCATGATATGTATCTCCAACGTGTGCTGACATATTGCTTTTCGTTGCTTCTTGTCGTATGCAGCTTATCACAAAACAGTTTATTCCGATGTCTGGGACTTTCATTTTTAACGGCATTGATCACAAATCACAGCTATTGTCCCTGCAGTAGAACTTCCTGCTTATGAAAGCTGAGAATGGGCCAGTTGAGCTGCTTTCAGACTAAGAAAGAATTCTGCTGGGGAACATTGTTTTGGGAGAGTATCCTGCTCGAAAGTTAGCTGTGCTGTTGTGCATAGATCTGCATGGTCTTTTGAGGATTTTATCGGCTATTCATCGTCTAGTTAGACGATATATGATGAACCTTATGAGGGACACTCGAATGCTGCATCCGATGTCCAATGTCTACCTAGAGAGTAACTTGTGAACACGAAGTTCTACGTAGAATACCTTTTTACTGTTAACTATGAATACTCTAAACTGAGATGGTGTAAGTCAGGCACGTCCTTGAGAAAAACAATGAAATATTCGATGGAAGAGGGTATTGGCCTTCGAATCTCTCTCAATATGTGCAAATCGTCGCGTCCGTGATCGACTCATTTCTCTCAATTATATGGCTAGTAGGCTAGTACCTTCGAACCTTTGGTCTCGTTTTCATCAAATAAAGTAATCAAACGTTATTTCTAGAATCTTTCAAATTGGTATGGAAAGTGTCAACATCTCCTAAACTCCATATAATTTAACTCGAAGCATTAAATATTTTGAAAGAATTATATTATATATCAATATATTGATTAAATTAACATTTCATACCCTTTTATATTGCGAAAATTAGCAACCATGTCAAGGATATATGAGTAGTAATGCAATATATTAGTACGCAAATAAAATGGCCTATGTCGTGCAACTATTAACATCGTGCCAAGTATTTATTCTAAGGTGATAATATTCTTTCTTTTCACACCCTATTTGATCCAAAGTTTCAATCACATCGTGTAAAAAAAAACATTGAGGAAAATTATCGGTATAAGAAAAGTCGCGCATGTTTAAGACGGAATTTGAACTCATTACATTTTCGAAGTTCCGCAAACTTGTTCAAGGCTCCAAGTTTAGACCCAGTGAATCAGTGATCATTTCTCATAAAAAGAAATGGACAACTCCGACCTGACTCCGGTGCCGGAAAATGAAAACGATCAGCATCACCGTCACAACCACCAGCAACCACCGTCATCTCCGCCGTCATCTGATTCCGCTTTCGCTAATGTCCCTCCTCGTC
Organism: Spergularia bocconei; assembly: GCA_963457585.1. Lineage (NCBI taxonomy): Eukaryota > Viridiplantae > Streptophyta > Magnoliopsida > Caryophyllales > Caryophyllaceae > Spergularia > Spergularia bocconei. The sequence continues at coordinate 13,086,090 of OY734954.1, forward strand.
CTCCTCTCCAGTATTACTCTCTCTCAACATTTCGTTTTTTTTTTTATCGCAGTATATTGTATGTTAGCTTGTTATATACATCTTAGGGTATGATTCGATGTATGATCAGCTGAATTGTGATAACTTGATTGATGTATTCTAGTAGTTAATTGCACTATAAGCTGTTCAATCGCATAATTTGTTCAATGTTTAATCGCGTAATGTTAGTGTTAAATTGCATAAGTTGATTTAGGTTAATTTTCGTCGAATACTTGAATTCATATGTTAATCTCTCATCGTAACAGTATTAGGGGATTAGTTTGTTGTGCCTAAGCAATTTCTCGTCGTTTTTTTTTTTTTTTACGTCTAGTGATGGAATCATTGAGTGGTCAATCTTGAGTTGGTTACGCCATTCGCGGTAGCGTGAATATGTAGTTCATTCCTTTTATAATTCCCGATTTTCCTAGGGTTTTCGTGGTACTGATATTTCGGCGGAATTTAGTGAACTTGTTTTAATGATCGGAGATGATAATGCTGTATATTCCCTTTGCATTCGCGAATTATGTGAGGAAAAACTTCCACGAATGCTGTGGCGATTTCATTTACAAATTTTTGAGAATCCGGAAGCTTGCTTTAGTTTGCTGTTAAGATGTGCTGATGTGTATGTCGCTATAGTTAATGGTATTAATTTTCTATATTGTTTGTGTATGCAGGAGGTCTTTAGACAAATATTCGCCCTTGGATTGGCTGACGTATTTTGACCAAGAAGAGGATGTTTGCATTCCGGACACTGAAAATGTAGGGGATGTCCTGACACAGTTTTGTCTTGAGTTCCCCTTTATTTCTGGTATTTGTCTTTGATATCGAGGGCATTTCATTTCACCTATAACGTATGTGCTCTATCGGTGCACAGGTGTTTCATGTCTACAAGGCAGGAACAGAAGGACCAGTCATATTTTGTCTTCATGGAGGCGGATACTCTGGGTATGTCCCATTTGCTGGAACATTAATATTCGCTTTATTTCACTGCTATATACATATTATATCATTTTAATTTACAAACTTTGTGGCAAAGTAATTGATGAAGTCAGTTTGTCCGTCAAAAATATGTGCTATGTTCTTACTTGGGTAATCCTTAATTGTTAATTGACATCGAACGGACATTTATGAAAGGAAGGTTTTTATAGATATAGACCTTTAAGGTATAGTGGCTTACAGTTTTATCTGCCGAACTCAGAAGGTAAATGATGCCTAAAATGTGGCTCTTGCGTCTAGCTGTAATCTAACATCCAAAACCGAGGCTTAAATTCTTGATCCGAGGAACGTCATCCTCGATGATATCACAACTAACATCCAAAACCAAGGCTTAAATTCTTGATCCGAGGAACATCATCCTCGATGATATCACAAATCTTCCATGCAAGATAATTTGCCAAACAGTTAACCATTTTTCCAAATTTCCATGTCCCAATTCTCATTGATTTTCCTTTCAATCCCAAGTGGAAATCTTTGGTCTGTCCAGGAAGAGACGAACTCAACCATCACAAAGTTAGCATAAATGCCAGACACACACGACTTACATGGTGGATTTATAACCTGCAGACCATTTCCATATCTTGTCTGCTGTTTTTCTCTTGAATCTTATATGTTCATCTCTAGAAAGCATGATAATAGAGGCCACCTCTGGTCTGTGTTATTAATTCAAATTCAAATCCAGTTCTAGTCTTCTAGATAAGCTATTTATAAAGGCACCATCAAGGTAAAGTGATCTATTGCACAAGTGTTGGAAATCAATAGGTCTGCTCTTGTAATTCATGTCATCCAACCATAGGCCATTGTTTATGCTGGCCTTTAGAGAGATGTAAACTTATTGTTCCTTCATAATGTAGCATGGGTATTGGATCGGTCGTCAACACGAATTGTAAATGTTTTGTGTTTGTTTGACCAGGCTTTCATTTGCATTGTCAGCAAATAAGATTAAAGAGAAAGCTCGGGTCGTGGCCATGGACTTGAGAGGACATGGAAAATCAATCACGGATAATGATCTGGATCTGTCAATCGAGGTAATAAAGCTGATCTTGGTCTATAATATATTTGTATGGCCATCCATATTCAGAACCGGTGTTGTCTCCTAATTGTATCTCATGTCTAAGAGGCTGTTTTTTTTTTCCTACGCAACTGCGTTGACTTGGCTCTCCATCTGCAGACTTTATGTGCTGATGTGTTGGCTGTTTTTAAGACAATGTATGAAGACTCCCCTCCAGCAGTTGTGCTTGTTGGCCACAGGTTTGCTCTCCCTTGGTACTTCTGTTCACAAATTGCTTGTCCATTTTTTCTTGGGGACATAAAACCTCGTGTAAAACGTTACGTTGAAGTGCAATGTATTAGTTTCTAGATTTATAGTGCTGTACAGCTTCTTGCCATAGCTAATATACACGTCTTCCAAGGAATGTGAGTGTAAAATGGAATCATGCAACCTTTTTTAAGGGTCCATCATAAAATTTATGAGAAAGAATCCATCCTGTGACGTCTAAGGTAGAAGTATTGTATATGTACTCCCTCCGTGCGCCTATAAAACGCGTAGGGTCGGAACACAGTTTTTAAGAAAAGTAGAATAAAGAATGAGTTTTAGGGTCCACTTGGTGTAAAATTACACATAGGGGTATGTCCCACTTCCACTTTTAATAAAAAGTAAGGGCGTTTTGGTATTTATATGTACAAATAAGGAAAGATTCCAAGTATGAAGTTTAAAGATAAACACCCCTATATAGAAAGTAGGAAGTTTAAAGCCGAATGGAGGGAGTACTACTGAAGAAGACTCCACTCAATACTTTCAGAAAGATCTACCAATGTCCCAGTGTGAGTACGTCACATTGGTCTCTTAATCTAATGACAATAGTAGCTGTACATGAGGTTACTAGTTTACTGTTCCACGTTATGAGTGGCCTTATTCCTAGTACTATCCCTTGAGACTACATCAAACACACCACTGAATGAGGTACTCGGGGGGGGGGGGACATAAGTTGCGCAAAAAATTTGAACTCAAATCCATCTTAATACGCATTTGTTGTGCTGGAGTGTTTCATACATACAAATTTTATCTTTTTTTTTGTGTGAAAGTGGTTGTAGAACAATTATTTTTCCACTTTCTATTATCAGTGGGTGCTTGAGTACACCTATGTTAAAAGCCTGGATGATTTCTTATCAAATAACAACATAAAGTCGGTCACAACGGTATAAATGATTTCTTATCAAATGTTGTCGGTTTTCTAATGGGCTATCATATGACCTGGCTGACTCTTTTTATAATAAATTTGCATGCTTTTGAAATCATTACAGTATGGGAGGTTCTGTTGCTGTCCATGTTGCCGCGAAGAGAATTTTACCCAGCTTGGCCGGACTCGTTGTTGTGGATGTTGTTGAGGTTTGGCGTCATGTATATGTGTTTTCCCATAGCTTCCGCATGCTGTGTATTCTCTTGAATCCTAAATAATCTTCATTTAGGGAACAGCCCTGGCTTCCTTGGTGCACATGCAGAAGATTCTATCAAGCCGGGTGAAGCATTTTTCATCTGTGGAAAAAGCTGTAAGTATATGATCTAACATGTTATGGTTCATCTTCTAGAGATCCTTACTATGTTCCGTTTCTGTGATCATTTGATATATAACCCGAAGTCAATTTATGACCTCTCTATAGAAATCACCAGTTCATTTTTTTAAAAATTCTACCCAATGGCTACAAAGTTGCAATTTAGTTGCATGGATTCAATTTTGGAGGTGCATACATTGAAAGTTGCTTGTAACTAATGGTGTTTGTGCCTATGTCTATGATAGCAATAGCTTTCATTGATTGATGGCAGCAACTTCGCTCTGCAATATAATCGCAAAATTGCGCAAAGCAAAATGGGTCACTAAAATTGTGTACTTGTAATACTTCAAATTAGTAGACTGTCAATGTGATTCTCACTATGAGTTATTTGAAAACATCTCCATGCTTCTAACATAAGGGCAGGTGTGCGTACATCCGATCCCTATTACCTTGCCATAGTTGAGAAGGCTTTGAGGCACTGGAGCAATTATGTTGTCGTTGTCTTTGTTTTTGTTGTTGTTGGCTTGTTGCTGTTGGCAGTAATTTAAAAGCCAAGCTGGTTCAGATTTAAGTGTACTGGGTTCCTCAAATCCCACTGTCTAATTGTTCTAGTAGGACTGTTTAACTTCTACATTCAGTTAATAGGACGTAAGCTTTGTAGTTTGACACTAACTGAAAGACATGCAGTGACGTACAAGATTTGAGCTTATAATTTCGTAGGAAGCATTAGGTTCTTGAGACAGAGAGAAAAGATTGTTGTATGAGCAAACAGGCGAACTTTTTACCTTATATTGAGTGGTTTTTTAAGAAAGTGCTGATAAGGGGACAACTACGTGAATGCATTCATGTTTTCTAATGAACAACGCTTGCCACCCCCTCAATTCTCTTTTCTCCAAGAGTTTCTTATTCGAGATTGATTTTTGAAATCATTTTTGAGACTTTAGACAGACTTAGTTCTCACCATCTATTCTACTTTGTTCTTTGTAGATTGAATGGAGTGTTAAAAGTGGTTCCTTGAGAAATATTGACTCGGCCCGTGTGTCAATCCCTGCAACATTGAAGTTGGATGAGCCAAAGAATTGGTAAGTTATGAGTTATGAGTGATTGACCTTTTGTGCTCTGCAACCAATTGATCCGCAGTGTATTCTTCCTGATGCCCTTGATTGCATGTACTTTTTGATATCAAAATTTGTAGACTGGTTTACATGGTTTGGTGATTGTCAAGATACAAAAAGATGTGAAAGATAAAACATGTATTGAATCATCTGCTTCTTCTTGGTAAGCGGGGGAGAAAGGCCAATAGGGGCCCCCTACTCTCCAGGGGTAACCCTAAGGTCGAACAGTAATGAGTCTTCTTACTATAATTTACAACATATAAGTGTACATATCAAGTAGCCCTATGGGGACTTTTTAGATTATTTCGGTTGCCTGTGTGGCTTAACTAATAGGCTCCAGCATTAGAGGACAAGGATGACTCCTTGTTAAACTAATGACTAGTATCTTATTCTAAAGAAATTAAGTTTGGCCCATATTATTATTAAGGAAAAACAAAATTTAAGCCGTTCCTACAAGCAAAGTTCAGCCCTCGTCGCTGATGAGCTTATCAAATGTTACATGTCAGATGTAATATTATGTTTCCGGCCTATTAATTTCAATTAATTTTCTTGGTGTCAAATTTCAGATGTAGTCCGTGATCTGGGGTTTCAGACATTAACTGAAATACATCCTTAGGGAGTTAGGGGTTGAGTTGTAAGGAGATGATTGGGCAAATAGAGACTCAATTTTATACATGTATTAGGACGCATACAGTTTTGAGGCACTTGTTATCCTATGTTTATACTTGGGCATGATACTAGGCATATTGACCCTTGAATATCTGCTGCAGTTATGTTCACCGGGCTTGCCTTGAAGAAACAGAGCAGTATTGGAGAGGCTGGTATGTAACCTCATGCTTCATTTTCAGATACTTTTTACTTGTGTAATTTGTTTTTTCTTATTTCATCCTTCCTAAAAAATTTATCGTCCTTATTCCAGAGTAAGGGTGTATTTGGCCAATCTTCTGAAGTGTTTCTGAACTGTTTCTGGGTCCTAGAAACTGAAAACTGGCCAAACACCCAAAACTGAGAAACTGTTTCTGGTTTCCGAGAAGCACTTTTAGTGTAAATTTGTTCTTCAAAAGTAGATTCTCCTCCAGAAACTGTTTCTCAGAAACTGTTTCTGAGAAGTAGGTTTGCAGGAGTTGGAGCTTGGCCAAACAGGCCCTAAACTTTGTCACAAACTTTCCAGTCATTAAGTTTCGTACAGTACACATTTTGATCCTCAGTACTAAGGGTAATAACTACAGGATTGTGCATGTGAGTTTGCATTTAAGGAATTAAATTTAAGAGGAGTTCTGATTACTAATTCACTTTCTGAATAATGGATGTGTGAGCTAGTGGTTCATGTAGTTTTTGCATTCTTCAGTATGGTAACCTAAAATAGACTATTACAAATTGGAAAGACTTTTGGAAGTCTAGTGATATGCAACATGCTATGAATATAAAATATGTTCATGAAACAATTTTGCATATCAAAACAAACTGTGAATTATGTGACATTGGTAATCTCAAAAAAAAAAAAAAAAAAGTGACATTGGTCCTCTGTAAACATGGCAAACGGGTCATTCGGGTCGGGTCTATTGGTGTTGGGTCTATTTCGGTTCGGTTTGGTCGGGTCTAGTTCGGGTATATCAACTACGGGTCAAATTCGGGTCGGGGCGGATTTTGGTCGAGTCAAATCCAAATCGAGTCGTTTCAAAATGTTCAAATGTCATCATATTAATTTCAAATCTCTTAAAATTTTGTCTCATGTTTTATTTTATTGATATATTAATTATAAATAATAAATTACAAGAAGTTGGTTGGGAGCCGCGAAACAATGTGGGCCCCCACACCCTTGGCTATAGAAAAACCGATACGAGTGATTTGAGTGTTTGAAGATGTGATATAGAGGATATAACTAATCCAAGTCGCTTTTGTTCAACCGATTCATTTAAATGTTTGATTATTTATGTCTGGCTGATTTTAGTTCGGGTCGGGTCAAACAGTATTCGGGTCAATTTAAGGTTTGGGTCATCTGGGTTTAAGGTTGAATTCAAATTATAAATTCGAGTGTTTGGGTCTGGTTGAGTTTTGCCAGGTCTAGTCAAGATTCGGCCATTCTAAAGGCAATTAATAGTTCTGACCAACTAATTAGGTTTTGACTGATGCCATGTAATAATTGTCAGCAGCTTACAATGGGTTTCAAAATATGCTTTCACTTATTTCTTTAGTCGACTTCAATGCCATACGTTACTTTCTCTATTGGCTGGATATTAATTTTCCTTTCACCCAACCTACTGAGTTGGTGATTAGCACTCAAGAAATACTTCATCACTGTTTTTTTTCAAACTGTAGTGATTAGTGTTTGCATCTGTTGAACATTTATATTATGGAGTCAAACTCATTGGTTCTTAACATATTGCAGGTATGAGGGTCTCTCAGAAAAGTTCTTGTCATCTCCCGTTCCTAAGCTACTGTTATTGGCAGGAACAGACAGACTCGACAGGTTTGAACTGCTGAACCTAGTTACTCGTACACAAAATAACTTCGGAACACTTTTTGATTTTCAGTTACAGATGTTTAGAAAAGGGAAAGAAATTCCTATGTTGCCGAATGACTGTAACTTATGTGTATCACCGCTTAACAGCTCAAACATGATTCACCATTTGACTTGTGTAAAAAAAAAAAAAGAAACAATATTTTTTTAGTTATAGTCATGTCTTGTGGTTTGACAGCGAGCCTTGGTGCACCGGTTAAGGCGTTGTTTTGTGATCGATAGGTCATGGTTCAAGTCCTGGGAGAAGCCTCTTGCCCAAAATGGGAAGGCTTGCCCCCTTATACACCCTTGTGGTGGGACCCTACCCCGGACCATCGCTTGCTCGGACGCCATTCTGCACCGGGCTCCCCTGCCCTTTTTAGCCATGTTTCCTAGATCAATTAACATCACCAAAGAAAAGAAACGATATCACTTTGGAGAAATAAAAAGTGCACCAGACATACTGGTCCTCCCATACATAGCTCAAACACCAGGATTAAGCATAGTATCCAGTCTCTACACTGAAGAACATATTGAGTTTCTCATTATATAGAGTCCAAAAATTCCGGCACCATAGCAGGGACTTCTTCAGATTATATGCTCTGAAAAGTAGATATTAGACCTAAGCGCTGTACCAGCTTTGATACTTCTATAATCTATATACTATAAATCTGGAGGCTGTTGTGGCTGCCACATCAGAAGTAAGCTGTAGTGAATTAAAGGAACTAAAAACTTAGGATCGATGGCGTGTTAGGAATCAGAAATCTAGTTCGGCTTCCTTGAATGAGGAGAGTTGTGCTTGTGACCTCGTTTTGGGTAGATGGATCTCTGGTCCTCGGTCCTCTGACTTGGTGATCTGTTCCAATCATCTCAAAAGATGCGCTAAAAGTAAAATGATAAGAAAAAGATAACAGGTCTATGGAATAATAAGGTTTCTTTGGAAGCCAGTTTATTATACTAGGGAAAGATTTATATGGAAGATGCTGTATAGATGTTTTAGCTTTGGCAAGTAATGGCACTTCTTGCATGAAGTCAAGCACTTTTTGACCTCTTACTGTCTGCACTTAGGTTTTCTCTTTGTGAGGTTCATTTGAAAGTTTGATTTCAACTGGGATAGGCCAAGGATGTATTAATCATATGGGAAAAGAACCACTGGCAAACATATCAGCATCTTGATTCTCTGTAATATTGGATTTTTGGGCTTATGTTCATGGAAGTTGGACCCATGCTCCTTGATCTGTCTTCCCTAACTTCACAGTTTGATCACTTGCGAGCCATGTCTGCACTGAATGGATAATCTTCTGCTTGCCGAAGCCTTAATAGACAGGAGTTCGATTTTGTCCTATGGGTGACTGAGTTTATATGAGAAGCGCAAGTAGTAAACTCCTGTGTTGTTTTCTCTTACATTTTTTCTTTGCTCTTTCTTTTTTTGGGCGAGCATCTCCTTTGTTATATAAATTGAAAATTTGAATTGTTTCTACTGTCATTACCTGTTTCCTTTTGTTCCACTCTGATGGATTTTAAGTAAACTGCCGATATTATTTTTGTGTTTCTTTGCTACAGAACTCTCACTATTGGTCAAATGCAAGGCAAGTTCCAAATGGTGGTTGTCAGACATACAGGACATGCCATACAGGTTGACAAGTAGCGCACGTGTTATTGTACTTTATATATGTTACTTTTATCTTCTATGTCTGTTCAAGTGTTGTTTATTAACAACTCAATTTGCCTTTTCAGGAAGATGTCCCTGAGGAATTTGCAACACTTGTGCTCAATTTCATCTCTAGAAATCGGATAGGCCCCCATGGGGTTGAGGTTGGTGTCTTTGAAAACTATTTTTTATCATCTAAAAGAATAGTTTTGGAACTCTTTGGCAATTTGTTTAGGCAAATAGGTGTCAACACTCAATATATCCTCCAATGATATTATGGTATACAATGAAGTTTGCAGAAGACTGAACTGCTGTGCACAACAACATTAACAACAAAACACTAGTTCCAAAATCAATTTGAGTTCGGATAACATCAATCGTCTTATGAAACTGTCAGTGAAAATGCGATCTGCATTTCTGTGCATAGCTGACAAAAAATTTGTAGGCATTAGAATTTGGCATGGAATTCCGTGAATTACAGATTTCAAAGACGACATTTAACCTGGTTTCTTCTTTATCTTATGGAGTATACCATAATGCTTTTAGATAGGCAAAATAAATTACACAAGTTGGAAAAATAGGGAAAAATACCAGATGTACCTTTGGGCGTTTGGTACAAGGAAGGGAAAGAGAAACGGAAAGAGAAAGGGAAAGGTGGGGAAAGGAATGAAAACCCATACAATTCCCATGTGTGTTTAGATGGTACAATTCAATCAAAACCCAACATCCCCCCTTTTTTTGCATATGCATAACTTCTCTCTCCTCCTCTAATACAACCACCAGTCCACCACCACATGCCAAGCCCTCTTACTGCTGCTGCCGTCATCCCCCACACCCAGTATGCTGCCACCGTCTTCTACAACCGGTGCAACACCACCGTTGTCTCCCTAAATCCGTGCACCACCGCCATCAAACTCATCATTGCGGCGCAATCGTCTTCTTTGCCCAGGTGACCACCATAAGTCTCACATTTACCTCTTTTAATGTGACAAAACGGTGGTGCTAGATTTCATATGATGATGTGCAATGGTGTTGTGGGGTTATTAATGGTGGTCGTGTTGTGGTGTTGGGTCGCCGTCAGAGGTTACAGTGGTGGTGTTGGGTCACCGTCAGAGGTTACGGTGGTGGTATTGGGTCACCGTCAGAGGTTACGGTGGTGGTCTTGGTCATTGGTGGTGGATGATGGTGGTGGGTGGTTGCTTTGTGGGTGGATGATGAAACCCCAATATTGGGTAATCACCAAAACCCTTGGGGGGTCCGGGAATGGGGATAGAGGGATTTGGGGGTATTGAAAGAAGGAAAGTGGGGAAAGGGAATGACAAAATTGAACAACCAAACATTCACAAAGGCAATGAGAGGTATTAAATCCCTTTCCCTTTCTTGTAACCCCCAAACCAAACAGGCCCTTTATGTATTCAAAATCTTCTGATAAAATGTATTAATTCAAATGATACCGTCAATTATATACACTATGTCTTGCTTGACTGCTTGAGTACTGAAGTCCCCAATGTAAAGTTGATGTTTGGATTACAATGTTGCAGATACCTGGTCTGCGTCGGCCATCACAGTAGCAAACTCTAACTACATCCTGCGGGCCCAGAGAATGACATGTATTGCTTGTTTGAGCATATAGACAGAGAGCTATGGAATGTTGGAGTAGTAATTGGCTGTTGAATCGCCTCGGCAATAGATTCATAATGTAGTTGACTATCAGTTTATACAGTTAGAATGACGTCGGAATCTGAGTAATGAGTATGCCGTATGCAGTAAACTTGATATTATTCCATCTTATTGTTCGTGTTTTTGGCTTGAAAACATGAAACAGGAATTTGAATGTAGTGCATTGAACCGTAGTTCGAGGTCGTGTGTACTGGCTTTGAATCAGAAAGTTTGGATGTACATGAGAAAAGAGCTTTGCTTATACTAGTATGTTGCAATTTTTTTTGCCAATGTACGATAGTGCAACACATTTTATAACTTGGCCCCGAAATCAACTTTATACAACATCATCTACAGTACATATTTTGGATTAGTTTCTCTCGGACTTTTTAGGTGCGTAGGAATGAACCAACTCTGTGTATTTTTTATTTTTTTTTTCTTTCGTAGGTCTTGTGGGAGACTGTCTCTCAATAATTTATTGTGAGACCAATCATGTTATTTACATTGTGACCCCTTTTATGTAAATTAGTAACCGTTGTACTACTTTTGGTAATCGTTTTAGTTAAATACCTGACACTTAATCTAAGATTTGCAAATGGATTACTTATAAATTTTAGCTAACTTTGTATGATAGGATCCTCCAAAATCATAGATAATGTGATTTATAATAGGAAATTAATATGATCATTAAAGTATTATTGTGGTTACAAGCAATATAATATAATGGTTTCTAAATAATTTATTGGGAGACCGTCTTTTATGAGAATTTGTGAAAAAAAATGAAAACGGGAAATTGGCCGTCCATGAATTTTAGATTTCCCTTCCCCGGTTACTACAAGTCTACAAGTGTTCTTTTTATGAACATGGCATCTTTCCAATATTTATAAACTTTTCAGGTTCCATCATACAGAACATGGGACAACGTTACAATATCGATAGGGGTTTAATCTCAAAATGTTTTGGGATCGACTACATACATATAAGGATGCATCGTTCCATGGCAAATGAAATCTACACCGCAGCGACCGTCTCGCCTTTAGCGGAAGAGACGATAGAAGCAGAAGTAGATGATGTAGTAGTAGTAGAAGAGGGTTCTTTGGTAGTAGAAGACACAATTCCGCACTTCTCTCTCCACTCATCTTGTGCCATTTGCTGCTGTCGACACTCTGAACTGCAAAATGCAGTGTCACCTCTGCACAAAACAAAACTAGAATCTCAAACACAAATACAGCAAACAAACCTGCCTAGCAAGAATCGACAAGTAGCACTCGTACGCCCAACTTCCTCCGTTCTCTTAAATTATTAACGGAAAAGATACGTTTATGTATGACTTATTGATTGGCTACCTTGTTGATTTATTATTATACTATTAAAATATGAGCCGAAAAGTGACATTAGAATTGTACTTGTAAGAAACCAGAATGATCATCCACCAAAAGTATACCTTACACAGGTTTCATTTATGGCAGACATGCAATCAAATAGCAAAAGAAATGTGAGATTACCTAATCCAACAAGTGGAATCATCTTCATCATTTGCACTACTCACTCGCTCTTACCTCGGAGCTGATTGTCATAATACGCTCATCAAGTTTAAAAGTATTTTATTATCGACTTTTTTTTTTCTATATACGACATTACGACCTATAGACTACGTACTCCCTTTTAAAATGAGCCGAGTTATTTACCAAGTTGTTGTCGGAAAATGACACTCTTATAGTCTTATGTCTATAATAGGAGAATTTAAATAGTAGAAACTTATACTACTAATTAATAATAATAATAATAATCAAACATTTCACATCAATAAAAATCAAGTGTTATTTTCATTAAATGTGCTAATCCCATCATATGATATAATTTTAATTTCATAATCAACCAGTTGTACACTGAATTATTGAAGGGCAGAAAAGGACTAAAATTCCTACAATACAATACGATGATGACATTTATCACTAGAAAACATACTAATAATTGCCCCCCCAAAAAGACCCACATCCATTATAATTCAAGACCTAACATGTCTCAATTCTCTATCAATTATGATTCCATCAAGTTTTTTTTTTTTTTGCTCTCTTTTCATACCCCAATTTTTTTTTTTTTGGGTTTAATTTGCTAGCCACATGAAAATCCACCTACAATAATAATATTCATAATAATAGTCCAATTAATTTCCCCGTCTACTCTACTCCTATTATTTAATTTCCCAAAAGGGAAAAGTTCATTATTAAATTTAGGATTCTTTTCTCCACAAAATAATCATACCTTTTCAAACCAAAAATTTACAAAATCATATTTTTTTGTCATTTTAACAAAAAAAAAATATCAAAGAAATATCATCCAATATTATTGAACTCCAATCTCCATAATATGATTTCAAGTGACGGAATCTGGTTCATATAAAACGTTAACGATCCAAAATAACGACCATACGATTTGAATAATAATTTAATAAAAGTACACGTTAACGATTCAAAAGAACGACTATTTAATCGAACACTATAACTATCTAGAGATCAACTTAATTACTAAGTTATTCCATCTATCCGTACGTTCCTTTAAAATTGTTATCGATTTTTTTGCAAACTAAACGTTAACGATCCAAAAGAACGACGTAACGAACGATGTTATAAAATAAATGATATAGTATTAGTATACCTGTACATGAAGATATCGCGGCCGGGGGCGAGACGGCGGCGACAAAGGCCGCAAGTGCGAAGAAAAGAGGAAGAAGAGTGGATGGCGGTGGCGGCGAAGTCGGCGGAGTTACGGCGATGAAGCAACAATCTCGGCGAAACCAAACCGGCGAGCATCTGATTGCCACGATCAGAAGCGGGCGGCGGCGGCGTCTGATCGGAAGAGGGCGGTGGTGGAGTAGGGTGGAGGACGGAGAGATCGTCGAAGGAGAATTCGGTCATGCTGGTGGTCCTCTGCATAGAGGGACGGGCACGCGCTCTCTTCCCGAGCATCATGGTGGTGGTAGCGTGAGAGGGAAGAGAGTGGAGGAGAGAGAAAGCGAATAAGAGAGAGAGAGTGTGGAAGTCAGTCAGTCAGGGGAAATGTGAGAAAGAAGGGATGATTGATGATAATAATAAGAGAGAGAGAGAGTGAAAAGCTGGAATCGAGGAGGGAATCTGAGCCGTTGGCTTCTGTGGGTGAAGTGTGAGGGAGAAGGATCTTTTTTCTGCTCTTTCTATTATTTCTTTCTTTTTTTTCTTTTTTTATTTACTTATTTATTTATTTATTAATTTTTATGTTAGCAGATTATGGATGAAAGGGTTCACAGATAACTTATTGTGAGATCATTTTGTTCGATGTACACAGACCCTTTTTCGAGTTTGTATAGTGTGACTCCATACTGATAACAACCCATGTAGAGTAAGAGGTTAATATTTTCTTTAACACAATTAATGTGGTTTAAGCTTAATCTAAAATGATCACTACCAAGTACTACAATGTTGATTTGGTGACTTTTTAACCAAGTAATTAGTGTGGTCTCGGGGCAATTTAATTTGGTGTTACAATGTATTTACGTGCTGAATAAGGGTATTGGAAGCTTAGAGAATCAGTGGTCGATGGGTTGCATGCGGGGATTCGAAAACTCGCACAAATTTTATCAGATTATTCAGTTATATGTAGGAAATAAGTTCCCACAATAGTTCCCAATTATCCCGGGGAACGTCAATTCATCCGATCCACTTTGTAGGAATAAAAAATTCTCATGTTTTTTTGGCAAAGAACCAACTCCAAATTTTTATTTCATTCATGATTTCGCTTAACAACCAAGCAAACCACGCATTTAGTGAATGTAGCAATCATTATTAAATCCATAGTTCATATATGAAATGGTAGTAATTTTTTTCAACACAGGAATTACATTTATGTGAAGAGGAAGTATAACTCCTTTGATACGAGTGATTTATGTTGTGGTAACGATTTTGTTTTTTGGTACATAGGAGCAGGTAATGCTGCGGGGGATGGGGATATGAGGATTCGAACTCGGGACAACTCCCAGGCGCCAGGCAGGTTGAGTTCCTAACCACTAGGCCAACCTTGATCCTCTGTAGTAACGATTTTGTTCACATGAAATATTTTCATTTTGATTAATACCTTTTAATTTTAGTAGAATGAAAGAGCTAATTGTCAAACTTGCTTAAATTCTCTTAATATGTAGATTGTTTAGTCATTTAACGAGTCAACCTACATAAAAATACGATGTTATATACGGAGTATACCCATTCATTCATTCCCAAATTGCAAATAAGTAAATAACTACTCCGTATATCCATTCATTCAGTTCCAAATTCTTAGTATTGCAAATAACTTCTCCGTATGTTAAGTATTTTTTTTCACTTAATTTTTCAAAAAACTCATCATAATCACTTTATATCTTAAAAAGCGTGCCAAAAAGTACGATAAACTTAAAAATAAAATAAATGAAAGGGAATATTATTAAATGGTCCGTATTATGTCAATCAGATTTTAATTAAATAGTACAGTATACTCCGTATATTACTATTAGAGGGGGGACAAAGCAACCAATCATAGCTGAGGAGAAAAGGGATACGGAGTAGTTTATTCTGGTGGCAGCAGAGCGCAGTAATTTGGAGTGATGATGGACTGATGGCGATGTACCCTTTTTTTCTCTCTCAGGGGCACTTGGTGGTGCTTTGGAGAATCTAGAAACCTTTTTTTTTTTTTTTCTTTTCTTCTCCTTGTACCACTTTTAACTGTTACTCCCTCCGTCCCAGTTCAAACGCCCCGGGCGTTTATTGTGGTGGAATAAGAAGAAAATGATATAATAAGTTGAGTGAGGTAATATTAGGAAAAATGAGAAGAGAGAATGTGGGGATTAATAAAAGTAGGAGAGATGGTGTGAGAGATTATTTGATAATTTAATATATGTAGGAGAGAGAAATATGTTCCAAAATAGATGAGGTGTTTGAAATGGGACGTTCCAAAATGGAATATGGGGCGTTTGAACTGGGACGGAGGGAGTACTAAACTCAATCTGCCAATCGAGATTTTCGGGTTAATTTTACGTCGGATAAAGGCAAGTCGAGTTACGTGAGGAACCGAGTATCGTGTTTTGTCGCATCAACTGATGATATTATAACAAGTTGGCCAGTTTTACCAAGCTACATGGTGAGATTCTATCAAGTCAAACTTCCTTTGGATTGGACCGAGTCATTGTGTCGTGGTTACCAATTGCCACTGATATGAATTTGTTCGAGATTTTGCGATCTAGGGTATAATTAGTCAAAACATGGCTCTAACTTATCACGTTACACTTACACATACGTCAAATAGTATGAAACCGGACAGCAAATTCCGTTTGTTACAATCTTTTGATATATTTATCCTTGATCGTTGCACGATAAATAACTATTTATGCTGAACGTAATGCCACTCTTTGAATGAATCACGGATTAATTAGATTTCAAATTAATCTCGTATCGGAGGTGTTACGTGTACAAGGACTTTAAGGAGTATTTACCAAAGAACATAATAGTGGCGTAATGGTGAAATCTAAGGTACTCAAAATGGCACGCACCCACCAACTTCAATGAATTTATACAATTTGTTATTCTTCTTATTGTCCCTAATTTCGCCCTAATAATTTGAGCAATTTCACCCCCAAATCAATCGTGCAATTTCGCCCAAATCAATCTATCATCTTTACAGGTAAATCATAAACCCTAATTTGTTTGTTTTCTTGTCTGTTTGATCTGATTTTAAATATTTGTTCATTATAAATGCTAATTTTCGATTTAATCAATTTGGGTGAAGCTGAAATTTGATTCTAACTCATCGCATTTTCATTGTTGTTGGGAAATTTCCAGATTGTTATGAAAGTTATTGTATTGGGGAAAAATTGAGGTATAAGATACTTGAGAATTTGCAGTTTTATTGGTTTCGCATCTAAAAGTTAAAGTATTTGCTGCTGTATCAAGTATTTAGAGGTTTGCATCATGTTACAACATAGGGTAGGGTAAAGCTTGCGTATATCCAACCCCCTTTATCTTGCCATAGGTGCGAGTTTTGAGACACTGTGGTAATGTTGTTATTGTTATTATTAGAGTTACCTCCAATCTACGAGACGGCCTTGTTAAAACACTTACCCCATCTTATCGTATGTCACCATGTCGGTCTTTTTAATGATGGTGTTGTGCCAATCAGAGCGAGGTTTTAGGATGTTGTAAATGAATGAAAAATGTGACACCTTTGATGAGGGTTTGGTGGTTGAGTGAAGAAATTGATGAAATAGAGGAAAATTTGTAGCGGAAATGGGGAGTAAGCCCTTTGCTGAATTTCCCTTCGGGAGTAAGTGCACTGGCGAGTGTGTGGCGCTTTATATTGTTTGTTGGGGGTGTTTCGTGGCCCATTTCACTAACATTGCGCTAAATCAAATACCAAATTGTTGATTTGAAAGCACTTCTTTCCTATAAGTTAAATTACCGAGAAGCTTATAGGATGGTCTCGAGTTGTAATGGATTTCTGGTAGTCGGTAGATCTATTTAGTGTGGTCGTGTAGTGTCTTATGGTACAAGTGGATGACTCTTTGCTGTTGCTGTTTCTATTGTTTGAGAATTGAGTTTGATATTCTAGAGGATAGCATGCATTGAGAAAATGAACTTGTTAAGGCGTGGAATTATCTGTTTGAGCATGTATTCTTGCATGGAACCTCTACTGATGTGATTACTTTACGTGTGTCTGTAAAGTGGATATCTGCAAGAGACTGAAGCTTTTCAGTATTGTGCAGCATTTTGATAAACTGAAGAGCTCAACTAAGAGAGGAGTGACATGGGAGCCACCGGTGGTAGTAGGCTGTCGGGGTTGCAGAAGCACGTGTTGAGTCTATACAGAGGATTTCTTCGAGCAGCCCGTTCAAAGTCACCTGAAGATCGTCAAAAGATTGAGTTAATTGTATCGGAAGAGTTCCATCGTAATGCCAAGCAAATTGACCGTAAGAACTTTGTTTACATAGAGTACTTGCTTCGCCGTGCTAAAAAGCAACTTGATCAGCTCAAGAGTAGTGATACTCTCAGTTTGTCATCCATCAAGCCCAGTAGTTCAGCTAATTGAAAGTATGCAGTATATAGCTGCTGTGCAAGTCATGTCCAAAGCAATGTCTCTAAAGACGACGGATTACATAAAAAGTATAAAACAATGTCCGGGTATTTTTGCAGCTTTGTTTGGGAAAAATGCTTGCAGTCTGGAGATTTGTGAGCTAGTAAGTCGTGAACCTTTAAGAGGATCATTAGTTAGCATGAGTTCAAGCCTGGTAATTAGGTAAAAAGCGCAGGCAACTGGCGGTTTTTGGTAGGTGATCATAGCATAGGAGTTACCTCTCTTGTGGTATCGTTACTTCCTTTCATCTTTTGACTGTTTCGTGGTGTGGGAAACGAAGAATGTAGTTCAGGCAGGGCAAAGTAGAATTCAGAAAAGAGCGGAAGTATTGCAACTGCTTATAGCTCCTCAGGGGCTATAATATTTGGGTTCAGTTCAACTTCACTATGATGTATTGAAGTTTGGATCAAGTTTCACTTAATGTATTACTTGAACCCTCAGAGTTTATTTTAGCTCTCACCAGTCACCATGTATACGAAATTGGCAACTGCACATTTTTCATGTCCTTTAACTTCCCATGGTTCCAATTCATCAAAAAAAAAAAAAAAAAAAAAAAACTTTGTTGGGCATCTGGTAATATTTTTAGTGCCCCTGAATGATGCTACTGTGTAATTCTACCATAGGGTCACGGTAAAAGTATACGGTGTATATGCTAAACCAGTAGTCCAATGTAGTCCCTATCTAGTGATATCTATAAACTCCAAGCGTATTAAGGTACATCATTTCAGACTCCAAACTCAGATGAGAAGAGAATATTTTCATCACTTGTCAATTCATTACTAGTATACTTTATCGAGCTTATGAACCTTCCTTTTTGAAATAACTACATCAGAATCAGATGATTTTGAAGCGTTGGTACAAGATGTACATTACAACATTCTATTATATACGGTACATCATAATTTACTGTAGTTTTGGTTGATAATTTACAAGATACAGAAGCACCGGAGAAGTTCCTCGGTTTACGAGGAACATGACCGTCTAGCTAAATATGAACATGTATTTTCTGATTCAGCTTTTAAACTGTACATTAGTTTGACTTCTGAGCAATGCACGACAAACTCTACCAGGGTCTCTTCATGGCTTTCTTGGTATTCTTTGGGGAGTATCCAGTTAAACTGTCAGAGAATGTCAAAGGAAGTTCTTCTTCCACAAATCTTTTACCATCAGACCAACTTTCAGAAACGTCATCCTGAATTGCTTTCCTTGTGTACATATTTGGCTGTTCGGGATCTTCAGGAATGTCACGATACAAGTAGTTTAGCATAAAAAGAGCTGTATCATAATCCCGCCAATAGTTTCTGCACACATGTGTAGAGTACTTAACAAAAGATGACAAAGGTGTAAAAGAAATAGACAATCTACGGTAGGAGTATGCATAAGACGCTTGTCAAACAGTTAAACCTCCTAATCTAATCTAATGCTAGTATACACTGCTTTTAAGACCTAGCACTAGCCAGATATACAAGAAATGGGGGATGAACTTACGTGTGTGCTCCAATAGCTGATATATACGCATGCTGGAAAGTTTTATCCTACATAATCCACACAGAAAATTATATCAAACATGTACAACAGTGTCAAAAGGAGATCTCTATTCTGTAATAAGGACTACGTTAGTACTTGGGTCGTTGTAGACTTAATCTTTTATCAGTAACTTCTGGGAGGTAAGAAACACCAGGCCGGATTGAAGCACACGAGCACTTCACCACATTACATACAAGATAAAAATTGGACATTAATGACAGACAATCGAAAGGGCATACTCCAATTTTTAAAAGCAAGGGCGAGAAAAGGGCAGGAGGAGGATGAGGAATTATCTACTCTAGCACCCACAACTTTCACAAGTAAAAAGTGGCACTTTCATAGGACTTATAACAACATTCAAGTGATCTACCAATACAAACTGATCCAACCAATTGCATCATGCCAACATGGAAGTGAAACAAACTCAAAGAGCAGCTGCTAAAATATTCCGTACACACCTGAAGAACGTGGTCAATACGTTCCTCTTCACTTCCAGTTAACCTTTCCATCATGTAGGAACCATAAGAGCGCTTTTTATTGGTGGCATCTTCTTTTGCTTCTGCAACAGCACTCAAGTTATACACGACAACGAAAAAGAAACACTCTCACTAATGTTTGAATGCCTTTCCAGACATCAAGCTATTGAATATATACACATACCTTCAAGGCTGTCTTGCTTTTTAGATTGACAAACCGTTAACACTTGATCCTACACAAAAACAAAAACAAAATTTGTCTTCAAAACCAATATCACATTTTCAGAAACACAGTTTTGTTGAAAGAACAAAAGTTTATGTAATTGAAGAGCTCATTTGTACTATAAAAACTTCTGAGATAAATGGCGTCAAATGTCCCACTTAAACATAGAAACACAGGTTGTTTGAAGAAATCCTTTCAGGTCGAACAATGGTGAATATGTAGATTCACAAGGACAAACTCACATCCTTTATTCAAACCTTCCTATGCGGGATCTGAACAAGGGAAGTTTCTAGGCAGAGGCTCAACAAGGACAGTGAACTAATTGGAACTTGGAATGACTTTACAAAGTTTGATCAACCCTACTTTCCATCTATGATTTACTTCTTTAAACTCAATCTGTAATCCTCAAGGGCTAAATGCCAAACTGTTTGTTCTTCACCCTCTTGCCAAAAAGCTTTTGTCAAGGGAAACTTGAGTAAAGTTCAAATAATAAGAATTGAATTCACTGAGCTTAATCAAGATACTTTTGAACATGGCTGCGTAGCGTCTATTCTTAGTAGGACAGTCTGGCAGCAGATTCAATATTAGATAATTGACACACTTAATCTCTTGTTTAAGATAGCAAAGAGGCATTTAATTTATACTGTAGATAGAATTTCATACTTGAGTACAGCAAGCAGCCATTTCATCAGTAGGTGTACTAACATTCGATATTAACAATTTTCAGACATCTATATTGTGGTTAGGGGTGAGCAGAAACTCGGTCCGGACCGGCCGGTCTCGGTCCGGACCGAGTTCAATTTGGTCCGGTCCTCGGTCCAACTTTTTTGGGGAAATTCTCCTCGGTCCACCCTTTTCTAAGCGGACCGAACCGGACCGAGGACCATTCGGTCCGGTCCTCGGTCCACATTTTCCCGAGCCTTGGTCCTTGGTTCGGTCCGGTCCGAGACCGATACCAACATATTCACAAACTTACAGATGATACAAATAAGAATAATTGACAAGAATATGTACAGCAGAAGGGATAAAGTAAAACTCACTCTGACAGATTTCAGACGGTTCACCATTGACTGAGATCGTAATGCCAAATCTTCTGCAAAATCCTGCAGCACGTTTTAAAAGTCAGTTATAGAAGATTAAGACAATGGGTGACCACATCAATTAACATCTGTCTACATGCCTGTGAATTACTTCTGAAATCATATACCTGAAGGCCAATGTGCAACCGTTTGCCTCCTATGTGGTATGGAACAATCACAGGACGTTTGTAGATATATTCTTTACACACCAGTGGTTCTATTCTGAGAGAAAGAGAACAAATCTTTAATTATTGTACAAACTGAGATTGCTTTCCGAGTACGATAAGACAATTTTCCCTATATAGAAAGCCAATGACTATTCTCAAATTGCCTTGCACAAAATGGTGTTTTTATTTAATATTAAGAATACTAGACCTCAAAATAACAGAAAGGCTGTTCTTGTCCTAAACACTGAAAAAATCATAACTCCAACTACTGAACTAAAACAGCAAAGCTAAGATATTATCATTCTCAACCCAAAATTTCACATTAGAGGCCTCCGGACACTTCGGCATATATGATGCTTACCCTATTCCTTTCCCACAAGGAAAGCCATGTGATGAAAATATACCGTCTGCCTATTAGTTCGGAAGCGGACTACATAATTAGCAAATTTTGATGCTTGTCAACATCAGCAACATGGAGTGAGATTCAGATATAATCTTATTCATGCGTTAAAGCTAGTCTTCAAGCAATAAGGCAGTTTGATAAAAATTAATGATACTCATAGTACAGCTCTGAAGAATAGTTCTCCAGTCCACCGATAAAGAGGTATAGTTAAAACAATTTCTGAAATGCATATTAATCCTCGGAAACGGGATTCTCTTAAAGCGTTCTGCCAATGAATATTGCAAGTCAATGTCACATACTATGTGTGGCTCCAACACACGGAACAATTTCAGGGACGCAAATTGCTACTCTTGAGTGAGAAATGGTATTGAGTGGTCAGCAACATGCACAAACTCGGAATCCATTCGCCAGATCAAAAACGAAATTTCGATATGGGGGAGATGGGTGGCTAACAAATTCATAAATCTATTCTCGCCTAATTATTCAAGTGGATCTTGGAGCTCCACAAGGAAGCATAAAACTCCTCTCCATAGAAGGGACATGAAAGGACTGGTGGCTTTGACCAAATGAGTATCCAGTGAAAGAATCAAGTAATTGTCTCGACAGAAGAACGAAAGAATTACCAAAAAAGCAAAAACAAATAATACATGAGAAAGCAGGTAGGGAACGCAAAATCAATTATGGTCATAAAATCTACAAACTAGATCATGCTCTCTACTCAAGCTTCACTCCTAGATTCTTCGATTTTGAAGACATGAACAAACAATCCATAACTGTCACCTTATCTCACATATCTAGCTATAGGCTTACCATATGATGAAATGAAATGCGATTATCACACAATTTTGGTAATTCAAGTACAAGTGTACAAGTATGCCTCCAGTCTCTTACATAAATTTCTGTACTTGTGTACACCACCTCCTATAAGAGCCGCTAGGTCCCCCAGCCAAACCAAGGATTTACGTCATGGAAATACATGAGAATAATGGAGGAAAGACCAAAACACTGACCTCGACAAGACTCACACGATCAAAGGCTGAAGTGACAAACTAAACTGTACAGGGTTCACAGCAAAATTCAACACATTCTAGTTTATTTTGGAAGCAGTGCAACTACAGAATTTAATTGCACGGATAAATTTCTTAGCATAAAATTAGAAGGGGAAAAAAGACAATTCTTTTGGCCTGCCAATAACCATTTCAGTATTCCTGTCAGAGTCGGCGGAAGGCGAACTGTGATGTGACATGCATAAGCATAACCAAATACGACCACACACAAGCATTCAATTATAAGATGCTACTCCACCATCCACAAATAAAAGTCGTTAACTACTTTGTTCAGGACGATCCCATGGTCTAACCCTTGCTCCTTCTGATTGTGAAAAATATTGTTCTTTCACATTTATTTGTCTGACCAGTATGTTACGGAACATTGCAAAGTCAAGCAGGACAGTTGTTCTCTTTGGTTTTGGTGGTTTGAAATTTCAAACCCAGAAAGCGCAGGATATCTTTTCTAGAGATCACGCAAGAGGGTCCAACAGCACTGTCACTTAGGAACTACAATGCTTGAAAGGCACTAAACTTTCCCGACTGTCGTGAACAGATTTTAAACACACAGCAGTCACAAGGTAATGTTGAGTAGAGTTCAATATGAAACTGGGACTGGATGAGGGGTAACAATCAGTAAATCTTATGTCAAAGATTTCCTTAGTACCTGTATCATTGTCCTAAACGACACTAAAAGCGAACAAAGGAAGTAACTCTCAAGCAACTACTATAATATAGCTACGAAAGAGTATAATAAGTGAGACAATGAACAAGGAGTTGGCTCTTTACCTATATGCTACAGGATCAAAAGGATGAAAGATGTTGAACATTCTCTGACAAGCAGGCATCTCTTCAATCAAATTCTCCTCTCCCCAGTATTCCCCTCCTTCACCTAGATGAACAAAAAATAATGATTCACAAAAGTGGCATAAAATACATTATCATCGCAACCATCAATAACAACAAAGTTCCAAGGCCTAAACAGATTCTTGTTGTCTACCTTTAAAGCTTTTTAAAAACTAATTACCTTTTATAACAATGTTTTATTAAATTACTAACCATTTTGGTTTTCTGGTAAAATAAGGGTTGGCTTCGGCGTTGACTCCGACGACAACTACGTGAAAACTGATTTTCCTTGTTTTTATTTCTTTTTCCCTCGTTTTGGCTCATTTCCCATAAAATGTCCTCCATTTTTCCTCTATTCTCTATCAATTAAATAGATAGAGCTGATTAAGTCACTCTTTTAAACGTATGTCAGAAAAATAGTTATATGGGTGACAATCATAAATTATATACTAATGAAGTTTATTGGTTGATTTACTTTTGAATTTTTAGGGTACTAATGCAAATAGACTAATAAAGTACTTGTTGGTGAAGCAATGCCTAATTTAAGACTAAATTTGGAAATTTATAACGAGAGATACTTTGAAAATAAGAAATAGAAAACAATCTATGAGAGTGGGTGTTTGATATATACAGAGTGAAAATTGGATGACATTAGAAGGCAAATGTAAGCAAAATTGAAGAAAAGAAGCCAAAATGAGGGAAATTTCAAAGAGAAAAGAAAAGAGAAAAGCGACGAAGATGAGCAAATATGAATATATGATGGATATTCGGAAACAAAGACTTCCGGCAGCCAACGCCAGAAAGTTGTATTTTTTCGCCGGAAAGCAAAAACATGTACTACCTCCGTCCCAGATCAAACGCCCCAAGGCGTTTTTGTAGTGGAATAAGAAAAATTGATATAATAAGTTGAGTGGGGTAAAAGGAGGAGAGAGAATGTGAGGATTAATAAAAGTAGGAGAGATAATATGAGAGAAGATGTAATAATTAAATAAAAGTAGGAGAGAGAAATATGTCCCAAAATAGATGGGGTGTTTGAAGTGGGACGTCCCAAAATGGAATATGGGGCGTTTGAACTGGGACGGAGGGAGTAGTGATTTAATAAATAAATAAAAAAAGTTATAAAAGGTAGTGACTTCAGAAAAATATTTTTAAAGGGTAACAAAGTGGGAAACAATCAGTATAAAAGGTGGTAAAGAAATTTTCCAATAATAAAAGCCAAAATCAGAAGTCTAGTTCCCTATTCCAAGTTTCTTGTGGACGTTGTACAGTTGGAGTCAAGTGTTAAATTCACATCGACACTTGACTTTCATTCTTTTTGTGGATAAAATTTCTCATGATAGTCCTAGAGCTTAATTAGCTCTCTTTTGTCTATGGACGCCGCCCTTTAGGGGTTTTTGTACATGGGAGTCACCCCCTTGGTGTCTTTTTGAATATATTGATATCCTATCTTACTTATCAAAAAAAGAAAAAAAATTCCAATTTTTCACCTAGAATAAGTCTGTGCAGTAGCTGGTCTTAACCTTACATCACTTAGTCTCCATCTCTCATGACCAAATTACCTCAACCGATTCAATATGCATCTTCTGATTTCTTATCTTAGATGATAGATGCAATTTGTGTCAAGTCCATGCTAGGACAACAACATAGAAGTAATTCATACTAGTGACGAGTATACTATATAGTCCATAGGAAAAGTACAAAACTAAGTGATGATTCACGATCAACAAAACCAAAGTATTACAACATCTTTAACCCTGGTGCCTTAAAGGCTCCCGCCATAAGGTGGGGTAGGGGGGGTCGGATGCACGCAAGCCTTACCCCTATTGAAACATAGAGAGGCTGCGCACCGATGACCCATAATGAAAATTGCTGCGAGAATCGCACCGACTGAATGCTAGCAAAACCAAAGTATTCTGAAGACAATAAAGCCTCTTACCGATCCCAATACGTACATTGCGGATGGCAAGGAAGACGCCGAGAGGAGAGCCACAGGCAAAGAATGTATCAACCTATTGGATAACAGCACTTGGTAAGAACAAGCACAGCAGGTAGCATACAGAAGCCAGCACAAAGTAAAAGGTGCCAACCTTGAATTCAAGCTTTGTGTACTTGATAAAAGGTCTGTGACCGATAGGTGAGTCATCTGGCCCTGCTTGAATCTTTCTGGATTCATCTTGATCTAAAATGCTTGGATGCACATTTCCACTTTCTGCACCCATATGGCAAGTAATCAAATGGTATTAGCACACTAATACAACAACATCTTTCATGCGCAGATTAAAAGATGAAGTAGAAGTATAGGACTGGGCAATGGCTGAAATAAAATTACAAGACAAAACAGAGTATCATTCTCCTGCATTGCCGGACATACCTCGAGCACCTTTCTTACCAAGCTGTGATTCCAATTCCACCACCCGCCCTTTGAGAAACTCAAGCTGCATCAATCAAAGAAAATATTCATATGAAGCCAAAGGAAGAAATAAAAATATCAGGCTGTAGAATCGCACCTCTGACTTGAGATCCTTGTCTTTGTCATCTGCATCTGACAAATTCTTATCTTCGGCCACATTATCTGGAACATTAGGTTCAAAAACATCCTCCACATTAGGTATGTCCTTCAAATCCTTCTTGGTGTCCAGAATATGATCTAGGACTTCACCCAAAGGTTTGGTCTCATCATCAGAAAGACAATGTTGATCCTGTCCATCAGCTACCAACGATGAGGTGTGAGGCAGTATTTCGCTCTCTGTTTCAGTTGCGAAATTCGCATCTTCGACCGCTGAAGAGGGGCTAGATTCACCAATGTCCATAATTGGGTGAGACTCATTAGTCTCTTCATTTTCAAGATTCGATGGAATACTTTGCCTCATTGAGATGTCCTCGTCTGAATATTTTTGCAAGGTTTTAGATTCAGAAGCCCTAGAATCAGGCTCAGTAAATAACTTGGAGATGTTTCCAGCTGACTTGTCTTCCTTTGCATGTTTTCTAAATAATAAATCCATTGGAAATGGAGAAGACAAATTTTTTTGGTGACAGAGAATATCATATGAGAGAACACTTCCGAGAGAATGACCATATAATGAAACCTGAAAATTGTAGCAGAAATAATTCAGCCCTATTGCAGAGCAAGATCGATTTTAGGACTAGGTTACCGTATACACTACACAAAGGGCAGCCCGATGCACATTGGCGTCCCCACAAGGCAAGGGTCCGGGGAAGGATCCCACCAAAAGGGTGTATAGGTTTGCACCACTGGGTTATGGTACACAGGAAAATAAAAATTCACCAACATCTACCTTTCCATCATACCCTGGATTTCTTTTAAGGAACTTCAAGTATAAACGATTCAGTTGGTTTGAAACCTGCAGGGGGCAGACCACGTGTCAATTGACAATCCTTATGAGAAACACGGCAATAAGGGCTTAGGTCTGCAATAACTTACATCCACTCAGTTGATTAACAATAACATGGTCCGTACAAGACGAAGGGAAAATAATATGATAATTATTGGGATCATCTTGTGAAACTAGAGCATGACATTTGTGATGAACTCACATGATAACTCAGAAGAGAAGACACGGTAGAATAGTCATTATAGAAAGTAGATGGCGAATCTGCCATTTTAGGTAGTTGCTGTAATATACAAAGTAAAGTACGAGGACGTTTGAGTAAACTACACAGTAATATTATAAAAAATAATCTCATGATCATGAATTCTTAGGACTGGCTATTTGTAAGCTCCGAGGAGCAATTATCAAGCAACTAGCCCATTTCCTTCTAGAATAAGAGTGTAGGCTTGTGAAGTAAGATCTTGTATGGGCTGTTCTATTAAAATACCTGGGGCATGATTGAACACATCCAGTACCTTTTGCTTATCTCCTCATTAATTCCAATAAAAGTACACACAGAAAATATGCGTTTACCAAATCATCAACGGCTCATCATACTAGTTAAATTACAGATAGACCGAAATGGTTTGAATGACGGTTATCGAATGTACATTTAAAAAAGCACCAGAAGCTATAGCCCAACGTACACAAGAAAGACTACTTCCCCATATATACCAAATGATGGAATGCCTGAGAAAATGCAGGTACAATTCTCTAAACCAAAAGCGCCAGATAAAGATCAAACCGCAAACTTGCAAATCAATTTCTCCTCTTTGTTTCCACACTCAAATCCAAAGAAGAAATACAAAGGAATATTACATGTACCAAGAGGAACATATTCCATGTCATTAAAGGAGCAGCATGAAATGCAAGGATGATACAGTACTCAATTTTGTGTTTTGGAAACGGAGTCACTCTCCCACTCCGTTTCTTTGGAGAGTTTTTTTATATCTAATTTTTGCTCCTGTGCTCTCTCCTAAATAAATTCTCTCCAAATGTTACCTCTCCATCAACCTAAGGTAGCAAACCCACTCCCCTCTTATCATTTTCTCTTCTCTCCTCTCCCCTCCCCTTTCCTTATGGAACCACGACCCCTCCACTAGCGGCAATGCACGCCTGGCCACAACTACAACCAGTTTCATTGAGAGCCGCCCTTGCCACCCTTAATTTCTCCTTTTTCTTTAGTCTTCCTTATCTCTCCTCTCTCTCTCCTCCAACCCCCAACCCTATCACCCGACCATAACCCCCCCACACTCCTCCCTGGTGCCAACACCGCCACTTCCGCCCCCATCCGTCCCCACCACCCTCCTCACAGCCCAACCATCAAAATTTAAAACGAAAAATTTCCTAGATCTTCAATTATCTGAGTGATATCTGGATAAACTAAATACATAGGGTACTTGATTAAATAATTACGACTCAAACAATGGCTATGGGA
Organism: Spergularia bocconei; assembly: GCA_963457585.1. Taxonomy (NCBI): domain Eukaryota; kingdom Viridiplantae; phylum Streptophyta; class Magnoliopsida; order Caryophyllales; family Caryophyllaceae; genus Spergularia; species Spergularia bocconei. Next base: position 13,114,307 of record OY734954.1, read on the forward strand.
TGTCGATTGGAGAAGTCACAGTGGCGGTCAATGGCGGAGACTGCGGTGAACGAGCCAATGAGAGAGGAGAGAAGAGTGGAGGAGATGTAGTGATTTATCGAGTTTAAATAGAATTACTGTTTTACCCTTTCTTATTAGATGAATCTATTCAATCAAAACAACCTTAATAACTTTTTTCCATTCCAGTCATTTTTATGTTTCCATTCCATGAAGTGACCCAACTGCGCCCTTATAGTAACTTAGAACTTTCTAAAAAATGAACGAACAGTTCATCAAGCTATATCCATGCAACAGAAAACATGAACAAGGATCTTTCAGCTTACTCATACCACATCAGTTTCAAACATATCAGCTCATGTCCACAACAGATATTTTTAGCTCCAACAGTAAGAGATGGAGCTGTAAGTTTCTGGAAAAATGATAACCACCATCTCAAGTGACACTATGAAACAGAGAATTTTACAGTGGCATATTTGCAATTCAAATTTTCTATTCAGATAACAGTTCCATTACTTGTATTAGAAATGAGAACTAACAACTTTGTACATATAGAACTCCATTGAAGACTGAAATATAGATAATGCTGCACAATCTGACATCATAAAATCACAAATCAACCTCGCACTCACCAATCATCAAAATCCGAAGGAGAAAGAAAAGAAATCCTACATCAGTGATGGAATACTATCTCTATATAGTAGTGAAGACTAACTAAAATTTGACCATGTTGTCGGCCACTAGAACCATGGATAATGAAGATAAGAGAACAGCACAACATACCGAGTCGATGATCTCCTGGCAGTAGATTGGGCTCATGTAATACAAAACATCATGAACGGTTGCACTTAATGTCGTACGCAAACCTCGGACACCATCTAAAGTGATCTTCTCAATTGCAGCTTCTCCACTGAACTTCAAGCCCTTCCTCCACTGGAAAACGCAAGAGCACCTCACACTATGAAGATAACTTTCATATATATAGCACAACACAGCAAATCTAAGAATCCATTTGGTGTTACCGAAGATAGAACAATCATACTAGGCCATATCCCCAACAGCTTTATACGTCTGGATGCCCCTTTTTGTCAAATTTCTAGACTCTCATTCTTGCTTGTTCACTTAGGTCTTACTCAGTAACTTCAAATTTTTTCATTTCATTTCCGAGGGAGCTAAAGTGCAATTTAAGCTTAGATGGATTATAGAAGCCACGTCACATCCTCCTGATATTAATTAGCTTTTCTTGAGAGAAAAGGAATCAAAACTGAGGGAAAAGAAAAAAAAAAAACTATAGGAAAACATACAAAAACGTGCAGGATAAATTTTTTTTTTTTTTTTTATAAGTATATTCAAAAGGACACCAAGGGGCCAAGGGGGAGACTCCCATATACAAAAAGATACCTAAAGGGGTGACGCTCATAAGCAAAAGAGATCTAATCACGCTCTAGGAGACTAGGACTATCATGAGAAATTTTATCCACAAAAATAATGAAAGTGAAGTATCGGTGTGAAAGTAACACTTGACTCCAACTATAAAACGTCCTCAAGAACCTAAATTTGAAATCTTGGTGTATCAACATAATACCATAAAAAATGCGATGATTTCTTTCTTTCCAAGTACACCACCAAATCGCTATTGGAATCATCTTCCATACTTCAGCTAGCCATCCTTTCTTCATTCTCCTTTTCCAAGCGGAGAGAACATCTTTGGATCTCCGCAGATGAACCCAGCTCAAACCGAACAAGGACAAAGCAGTGTGCGACAAAGACAACACCCAAGGACAAGAGAGCAAAAGGTGATCCACGTTTTCTTCATCCTCACAGCACAAAGAGCAACGACTAGCCAAAGTAAACCCTCTTCGTTTAAGGTAGTCCAAAGTTGGGATTTTCTCTTTAGTGGCTGCCCACGCAAAAAAAAAAAAACAAGCTTTTGGAGGAGCTTTACATCTCCAAATAGCCCTAACAGGAAAACCAACCCCGGAAACAGAATTTTGAACAACATTACAAAAACTCCGAACACTGGAACTTCCCAAACTATCAGGCAGCCAGGTTATCTCATCCTCATCTTCTGGAACAAGTTTAACTAAGGAAAGGAACTCCAAGAGAGTCAAAACTAAAGTGCCTGTATTTCCACCAAGAGATGCAATCCCTCTATTGCAAGATAAAACGTGCATGCCAGATAAAATATTAATTATTAGATATGCAGTGCCTGTATTGCCACCAAGAGATGCAATCCCTCTATTGGGAATCGGCTAAAGGTTAATTCATACTTTAGGTTTTTTGCTCTTGGTACCCGGGCTGAACAACATACATATACATATGTGGCTCCCAGAGAAATAGTAAGGATTCTTTGGATTCTTTTGGTACTTCAGCTTCACCTAGGTAACGTATATCCCAAAGCTAACAATTTCTCCTACTATTAGTAATTTCAAAGTGGGCAACGGAGAGAGGATTAGATTGTGGGAGGATACTTAGACTTCCTTTCACGCTACAAGCCCTTTGCCAAACCATAAATACTTGCGAGCTATTACAGCTTGTAGACCTACTACTGCCTTATATCCAAATATGTGCTTCATTTGCCAGAAACATAGTGAATGCAATACTCATGTTTTCTTTCATTGTGGGAGGATACTTAGACTTCCTTTCACGCTACAAGCCCTTTGCCAAACCATAAATACTTGCAAGCTATTACAGCTTGTAGACCTACTACTGCCTTATATCCAAATATGTGCTTCATTTGCCAGAAACATAGTGAATGCAATACTCATGTTTTCTTTCATTGTGAGTTTGATGACCTCTTTGAAACACGGTTTGCAGTACTTGACGAGCAGCGGCGTCTACACGTGACAGTTGATTTTCTCCAAATGAAGTTTGGGGCCAAAAAAGAAAAGTTAATTTCGAATTGTGTCCTATTTGCCAATTTCGGGAGCCTGTGGAATGAAGAGAATTCGTGAATATTCCAGGGGGAATTCATTCTCCTGATTATATTTTCTGGAGTGTTGTTTACTAGCTTCTTTTTCGGCTAAGGTGTGTCTTTCAAAGGGATCCCTTTAATCCATCTGCAGAGGAACCTTTTTGTAACTATATTTGTAAGGCAATGAATACACACATTTCTCTGACTTGAATCATTATTTCCATAGCTGAGAAAGTCTTAGAAAGAAGCCTACAATTTATTTCAAGAGATTTGTTTTATTCTGTTTGATGAAAAATTCACACGGTAGCCAAAAGGTTTGACACTATGCACATGGTACCCAAATTTTTAACTTAGTGTATGCAATGCCCATAAGATTTACATTTTCTGCACATCGTATCCCTACTTCAAACGTGCAATAAGTTTGACAGGTTAAATTTGTGACCATGGTACCTGCAAGGCTGTGTAGTTGTGCACACTGTAGCTGGGAGGGTGCATGTTCACAACTCCACATCCTCGAGGATGATATATGTACAGATTTAACAGAAGTCATTAAATGTTTGACAACTCAATAAGTTAAAAATTTAAACATAACTAGGCTGGTGGAGTAATCAGGTTGCAAGTGCTCATGGTGTTAGTCTTTGGAAATCCATTATTTCTGGTTTCCAACGTTTCAAATCTTGTGTGGGTTTTAAGGTGAACAATGGAGCAAGGGTTCTATTTTGGCATGATATATGGTGTGGGGAACTTCCTTTAAAATCTCCTTTTTTAAGATCTCTACAGAATTGCTTCTAATAAGGATGCTACAGTGGGTAATGTGGTTTTATGGGAAGGCAGCAATCATTATTGGGACATTATGTTTTCGAGGTCTCTTAATGATTGGGAGGAACCTTCAGTGTTGAATCTCTTGGAGCTCCTTTCCTTAGTTACACTTGTTCGAGAAGAAGAGGATGCGAATACTTGGCTGCCTGATGGTTTTGGAAATTTCAGTGTTAGGAGTTTTTGTAATGTTGTTCAAAATTCTGTTTCCGGGGCTGATTTTCCTGTTAGTGCTATTTGGAGATGTAAAGCTCCTCCAAAAGCTTGTTTTTTTGCATGGGCAGCCACCAAAGAGAAAATCCCAACTTTGAAGAGGGTCTAGTTTGGCTAATCGCTGCTCTTTGTGTTGTGATGCGGAAGAAACCGTGAATCACCTTTTGCTCTCTTGTCCTTGGGTGTTATCTTTGTGGCACATTGCTTTGTCTTTGTTCGGTATGAGCTGGGTTCATCCGAGGACAACCAAAGATGTCCTCTCTGCCTGGAAAAGGAGAATGAAGAAAGGGTGGCTGGCCGAAGTGTGGAAGATGGTTCCAATTGCAATTTGGTGGTGTACTTGGAAAGAAAGAAATCATCGCATTTTTGATGATATTAGGTTGACACACCAGGGGTTCACTTTTAGTTTCTTGTGGACGTTGTATAGTTGGAGTCAAGTGTTAAATTCACATCGACACTTGACTTTCATTCTTTTTGTGGATAAAATTTCTCATGATAGTCCTAGAGCTTAATTAGCTCTCTTTTGTCTATGGACGCCGCCCTTTAGGGGTTTTTTGTACATGGGAGTCACCCCCTTGGTGTCTTTTTGAATATATTGATATCCTATCTTACTTATCAAAAAAAAAAAAAAAATTTAAACATAACATGTTCGAAGAAAGGGTAAACTGTGCAAAAATTTAAGCCTTGAGGGTACCTACAGAAAGGGGAAATGAGGTACCAAGGCCAGAATGGCAAACCTTAAGGGTACCGCGATTCTTCCAAAATATCTATTAAATGAATGAAGCACTATGACTGATTAGAGACCACCACAATAGTGAACACATTATAGTATGCACAAGTAGAATCATGAATTCCATTGAACTTGACACTACAATAACAGTAACAATAGGACCATAGCATGATAGCAGCCAGCTGGGACCTGGGAAGCAAGTTTACAGGGATTCAATGGTAAACCAACCAACCCCCCCCCCCACCCTCAAAGAAGAAATGATCGGGGAAGACACATTGAATAATGCTGACCTGACATGGGATATAAAGCACTCTCTGAATGCCACGTTGATATGACGTCAAGTGTTTCTCAGCCAGGCTTGAAGTGATACGACGAAAATTTGTCACATCATCGACTAGATTTGATTTCTCCAATCTTTGACCAATACCATGAACCATAAACACCAAATGACGAACTGGAACCTGACAAAATTCAATAATACCAATACATGAGGCCCCTAACATATTGAACTTCCAGTTACTAAGAAGCAAAGGGAGAGTTGTAGGAGAATTGCAATCACACAAACAAATCAATCTTATTACATAACCTGGAAGTAATTCAAATGGTTAACCGGGAGAAAGGTACTGTAACCTTCACAACAAGCATATATATGACTATTTACTCAATAGGGCCTGAAACTCGAATCCAAGATGGAAATTTAAGCTTCTTTTCATGGGTGGAGGTTCACATTGCTATAGAGCATCTTTTAGTTGATTGCCAGTCTACCAAATGCCTTACAATTCAACCCAGGGTGCATCCAAACCTTGCTAAAGAGATTTTTCGTTGTCTCGCGAAAATTCAGTAAAACATCACTATTTGGCAAGGCAAATGATATCTGCTATGCTGGAAATCGGTGTCTACGTATTCGACCTCCACTACTCTAAATGTCAAGAATTTAAGCTCCAAAGGGCTAGCGGTTTAGAGGTTCACCATCATTTCAAATGCTTTAAAGTGCCCAAACTAAATTAGATAACATGGTGAGGATATACTCCAATGGTGGAGAAATATATTATCTTCTCCTACAAGGTGGGACTTTGAGTACCTATAGTTGCTAGTAGGGTCTGAGGTTCGAAGTGTTTCCAAAGCACTATTTCCTTTTAAACCCTAGCTTTCCTCGACTAGATGATATTATTCAGGATATAGAGACATGGAACAGGACAAGAGGTATTGAGGTCGCTTTATCTAGATTCCCTAATGGCTGGGGAAAAAGGTTATTCTTACGCTTCGATCAAGATTCTGGTATATAAGATTGAGTACAAAAGGAATTTAAAGGAATCCACTAAAAAAGGCACACTGCGAAAAGGAGAAGATAGCAGGGTGCAGGGATAAACCTGAGAGCAGTAATCGTCCATCTCCTCTTCTTTCTGCTGACGCAATTCATCCTACAAAAGGAGAACCAATTCATAAAATGATCACAAATAGTAGACAATACAAGCAAGACAGCAGCTGATTCTTAAACAAGTTCTGGAACTACTTCAAGATTTCAAACCCTCATGCTGCTTGCTTCTAATTTTTGTTTTCTATAGGTGAGATTGACTGATATAAAAAGAGACAGTATAGTAGCCATTTAGAGGAATAGACAAAACACAAGCATGCATCCTAAATGTGTCTCGTAGCGCACATCTACTCAAATACAAACGACAAGTGTACGCCAATACCTGGGACCAAGTATCTAAATCCTCAGACATTGAAACATGGCTTCTCAGGGGAGGGAGAAATATCTTAAGATAGGTCATTTTATACTTGATGGGCTTGAAAAATGTTAGTCTATATATATCTACAATTGGTATCTACTCGTGACACAAATAAACATCATCATCATCATCATCATCATTTGATAGTAATACAAATTGACATCATTCAATCAATTTAATTTAATTTTTATAAGCTAGGTTATCATTATATATAAAAGGACACCAAGGGGATGACTCCCGTATACAAAAAGACACACATATACAACAGCGAGCTAATTAAGGTCATAGACTATCTTGAAAATTTAATCCAGAAAAAGTTCCAAGGGTTGGTGAGAATGTTTGGTGTGCCCAAGCAATATCATCAGCAAGTACGACCCACAGTGCCACACTCCCATAAAGTTTTTAGTTTTTGTGTCAGCATGTCCTATAATTTTCTTTTTTGTTTTTTCCTAATAGATACAAATTCAACCAATTACCCACTATACCATTACTAGCACACTTTTGGTTAAATTTTAGTCACCAATTGAAATACTTGAATTTGGATGAGACCATGGAGTGGTAACTAATTTCTAGACTAAGAGTTTTAAGTTCACTAAAAAAATACTGAAGCGTAATTTCAAAAGACTAGAGAAAATAATGAAGAGAGTCCCGAAATATGAACCTGTGTTGGCTTTAGAGATGGAGATGCGGCATATCCTCGCCTCAGCTTGACACCATTTCCTCCAAAATTAATGATACTAGTGAAGCCAGAAGCATCAACATTCAGCCATGCCTCCCAAGAGTGATCCTCTCCCGTAAAAAGAGCATGAAGTTCCTGCATAAACACAAGAAAATACAAAAACCTACATTTCAGCTGACCTCCTCAATATAGAAAGATTTCTACTTCACTGAATACAAGTGTAAAACCATACTGGTGTAGAGCCTTGTATATCAACTCGAGCAGCAAAGAGCCCAGATGGTTGAAATGTCCGCCGATGCCAAACCTAGGAAGAAACATCCACTACATCAGTCATCAAAAATGTGAAGTACATATGATCATCGACGGCAGATAGAGACGAAACTTCAAAGGTCATTTCTTATTAGATATTAGCCATTAACTATCCACCTAGGCGAGTCTCCTCTCTCTAATACTTATCTACAACTACCTATCTTTGTATTTTCCTCCTCAGTTGGGAGAGAAACATAGGTTAATCAACAATAATAAAACAACATACGCACTAAATCGTGTTCATTTTAGCTGAAACTTGCTCCAAAATGAAATAATTTGAATTTAAATCGACATGAATTGATTGATGATGGATTTCCAACCCTTAAAAGCTTACCTTTGGATAGGGCGGTATTGAGAGACTCTATCTTACTTATCAAAAAGAAAAGGTTTGAAGGAAGATTAAAAAAACTCAAGAATTAGAATCCAAACAAAGAAACCAAAAAGAGTCAAATTGAGTCTTCCACATGGATAGTCTCTACATACCGCCCTATCTAAAGATAAGCTTTAAAGGGTTGGAAACCGATCATCAATCAATTTCTGTCGACTTAAATTCAAATTATTTCATTTGTTTAAAGTTCATATGGTTTTCACTTGTTTTACAAGTATGTTTTTAATTTATTGTTTTCCTTCTCTATTGATGGCTTTTTAAAACTCCTTTTAAACAGGTTTCAATATTTTTAACTGGTTCACAACGATCTTTAACTTATATGACATACACAAGACGGTTGCAGATGGCGATTCATGTTGGCCGACCTCAAAACACTTTGGAAATAAGGCTTGGTTGTTGTTGTTGTATACAATGGAGAAATTCTTTTATGCCACATAAATCAGAATAGGGCAATAGGCTAAAAGATACTCTATTTATGCAGTTTTCAAGTGTTATAAAGATGTTCTATCAATTTTAACGTGTTGTTAAATGTTACAGGATAGAAATGTACCATGCCTTTTGTCATAAGCAGGATTAGTAAAGACTAAAAGTTCCACCACAAAACTCCCTTAATTAAAAAGATCATGTGTTTTGAAGATTATACACTTAAAGTTTACAAGTAGGAGTAACCAAAATTTTTGTTCCTCGGTCAATGGAACTAAAAAATTATCCTGCCTCATATTACGAGCGCTGACTACCTAACTTAGAACTTACTTGTCATGTAACTTTATCAGGTTAGAAGCAGAGAAGCAGAGGCGATCACCATAGATGGTAAGACTAATTGGGGGTCATAAGATTTCTCAGGCATGCCTCATGAGTTATAAGGGAAGAGGAACACTACGGTAAGAATGTAAGGGGTAGGGGAATGGGAAGAGATGAAATGATGTGGATAAGGGTAATTAAAAACAATACGGTCAATTTGGGATTGATGAAGTTATATAAATATGGAGAGGCCGGAGTAGAGGGACAGGATTCATGAGGGACATGTCCCTTTAGTTTTTAGCCTACCGCTATAATTTGTTGTACTACTATCTTGTTTTACCCCTTCTCATTGTTTTCGCACTAAACACTGACTTAACCATAAGTTGACTCATGTTAGTGGGCCCTAAAGTAATTCCAGACTAAGGCTTTGCAGTTGTAGTTGTTATTGTTGTAATTATTCTGGAAAATGGTGGAATATACCAATCATTAAACAAATTTACAACCACAAGAATTTACCATTCTTTAAAGGAGGCAAGGGGAAATGTATAAGCTTTTGAAATAATTAATAATAGATATAGGAAAATGCTAGGTCATGACTAGTGTTCAAGTCAAATTGAATAATTTTGATAAAAGCCCCATGAACTCAGAAAGATGCAAATACCTTTTTACGGTAAGCACCCTCCAATTGCTCAGCAACATCTTCTCGAAGAGGAAGCCAATCAAGGCCTCCACTTTGTGCAAACCAATGACCTCGTAGAACACGCCTATTTTCCCCATTCCAGTACACGGGAAAGCTATGTCTTTTCACCAAATCTACCTGAAGCAAGTATCACAGCATGATTATGTTATGAAATTATTAAGATAACAAGAAGCTCATGAGAAATATTCATGCAGAAGCCCACTTGTCTACACATACGACGATATTACTGTATATCAATATGCTTGAACGTTTTTGCTTTTCCCAAAACTTGAAATACAATTAGACCCTCAGATCATGACCTTGAATGATTTGTTTACTTTTAATGCACTTTAATACTCCCTCCATACAAAATTTTCCAGTCTTTTTGAAAAAACTTTTTAGGTAAGTATGATTGGTTTTGGTACGTAATATAGGATCTATATCAAGGACGTCAAGGTAATCACTCATGTAATAACATCCAATGAGAAATGAGACCTCAAAAAGAATATATGGAAGAATTGCATGAAATTAGAGAAAAAGGTAAACAAGAAGAATAGGAAGAAAAGAAATGGAGGAAGCGTAAATTAGTAAACTCACAATATGGCTAATCAGGAAATGCTTTAGATAAAGAGTGGTTTAGTTGTTAGGAAGTGACGGGGGATTGTGGGAAGCACAAACTGCAAAATTATAAACATGGTAATTGTGAGGTTGGTCATAAGTTAGAAAATTCATGGAAACGGAACTTCCTGGAGAATTGCAACATGTGTGGTGCAGTATGTGTGTGTCACCCCACCCCACCCAAGGGTAAAGACATTGAATGGATTTCATCATCCACATTTGCTAGGAAATAGCATTTGAAAAACCTACCAAAGTAAATGAACTAATTCAATTCATGGGATTTGAAATATAAAAAGAATTTATTCAAAGATGAACAAAGGGACGATTACATTTTGTCATCAGTCAACACTTGAAATATTTAATTGGCAGAAGTCATATTGAAGGGATAACAAGAAGATTCTTAGAGGGTAAAGATGAAATCAGAACACCAACACTCAAGCCTTAACACAATCTGGCAGTTAAAATGTTACACGAACAGACTTCACTATTTAATCATGCACATAGAACGAAAGAAAGTTGATACCTCATACAGGCCGCCCTTGACAGGAACTCCGACTCTCTCCTCCTCAAAAACGAATACTTCAGACTTCTGAGAGCCCTGTGGCAACTCTGTCTGAGTACTAGGATTAGTTCGTGCTCTTGGACCTTCACTGCACTCCGCATATTCCTTCCACCAATAGGATAATAGTTCATTCTCTCTCTGGTGTACAAAAAAGGAACAAAGATAAGTACCAAAAAAGTTAAATTAGACACGTACTATTGTTTCAACAAACCAAAAAGACTACATGGGAAACTTCATGGCAAAACTCAAGATTTCTCAACCTCCTTCCCTTTAACAGAAACACTTCTCTATAGTGTTGTCTTTCAGGAAAACTGCAATACCAATCAAACAAGTAGATCTTGGAGACTGACCTGCAAGAACGATGCCTCTATTGCAAGAGAATCCCTCATACCAAAACGGAAATACTCCCCCTTACCAACCACCTCTGCACGGGGGATAGAGGCAGCCAACTCTGTACAAGCACTAGGTATCAGAATAAATTTAAAACTGGTTTCACAATACATACACTGGTGCAAAAATTTTGGAAAGAGAAGGATCTCCAAGGAAACAGCTCACTATGTCACATAAAATAAATTAAAAAAAAAAAAAGTAACACAACATATAAATCGCTCCCTGCATCAACAAGTGCAATAACAGACAAACTGGCCCTGATAAAATAGTCCAGCGGATTCATTTTCACATATACATCTACAGTATGACCACATCTTTTCTTATACTAGTTGTTTATTACAACATGGCCGATGAACATTTTTTTAACATTGCTACTAGAGAGTGTTGGTACTCATCACATTTTCAATTCAACTTGTCTTAATAACGACCTTATATCTTGTGCAAGCATAATAAACTCGTTACACTCAGTTCGGCATGCAAAAGATTTTTCGACAAATTTCCTCTACCACACAAAGATATCCCGAATTGCCAGCCACCATATGCTAGAAAAGTAACATTGAGAGGGATGAAAATTCTTGTGCTAGAAGGATAATCATGAATCAAACTACCAATATTGTGTAACCATTAATTCCTCTCACACTGCGAACTTACAAACTAAAGCCATTCACCTTAATTATCTCACATTCGTCATTCGACTCTCTAACTCAAAAATTTACCTAAGAACCACACCTACCCTAGCGGATCACAAAAGCTTTTTTTCATACACTACATACACAAAAGATTGTTGCATTATTGCAATCGCCCACTGGCATTCCTCCTGCGACCATTCCCGGACAAGTTCACACACACAACACAACACCACATGGCCTAAATTCCCAACTTCATCCAACAATACAACAATGTGCTGTGGCGCAGTCCGAATTCCAAGTTCCACCATCCATTCTATCATACCTAAACACAACAATGCCAACAAAGTTGGGGAGTTCGGACCAACCACATTCATCAAACAAAACCCAAAAAAAAGACAATGAATTCGAACAATTATTCTCTAAATAATTCGACACCGCAACATTATCATAACATCAACACAGCCTACGAAAACGAATTCGAATAGAAATTATAAAGTTAATGTTGAAAACAAGAGGAAAAAGGAGAGAAAGAGAGAGAGAGAGAGCTGACGATGAAGTGACAAAGGAAGCTTGCAGAAGTACCAACGAACGTCGCCGCCATCGGAAGGGCTAGTAGTATTAGCAAGGTACTTTTTCCTTCCTTCAAACTGCTCAATCTCATCCTCCAACCTCCTAATATTAGATGGCGTATTCTTCAACATATCAGGGTCTGTTTCTTCTTCTTCTTCTTCTGTATCTTCAACATCACGCCCCACTGATCCTGATGCTGATGCTGATGCTGAATCTCTCTCTCTTCCTTGATCAACATCATCACCTTGCATAATTATTCTACTGCTTTCTTCACTTCCCATCACTCTTCATCACCTTCCCGAAAAGATCACAAAATTGAATTGGATTGGATTGGATTATTGTGAGAATTTAATAAAGGGCAAATCAAATGTTCGACACCGCCAAAAGAGGCGGACTTGATGGTGGGGGACGGCGGCGCCGGTGAGTTTCGATAACGATGGATTATCTGGAGGCGGTTGTGGTGTCGTGTGCCGAGAGATGGGAAATTATTCTGTTGTTTTATTTTATTTTTTCCAATTTTGATTTGGGCCGGTTTTGGTTTCTTTTTGGCCCGGTTCTGTTTTTTCGACTCCTCTTAGGAATATAAAAGGATTGCAGGGGTATTTTCGTCAATCACTACCCAAACCTTAAGTATATATATACCAAGTGATGTATCTGAAATTTCCCAAATTGATTTCCTGTTTTCGCTCGATATTTCCAGGTATGAATTAAATTTTAATTTTTATTGATTGTTGATGTTGTATGAATTCTTTTGGTTTTTTTTTTTTAATTTATTTCAATGGGTGTTAATTTTGTAGATCCATAGTTTTTTTCCTCCGTATCGAAGATGCTAACCATTAAACAATGTTTTGCAATCTATGCCACATCCACCGTGTGAGTACTACTTTTTCTTTTGTTTTTTTTTTTTATAGTAACTTTAGGCAACGAGTATTTGATTATTATTATTGTAAGAAATCGGATTATAAATGAATCAGCTAGTTCATTGATATCATATGTATTATCGTTGTTGCAGGTTCTTCAGTGCGGTGTTACTTGCACGTCAATACACTCCTGGTCGTCAATTGAAGTTGCTTAAGTATCGCAATGAGGTTCTGAAGAAGGAATTGGAGTTGCTTAGGTATGAGAATGAGGTTCTGGAGAAGAAGAAGACGGGTTAAATACAGGGTTTAGACTTTAAGAGCTTGTTTGGATAGGGGGATTTGGAGGGAGAGGGAGGGTAATTGTATCCTTTGTTTGGATACAAATTTGAGAAGGGAGGGGAGA